>CM053027.1:320053531-320056604 GCA_028564925.1 Lithobates sylvaticus
CAAGTTGGTATTGCATACACACGGCAGGACTTTTTTCAGCCAACTTTCACCAAATCACTTGGTTTTTCTGCTCTTTACCGCCACCTTTGGTCAACTTCTGTATTGTTGTCTGATCTTTTGCATTGGTTCTGCATTGGTTTGTACAAAAGTCCGTTGGTTTTGTGTACACACGGTCGGACTTTGGTCCATCGGACTTTTGTTGGCAGAAAGTTGGTCCGTTCGCACAGCCAACAAAAGTCAGATGAAACCTGGAAAAAGTTGGTCCGATGGAGCGTACACACGGTCGGATGTTGGTCCAAAACAGCTAATTTGCATGTTGGTTGTCAAAAGTCCGATCGTGTGTATGGGCCTTAAGTGCCAGGAAAGCTCCAGCAGAAGCTTATCCGCAAGGTGCAGAAACGTATCCGCGCTCGTCATAGTAAAGGGCCAATAGAAAGTGAGAGGTCAGTGAGAGGTCAGAAGCAAGCTCAGATACCACCCAGAGAAGTGCCAGAGCTTTGCTCATCTGAATGGATGTATCTGCAGGCTTTTTGTAATTTCTGCAGGTATGAGCAGACACGCCAAAGAGCTTGCACTTTTTACCTGCCACGGTTTTATGTTTTTGTTCTCAGAGTTGCATTACATTTTTAGCAATCTCAGGGATGCACACTAAAATCTAAAATGTTTCTCTTCAGTTATATACATCATAATTGCTCATAAAATCCAAGCTTGGTCGGTTGCAATATATAATTTGTGGAAATGTTCAAGACAATCTCATGAACAGAGAAACAGCTCTCAGCGGACATTTTAATAGAAAATGTGACAAAAAGCAAGAGCATTGTTGTGTAAATTGTTTTGGGTGATTTTCTAACAATGCCTTTTTTTTATACAAATTACAGTGGTGTGAAAAAGTGTTTGCCCCCTTCCTCATTTCCTGTTCCTTTGCATGTTTGTCACACTTAAGTGTTTCTGGAACATCAAACCAATTTAAACAATAGTCAAGGACAACACAAGTAAACACAAAATGCAATTTGTAAATGAAGGTGTTTATTATTAAAGGTGAAAAAAAAATCCAAAACCATCATGGCCCTGTGTGAAAAGTGATTGCCCCCCTTGTTAAAACTTACTATAACTGTGGTTGTCCACACCTGAGTTCAATTTCTCTAGCCACACCCAGGCCTGATTATTGCCACACCTGTTCACAATCAAGGCATCACTTAAATAGGAGCTGCTTGACACAGTAAGGTCCACCAGAAGATCCTTAAAAGCTACACATCATGCCGAGACCCAAAGAAAATTCAGGAACAATTGAGAAAGAAAGTAATTGAGATCTATCAGTCTGGAAAGGGTTATAAAGCCATTTCCAAAGCTTTGGGAATCCAGCGAACCACAGTGAGAGCCATTATCCACAAATGGCGAAGACATGGAACAGTGGTGAACCTTCCCAGGAGTGGCCGGCCGCCCAAAATTACCCCAAGAGCGCAGCGAGGACTCATCCAAGAGGTCACAAAAGACCCCCACAACAACGTCCAAGGAACTGCAGGCCTCACTTGCCTCAGTTAAGGTCAGCGTTCATGCCTCCAACATCAGGAAAAGACTGGGCAAAAATGGCCTGCATGGCAGAGTTCCAAGGAGAAAACCACTGCTGAGCAAAAAAGAACATCAAAGCTCGTCTCAATTTCTCCACAACACATCTTGATGATCCCCAAGACTTTTGGGACAACATTCTGTGGACCGATGAGACAAAAGTGGAACTCTTTGGAAGGTGTGTGTCCAAGTATATCTGGCGTAGAGGGAACACTGCATTTCAGAAAAAGAACATTATACCAACAGTAAATATGGTGGTGGTAGTGTGATGGTCTGGGGCTGTTTTGCTGCTTCAGGACCTGGAAGACTTGCCGTGATAAAAGGAACTATGAATTCTGCTGTTACCAAGAGATCCTGAAGGAGAATGTCCGACCATCTGTTCGTGTACTCAAGCTGAAACGAACTTGGGTTCTGCAGCAGGACAATGATCCTAAACACACCAGCAAGTCCACCACCGAATGGCTGAAGAAAAACAAAATGAAGACTTTGGAGTGGCCTAGCCAAAGTCCTGACCTGAATCCTATTGAGATGTTGTGGTATGACCTTAAAAAGGCCGTTCATGCTCGAAAACCCTCTAATGTAACTGAATTAGGACAATTCTGCAAAGATGAGTGGGCCAAATTCCTCCAGGACGCTGTAAAAGCCTCATTGCACGTTATCGCAAACGCTTGGTTGCAGTTGTTGCTGCTAAGGGTGGCCCAACCAGTTATTAGGTTTAGGGGGCAATCACTTTTTCACACAGGGCCATGATGGTTTGGATTTTTTTTCACCTTTTAATAATAAACACCTTCATTTACAAATTGCATTTTGTGTTTACTTGTGTTGTCCTTGACTATTGTTTAAATTGGTTTGATGTTCCGAAACACTTAAGTGTGACAAACATGCAAAGGAACAGGAAATGAGGAAGGGGGCAAACACTTTTTCACACCACTGTATATTCCTACCTCTAAAGGCCTGTAAATGCCAATATATTCAAGGACAAATAGGCCAACATTGAGGGGCTCCTAAAAGTGGTGTTTTTAATGCCCAATGTGCATGAGGCCTTCGGTGTAAATTGGCTCTTACTGTGCTTGTACAGAAGTTCCTAGGAACACTCACATACAATGCACTGACATTTTTCAGAAAAAATTCTAGGTTAAAAGGTAAATTTTCCAGGATATTACTTAGGCACAACTAACATTTCTGGATATCCCCTATAACAGTAAATCTCAAATGTTTTGCTCCACTTTAAGCCCGTGTTAGATTAGGACAGTGATGGCGAACTTTGGCACCCCAGATGTTTCGGAACTACATTTACCATGATGCTCAAACTACACTGCAGAGTGCATGAGAATCATTGAACATCATGGGAAATGTTGTTCAAAAACATCTGGGGTGCAAGGTTCACCATCACTGGATTAGGGGTTAAGGTGGGTGGATAGGTATTAGTGTTAAAGTCAACGTAGAGCTTCTTTTTTTTTTGATAAACGAACAAACATGTTACTCCCTGCTCCGTGACCCCCCCCCC
>CM053027.1:320061946-320205083 GCA_028564925.1 Lithobates sylvaticus
CTGCTACACTAATGAAACAGGGACTTTCATTGTTTTGGAACTGAAAGGTGTGTCTCAATCTAGCCATACAGAGGAAGATTAGAATGGGTTACTTAATCCCAAATAAACAACAAAGTGTGGCATATTCCATTACATACAAAATCTGTGTATTGTTTACAATCAGTTATTTGTTACATTGATAAATGAAAAGACAAAATATATATATGTTTTACCCTAATAATGATATACATTTTCACTTTTAGAAGGAAATTATCATGGTTTTTAGATGTTTTATTTTATTTTATTATTTCTTGTATGTGTGATTAAAACTATGTTTTGTAACCTGTTTACTGTATATACTGTTTACAATCTTTCTTTTACAAACATTTAGTACATGGCAAAGCATTATTTGGTTTGAAAAGTGAGAGTACAGCAGTAGTTATCTTCTTTCCAGCACCTTGTTTTTATGTGAAACCGCAGATAAAGGCTTGTAGGAAAGGGGAGGAAAGGGGAGTGAGGTCTCATTTGGGTGTGTGTATATACTTTTAACTTTGAGCTACTTTGAGCTCTGTAAACAATAGGATTTATTTCAACAGAAGGTGAAGAGAAACTGGAAAACACATAGAAACCGGGTATAAAAACATACTTTTTAAAATGTTTAGCCCCAATAATAATAAATAAATAAAACATGTACAAAAGCACTATGCATTCCCAACAGATACTGGTGTTGCTGTATTGCAGATATTCTGTTTCAAATGACTCTTTATGCAATGACATATCTCCCTAGACCCAGCCTGTCCAGGCAGTATGGTCACCACCTGGCTTGGCACCATCCATAGGCAGTTTAACTCTTCAATAAGACTTATGCCCTGTACACACGATCGGACATTCCGACAACAAAATCCCATGTTTTTTTGCCGACGGATGTTGGCTCAAACTTGTCTTGCATACACACGGTCACACAAAGTTGGTCGGAAATTCCGAACGTCAAGAACGCGGTGACGTACAACACGTACGACGAGCCGAGAAAAATGAAGTTCAATGGCCAGTCCTGCTCTTCTGCTTGATTCCGAGCATGCGTGGCACTTTGTACGTCCGAATTGTGTACACGCGATCGGAATTTGCGCGAACGGATTTTGTTGTCGGAAAACTTGAGAACCAGATCTCAAATTTTGTGTGATGAAAATTCCGATGGAAACTATTTTCTGTCGGAAAGTCTGACCGCGTGCAAGTGTGAAAGTCCGACGGGGCAATAGAGGTTGAATCCAGCGCAAGTTTCCTGAAAGCAGAATTTTACATTCTCAATCAACATTGACTCTTTTAATACTTATGCTGCTAGTATTAGTAAATAAATAGGAAAGTATATCATATTTTCTAATATATATCATTTCTTAACCACTTGACAACTGGGCACTTAAACCCCCCTCGTGACCAGACCAATTTTCAGCTTTCAGTGCTCTCACACTTTGAATGACAATTACAATTCAATACTGAATATTGAATGACAATTAGTCATGTAACACTGTACCCAAATTAATTTTTTGTCCTTTTTTTTTTAATACACATAGAGCTTTCTTTTGGTGGTATTTGATCACCTCTGGGTTTTTTTATTTTTTGCGCTATAAATGAAAAAAGACAGAAAAACTTGAAAAAAATTCATTTTTCTTTGTTTCTGTGATAACATTTTGCAAATTATAAATTTTTATTCATAAATTTTGGCAACAATTTATACTACTATGTATCTTTGGTAAAAATAACCCAAATTAGTGGATATTATTTGGTCTTTGTGAAAGTTAGAGAGTCTACAAGCTGTGGTGCAAATCATAAAAAATTGATCACACCTGATGTACTGACGGCCTATCTCATTTCTTGAGACCCAAACAAGCCAGCAAAGTACAAATAACCCCCAAATGACCCCTTTTTTGAAAGTAGACATTTCAATGTATTTAGTAAGTGCATGTTGAGGTTTTTGACATTGTCATTTTTTCCCCCAATTCTTTGCAAAATTAAGATTTTTTTTTCCACAAAATTTTCATTGTAATAGGTTATTTCTCTCACATGGCATGTGTATACCACAGATGACACCCCGCAATACATTCTGCTACTCCTCCTGAGTATTATAATACCACATGTGTGGGACTTTTCCACAGCCTGGCAGGTGTTCTAGGAGGATAAATTACACATCTAACTTGTTGACTACCTATTACACTTTTAAAAGCCCTGGAGCACCAGGACAATGACACGTGACACTGACGTGGCACTGATGACAGATGGCACTTATACGTGGCACTGATGACACGTGACAATGATGTGGCACCGATTACAGATGACGCTAATACGTGGCACTGATGACACGTGACAATGATGTGGCACTGATGACAGATGGCACTAATACGTGGCACTGATGAGACGTGACACTGATGACAGATGGCACCAATATGTGGCACTGATGACACGTGGCACTGATGACAGGTGGCACTAATACGTGGCACTGATGACAGGTGACACTGATGAAAGATAGCACTGATACGTGGCACTGATGACACGTGACACTGACAGGTGGCACTGATGACAGATGGCACTGATATGTGGCACTGATGACAGATGGCACTAATATGTGGCACTGATGACATGTGACACTGATGTGGCACTGATGACAGATGTCACTACGTGGCACTAATGACACGTGGCACTGATGACACATGGCACTGATGACAGATGGCACTTATACGTGGCACTGATGACAGATGGCACTTATACGTGGCACTGATGACAGATGGCACTGACAGGTGGCACTGGGGACAGGTGGCACTTACAGGAGGTACTGTGGGCACTGTATTTTTTTTTTTTAACACTCACAGGCTGTAGCCGTTCGCTCTCCCTCCTCACACGCTGTCTCTGTGTGAGGAGGGAGAGCCGGCGATGAGAGATGATCTCTCATTGGACACACCGATCGTGCTGTAAACGGCCGCTGTGATTGGCCATTTACAGCGATCTGTGCCTGGCTGTGTCCAAGGGACACGGCCAGCACAGAACTTCCCCGATACGCGCCCGCAGGAGCGCGCATTGCGGAAGTAAACAGGAGGTCGTCCAGGGACGCCCTCCCGGCAATTGACATCTGCGCTGCGGCCTTCTTTCGGCTATAGCATGGACACATGTGGTTAAGTTGCTTCCCGATTTCCAGGCCTAGGTACATGATGTCATACATCTCAGTTGTCTTGAGGACTGAAGGAGGGTGTTTCTCAGCTAAGCACACCCTCCTGCTTGCATGCTTGAGCTAAGGGCAGATAGATTACAGGAAGTAAATGCTACATGAATCTTCTGTCCTTATTCAAGGTGACCATGGCCAGAAATGCTAGGGGGTGTCTTTCAAAGTGATTTTTCAGCAAAATAAAGCATGGAGACATGGATGGATAGGTGAGTTTGCTTTGAATATTGAAAAATTAAATAGCCTTTTGGTTTGTGGAGCTCAGATGCAGTGTTCCACTTTAAGATTACTGCAGGACAGAGGATATTTTTCTAGTCTTTTAAATTAATCCTGTCAAGTTTCAGACTCTCTGTATGAAACCGTATGAAACTCTTGTAGGTATTAAAAATACCATTTATTCCAGTTATGCACTCACTAGTGTATTTTTATATAACATAATCTAATATTAAAATATTCAATAATACTTTAATAATATATATAATATAATAAATACCTCCTCTAGTTCTCTTCATAGCAGCACCCAGACTGCAAGAGGGAGGGGAAGCATTGAGGCAATCACAGGGCTTCTTTGCTTTACACAATCCTTTCTGTGAACATGCTTATGGGGTGCACAGGGGATGTAGGGGTGACCTGACCAGCAGACTGCTGTTCCATCACTGTCCAAATCACAGGATACAATGGGCCTTGGACCAAACTACATTACTTAGAGCTGAACTCCAGGCAGATTTAAAAAAACATACCCTTTAATTCAACTAGATACAGTATTCAATGAAAAAAACATTAAGGCCCCTTTCACACGAGCTGCTCGGATCCACCTGTCCTTTTTTCAGGCGGATCCGAATGGGCCATCCATTGACACCTATGGGAGATGGATGTCAGCGGAGATGTGCCCAGTGACACCCATCTGCCATTCGATCCACTAAAATCAGACGTATGGCGATACATTCTGTCTTGGCGGACCAGATCGGCTGAGATCTGATGATCTCTCCATAGGAATCAGCGGCTCTCTGACAGGCCCCTCCCCACTCAGTGAGCATCCACCGGCTCAGCGGAGATCAACGGAGAGATCTCCTGCTGAGCTGGCAGATTCCGCTGAGTTGATCTGCCTTGTGTGAATGAGGCCTAAAATACATTTTTACTTATTATTATTATACATGGTTTATATAATGCGAACAGTTTACGCAGTGCTTTACAATATGAAAGGGAGACAATACAGTTATAATAAAATAAAATACAAGAGGATTAAGAGGGCCCTGCTCAGAAGAGCTTACAATCTAATAGGGTGGGACAGGTGGTACAAACGGTTGTAACTGTGGGGAATGAGCTGATGGAAGTGGTAAAAGATTAGTTGGAGACGTGATGAGTTTTCAGGGATTGCCTGAAGGTAGCTAGAGTAGAAGATAGCCGAACAGGATGAGGTAGCGAGTTCCAGAGGATGGGAGAGGCTCTGGAGAAATCCTGGAGATGAGCATGGGAGGAGGAGACCAGAGAGCTTGAGAGTAGGAGGTCTTGAGGAGTGGAGAGGACAGTTTGGGTGATATTTGAGACAAGATTGGTGATGTAACTTGGGGCAGAGTTGTGAATGGCTTTGTATGTTGTGGTTAGTATTTTGAATTTTGAATTTAATTTGCTGGGTGATTGGGAGCCAGTGTCGGGATTGGAGGAGAGGGTTGGCAGACACTGAGCGGTTGGTAAGGTGTATAAGTCTGGCAGCAGCATTCATGATAGACTTAAGAGGGGATACCCTATGGAGAGGCAGGCCAATGAGAGTTGCAATAGTCAAGGCGAGAGATAAGGGAGTGAATGAGTGGTTTCATTTGTTAAAAAGAGGTTAATTTTAGATGTTACGGAGGTAAATTCTACAAACTTTTGACAATGATTGAACTTGAGGTTGAAATGACAAGTCAGAGTCTAGGATTACACCTAGTACCCTGGCATGAGGGGAGGGACTGATGGTTGCATTGTTGATTTTGATGGAAAAGTCATGGAGGGGGGCACGGGCGGGGGGGGAATATTAATAGCTCAGTTTTAGAGAGATTTCGTTTAACTTGTTGCCGACCGCCCACCGTCAATTGACAGCGGAGCGGTGCGGCTCTTGTGGCGGGCCGCCGTCATATGATGGCGCTAACTTTGCGGCCACTAGGGGGCACGCGCGCGTGCCCGCCTCGTCGCTGGGGACCCGATGCGCGTGCCCGACGGCTGCGATGTCCGCCCGGCACCAGCGATTGCCCAGTAACTGAGCAGGACGTGGATCTGTGTGTGTAAACACACATATCCACGTCCTGTCAGAGGAGAGGAGACCGATGGTGTGTCCCTCGTACATAGGGACACCGATCGGTCCCCTCCCCCAGTCAGTCCCCTCCCCCCCACAGTTAGAATCACTCACATAGGGAACATATTAACCCCTGCAGTGCCCCCTAGTGTTAACCCCTTCCCTGCCAGTCACATTTATATAGTAATCAATGCATTTTTATAGCACGGATCGCTGTATAAATGTGAATGGTACCAAAAATGTTTCAAAAGTGTCCGGTATGTCTGCCGCAATATCGCAGTCATGATAAAAATCACAGATCACCGCCATTACTAGTAAAAAAATAATAATAATAAAAATGCTATAAATCTATCTAATGCAAGAGGAGACTGAAGGAGTGAGGTGAGGAGTAGACAGATAGATTTGGGTGTCATTGGCGTATATGTGGTATTGAAAGCTGTGGGCGGTTATCAAGTGACCAAGGGAGGAGGTATAGATAGAGAAGAGAAGGGGTCCAAGAACAGAGCCTTGGGGGACCCCCACAGAAAGGGGCAATGGAGAGGAGGAGATAGAGTTGTAGGTAACACTGAAGGAACGCTGGGATAGATAGGCAGAGAACCAGGATAGAGCAGAATCTTGGAGGCCAAGGGAATGGAGTTTATTGAGAAGGAGCGGGTGGTCTACAGTATCAAAGGCCACAGAGAGGTCAAGTAGTAGGAGTATGGAGTAGTGGCTGTAGGAGGTAGAAGCTAAGACGGTTGTAGACTAAGCGTTCTAGAAGTTTAGAGGTGAATGGGAGCAATGAGATGGGTCTTAAGTTGTTCAGGTTCGTGGGGTCCAGTGAGGGCTTTTTAAGTATGGGAGTGATCTGCGCATGTTTTAGAGGGGAGGGGAAGGTGCCACTAGAGAGGGAGAGATTGAGGATGTGAGTGAGGGAGCATAGGATAGAAGAAGAAGGTGACCGTAGTTACATAGTTACATAGTTAGTCAGGTTGAAAAAAGACACAAATCCATCTAATTCAACCATAAAAAAAAAAAAAATCATACAATCCCATATACCCACAGTTGATCCAGAGGAAGGCGAGAAAAACCCCAGAAAAGCAGGATCCAATTTGCTACAGCAGGGGAAAAAAATCCTTCCTGATCCCAGAGAGGCAATCGGATTTTCCTTGGATTAACTTTACCTATAAATGTTAGTACCCAGTTATATTATGTACATTTAGAAATGAATCCAGGCCTTTCTTCGTAGTAGTTGTGAGGGAACAGGATCAAAGGGACAATTGGTTAGGTGGGCATCTAAGAAAAGTTTTGTAACCTCTTCAGTAGTAGCCCATTCAAAAGAGAAGAGTGTTGAATGTGTTGTTAGGCAAGGTATGTTGGGTGGGGAAGATGTACGTACAGTGGAGGTGTCCTTGCGAATTGCATCAATCTTGTCTTTGAAGTGATTGCCAATCTCTTGGGCAGTGAGTGAGTTAGTGGGTAGAGGGGGTGGGGACGAAGCAGAGAGTTAAAGGTTGAGAAGAGCCGACCGGGACTGGATGACAAGGTATTAATAAGAGAGACAAAGTAGGCTTGTTTGGCAGCATGGAGGCAGGAATTGTAGATTTATATAGGGTGAAGTCTTGCAGGCATTTGGTTTTACGCCCCCATCGTTCAAGAGCATGGCAATGTCTCTTGAGATTTCTAGTGTTGTCAGTTTGCCAGAGTTGTAACGTTCAGGGCCTGATTCTGCATGTGGTTAGAGGAGCAAGTACATCTAGTGATGATGAGCGTGAACTGTTGTAGACAGAGGTGGCCAGGTCAGGACAGGGAGAGATTATGTCATATAGGTGGTCAGTAGCAGAATAGAGAAGAGAAGGGTTAAAGTGGCGAAGGTTCCTACAAGTAGTTGCTTGCTGCTTGGAGGGATGGGAGGTTGGAGGAAAGGGGGTGTTGGTGAGATTGCCAGGATTGCAGAGATGGGAGAATACAAGGTCAAGGGTATTACCATTGGAGTGAGTGGAAGTATGTGTCCATTGGGTTTGGTCAAAAGATGAGGTTAAGTTGAGAAGTTGAGCTGTAGTTGGGCTGTTAACATTGACAGAAATGTTGCCAAGAATGATAGTGGGTATTTCAGAGGAGAGAAAGTAGGGTAGCCAGGCAGCAAAATCATCAAGAAAGCGAGATACTGGTCCAGGAGGCTGATAAAATGCTGCAATCCTCAGAGAAATGGGAGAAAACAGACAAATACAGTGCATCTCGAATTAAGAGAGGGATAGAAAGGGAGGGATAGGAAGGATTTGGAAGGTGCTTTGTGAGGCGAGAAGGAATCCAACTCCACATCCTTTCTGTCCGTTGGGTCTGAGGGAGTGAGTCCAACGGAGGCCACCATGGGAGAGGGCAGTAGGAGAAGCTGAGTCAAAATTTTTGAAGCCAGGTTTCGGTTATGGCGAGTATGTTAAAGCCATGAGAGATGAAGAGGTCATGCACAGATGTTAGCTTGTTACAGATGGAATGGGCGTTCCAAAGGGTTCATTAGATTGGTGGGCTGCTTTGAGGAAGCAGGGGAATAGAAATTAAACTGAGTGGATTGCGATTGCCAGAGGAGTAGGGGTATTGGATATGTGGCTTGCAGTTGGAAAATGGTGGACCAGGACTTGGAGAAATGTCACCTGAGACTAGGCGGAGGAGGAAGGTGAGGAAGGCAAGATGGGAGTGGGATGTGCATTAACGCATGTGTCTAATGGCCCTGGTGTTTATGTCAGCATGTGGGTGCAGCAATTGCAGGAGATGATGGGTGCAGTAGTAGGGAGAGGGTAGGAGTGAGGGTGATATGTGCATGCTGCAGGGTAGAGAGGAGGGGTAGAGTAAGGATAATTTGAGGATAGAAGACACTGATGTGAGAAGGAAGAGAACAAGGAGCATGCTACTGGATATAGAGTGGGAATATGACTTCATATAAAGCAAATGTCAAATGCTGGTTTGCTTGTCGTCTTAGAGAGTGGAGCAGAGTTCTTGTTGTATCTTCGTCCAGTTTTAGTTATCCTGCTTTCGTTAAACTGCAGCGGTGAAACTGTGCATCACTCGTGCCAGAGCTACTCAGGAAAGAACCATGGTGTCTGCCCCACCCCATAGACTACTTTAAATGTATAGGGAGACTGAGCAGGCATGCATTTCTCTATTGGTCATTATAGGGTCTAATTTGAGACACCTGAATATGGGAGAGGAGATGTCGAATACCAGACCAGCTACAGACACAGGCTAGGGTCGTAAAGCTAATTACCTCTCTTCATCACTCAAGCAAAATGGGGTTGAGAATCAATCACCAGTAATGTTGCTATTGCAGTGTGTTTGTTATAGAGCTAGCATTAAATATTGACGTTTAAAGATATGGCAGCAAAAGACATTTACCAAAAATGATACAGCAATGTCAGATTGTTCAGCAGAGTAGAGTGTACAAATGGATAGAAGACATTTACCTGTAAATGTTTCAGTTGATAGCTAACCATCAAGAATGCTGGACCAGTGTTGCCAACCTACCAGATTGAAATTTACTGATACGACACCCAAAATTTCCTGGCACAGCCACGTTTTTACTGGCATTTCCAAAAATTACAGTTTTAAGTGCACATTTAAGTATTTAGGCTACAAACAAGTACAATATGTAATTAGCAATGTGATTTAAGGTAGATATTAGTGCAAAAAAACATATTTCTTATTTTATTTTCAATATAGTAAGTAGCTCAGGGACAGGACTCAGGAGGGCAAGAAATTAGAATAGGAAGGCACACACACATGAAGTTGACTCTCACAGTGACAATGACAGAAGTGTGCACCAGCACAGATGATGCTGACTTCTCACCGGCACAACATGTCCCCCTCCTGAGTCAGTGACAGTCTCTCTCCAAGCCAGGTGGTCCCTTCAGTCCACTCCAGTCTAAACAGCACTGACAGTCCCACTCCTGCCCTGCTCCTTTCCTGCAGACCCACACACGAGGCTCTGTCTGCTCTGCTTTGCTCCCTTGCACATGACATGCTCGGGCACTGCCTCCACCTGAGCTGCCCGAACACACTGTAGCAGGCGGTTGGATGGTCTTGGCTGGTTCTGGACAAGGCAAACATCACTGCCATATTTTTTACTGGCAACTTTTTCCTTTTACTGGCATTTACTGGCAGGAGAAAATTGCCTGTTTTTTACTGACTGCCAGTAAAAAATACTGACGGTTGGCAACACTGTGCTGGACCAAGCTAGCACAGACACTCAGTCCCCATCATCACTAATTGGAAATGAGCAACTGCATAGGTGTGTGCAGCCTATTGCATTAAGTTGTGCACCCCTAAGTTCAAACACACATGCGTGCATATACAGTATATACAGTATACATAAATACATGCACACTCCTATAAATATAGGTAAACAAACATTTTAAAAGCATTAAAATGTTTGAGCACTGGAAGGTGTTACCCCCTTCATGACCAGATCATTTTTTGCTATTTAGCACTGCCCTACTTCCGTTGGCAATTGCGCGGTCATACAACACTGTACCCAATTTTTTTGTTTTTTACACAAATAGAGCTTTCGTTTGGTGTTATTTAATCCCCATTGGGGTTTTTATTTTGTTGCGGTATAAACGCAAAAAGACTAGGGGTACAACGTACCCGTTACCAAGTCACATGGGGGTGGGATTTGAGGGTCCCGTTGTTAAAGGGGGCTTCCAGATTCCGATAAGCCCCCTTCCCGCATACCCCCACAACCCTTGTCCAGTGTCAAGGTGTTTTGGGGGTGACTCCAAAGCACCCCCCCATGTTGAGGGCATGTGGCCTGGTATGACTCAGGAGGGGGGGTGCTCTCTCGTTCCCCCCTCTTTTCCTGTGGCCTGCCAGGTTGCGTGCTCGGATAAGGGTCTGGTATGGATTTTGGGGGGACCACCACGCAATTCTTTTAAATTTTGGTTCGGGGTTCCCCTTAATATTCATACCAGACCCAAAGGGCCTGGTAATGGACTGGGGGGGGGGGGATGCTGTTTTTTTGACTGAGGTTTTATCTATATTGCTGGGACCTGACAATTCATTACAGCCACGATCAGTTTTAAATTACTTTTTTTCCTTTACAAATCTAATTTTGCTGCGGTACTGTTCTAAACACGGGAAAAATGCGCCACTTTACAGGCATACTATAGACACCCCCTAGGCACGATATTTAAAGGAATATTTCAATTTTATTGTTTCACTTTAAGCATTATTAAAATCACTACTCCCGAAAAAAATGCATTTTTTATTTTATTTTTTAATTAGTTTTTATTGAAAGTTTCTAAAACAGAGAACATGGATCCATAGTAGGTAATCATACATTTTACTACTCTACAGCATGTGAGCTAGGGGTTTACGTCTCCTTCGCCTCCTACACCCCATCCAGGATCAAGCTGTGTAGGAGGTAGCCAGGTCAGGTCACCCAAAACTGCAGTTTTTAAAACTTTTTTTGCATTGATACATGTCCCCTGGGGCAGGACCAAGGTCCCCAAACACTTTTTATGACAATAACTTGCATATAAGCCTTTAAAATTAACACTTTTGATTTTTCAAGTTCTGGTGCAAGTTCGGCTCATCCTTAGTGGTTATTACTGTAGGGTTATTATTGCTGGCCCCTGAAACTTGCTAGGGATGGCTGCTGGGGATTATTATTGCTGGCCCTTAACACATTCTGGGGGTTATTGTTGGGATTTATCATGGCTGATCCTGAAACTTGCTAGGGGTTAGCATTTCTGCCAATGACACCAATGCTGGGATTATTATCGCTACCACTGACATTACTTTTTTGTCAAAATCATAGCAAAGCAAAGGAGAAAAGGTGGTATACATCAACACCCACCCACATCGATGCAACACCCACATTATTGACCTTGCGCACTAGCCTGTGACATGCTACAATTTTTTCTCATATGCTTCATGTTTTCACTCTTCAAATGTTTGCAACTATGGTTTATTTTTATGCCCACTGACATCGATTCTAGAACTGATGTTTGCATTTGCTGACAACAAGCAATGTGAGGGACATTGTTGCATACTGTACTTTTGACCACTACAGTCTGTGTTTTTATTAGACTGTGCATAGTTTTTAAATACCATTGCATTTTTTTTTTTTCAGAGTAAGCATTTCTTGATTATTTTTTGTTTGCTTTCATTATAACATAGCATTCAGCGTCAGGGACTTAGCTTCCCCACATATACTTCCAGCACAGCACCCTCAAAAATTTGTAAGGATACACTCCTGTTATGGTTAGTCCTGGTCACTGTTTATTTAAATGACCTACTGCTGCAACTTAAAAGTCGCATGATTTTACTGTGATTTTGACACAAATTCAGGGAAAGTGTAAACTTGAGGTCTATGGACCTCAACTTGCATGAAAGTTGGACCAAAGTAGTACAGGGACTACTTTGAAGTCGGCACAACTTGAAGTTGCACATTATCATTATGGTTATCATTGGAAATAATGGGGAATGACTTATCATGCGACTTTGCAGTCCCAAGTCGCAGGACAAGTCGCACAAGTGTGAAAGGGGCTTAAAATTAGGCACACAGAGTTCTTGTTGCAGCAACTATAACATATAACTATAACAGACACAATTCAACCAAGGTTGACATGTCTGAGTTTAATAGTTTTCCTGCATTAAGGTAAAAAAACTTCAGTCTTTAGCACCACTTTACCTAAAGGGACATACAACATTGCATGCAATGTTTTCATTATGATATGTTATATGCCAGTTTTTAGTTCAACATGATTAAGATTATTTTACTACATCAGTACTATATTTATCACATGTGCCTATTTTTCTGGATTTTAAGATAATTTAACTGTAATTGGCAATGTACAAAGATCATCGCAAAGGTTATCAATCCTTTAAATACTATGAGATTCCCAAGAAAATAAATGCTGACTTAAAGCGGTATTAACCACTTCAGCCCCGGAGGATTTGGCAGCTCAATGACCAGAGGACTCTTTACAATTTGGCACTGCGCTGCTTTAACTGGTAATTGCGTGGTCATGCAATGTTGTACCCAAACGAAATTTGCGTCCTTTTTTTCCCACAAATAGAGCTTCCTTTTGATGGTATTTGATTGCCTTTGCGATTTAAATTTTTTGCGATATAAACGGAAAAATACCCAACATTTTGAAAAAAAATTATATTTTCTACTTTTTGTTATAATTTTTTTTTAATAAACTCAATTTTAGTCATACATTTAAGCCAAAATGTATTCAGCCACATGTCTTTGGTAAACATAATAAATAAATAAATAATAAATAAAAAATGTCAATATGCGTATATTTATTGGTTTGCGCAAAAGTTATAGCGTCTACAAACTAGAGTACATTTTCTGGAATTTACGCAGCTCCCCAAGGAAATTGCTGAGAGGCATGTTGAGCCCATTGAATATTTTATTTTTTTGTCACAACTGATTGAAAAATGAAAAAAATGAATAAAAAAGAATTACACAAAGTTGTCACTAAATGATATATTGCTCACACATGGCATGGTTATATGTGGAATTACACCCCAAAATACATTCTGCTGCTTCTCCTGAGTACGGGGATACCTCATGTGTGAGACTTTTTGGGAGCCTAGCTGCGTACAGGACCCCACAATCCAATCACCGCCTTCAGGATTTCAAAGGGTGTACATTTTTGATTTCACTCCTCACTACCTATCACAGTTTTGAAGGCCATAAAATGCCAAGATAGCACAACCCCCCCCCCCCCCCAAATGACCCCATTTTGGAAAGTAGACACCCCAAGCTATTTGATGAGAGGCATTTTGAGTCCATGGAATATTTAATATTTTGCCACAAGTTGCAGGAACATTCAATTTTAAATTTTTTTGCACAAAGTTGTCACTAAATGATATATTGCTCAAACATGCCATGAGCATATGTGAAATTACACCCCAAAATACATTTTGCCGCTTCTCCTGAGTATGGAGATACCACATGTGTGAGACTTTTTGGGAGCCTAGCCGTGTACAGGACCCCGAAAACCAAGCACCTCCTTCAGGCTTTCCTCGGGCGTAAAATGGTGATTTCACTTCCTCACTACCTATCACAGTTTTGGAGGCCATGAAATGTCAAAATATCACAAAACCCCCCAAATACTCACCATACCTATTAGCAAATACCTTGGGGTGTCTACTTTCCAAAATGGGGTCATTTGGGGGGGTGTTGTGCTATCTGGACATTTCAGGGCCTCCGTAACTGTGATAGGTAGTGAGGAGTAAAATCACAATTTTACGCCTTTAGAAAGCCTGAAGGCGGTGCTTGGATTTTGGGGTCCTGTACGTGGCTAGACTCCCAAAAAGTCTTACACATGAGGTATCCCTGTACACAGGAGAAGCAGCAGAATGCATTTTGGGGTGTAATTTCACATATAACAATGCCATGTTTGAACAATATATAATTTAGTGACAACTTTGTGTAAAAAATAAATAAACATTTTTTAATTTTCCCGAAACTTGTGGCAAAATATCAAATATTCCATGGACACAACATGCCTCTCAGTAAAAAGCTTGAAGTGTCTTCTTTCCAAAATGGGGTAATTTGGGGGGGGGGTTTGTGCTATCTTGACATTTCAGGGCCTCCGAAACTGTGACAGGTAGTGAGGAAGTGAGTGTGTTGTTGTGTTTTGTAAGTGACAGTGATCGATTGATACTGCATTTGGGTGGGCGGGGCTGGGCGGAGGGGCTAAATGCAGGTGCTAGCAGGTATCTGATCCCGCTAACACTGCGTTTTTGGGAACCCTAAACTGCTGGGGACACTAGTATAGATCTGATCAGATCAAATATCGATCCGTTCAGACACTATACTACTAAGGGAGGGTGCTTGTGTGGGTGTTAGCGGTACTAGCACTAATCTGATGCTGCCTGGGGCGACGCAGACCCTATCTGACTAAGCTAAACTTAGTCACCCGTGACACTCATACTGTGATCACAGGTGACAGGGGGTAATCAAGGGGGTTAAACCTTTATTGGGGGGGGTTCGGGGGGTCCCTAGACCTATCTGGGCATACCACTAATTACCCTAACACTGATTTTTGGCACTAATGACACTAGTACAGCGATCAAAAAAAAAATCTGCTGTACTGGGTGACACAGTGACAGGTGGTGAAGGGGTTAACTGGGGGGGGGGTGATCAGGGGGTGAATTATGTGCCTACGTGACCTGGTGTCAGTGCAGTGTTTGATGCTCTCTCCTCTTGGTCTGGAATGAAAAGACCGACACGAGGAGAGATGACATCACACTTCCCTTGTCAGTGTTTACAGTTACACAGACAGGGGAAGGATATCATTTGTCAGGAGCGATCACCAGGTCCAGGCCAGATTTCATTGGCCTGGGGATTGATTAGTTCCTGATCTAATCCGATCGTCAGGGGTGGCAGGGGGGGGGGGGGGGGGCGCGCGCGCATCACGTATAGTAACGTGATTTCATGCAGCCGGACCAACCTGCCACAGTAAAACTGCGGTGGCTGGTTCGGAACTGGTTAAAGAGGTTGTTTTTTTAATCTGATTTCCAGCCAAGCAAATTGATTCAAATGAGGTAGGTTCTCTGACCATATCATCATTCCCATCGGAAACTTTCCTATAAGTCCAATGTGTAAAGGCAGAAGGCAAGAGGCTACTCAGCAACCTGTTGTATGGTAGAATCCGGCCTGGGGCCACACAGTGCGAGGCTAGTAGGGTGCTGTGTCTCTTGTGAAAAATATTTTCGATCCTAGGTCTGGGGAAAAGTCAGAGTTGTTAAGAAACGGTGTTAGACCCTTAGCATATAGTTATATTTATTTCGATCACTCACGGATTTTCTTTAAAACTTTCAAACCACTCTATACAAAGCAAAAAAAGAAATGTTGCTGGTGTTTGGGCTTTGATCAGCTGCCATGGATTGCGGCAAAACATGTAGTGAATTTAAATGGCTGGAGGGATGGTTCCAAAACTAAAGAAATAGGAAGAGAAGAAAATAATTAAAGTGGTTGTTAACCCACTTTTATTAAATGCTCCCATCCTCTCTGCACCATTATAATAATTGTCCCTGTGCCTGTGTTCTGTAAAAAAAAACTGCTCGATTGTACCTATATGAGCGCGGCCCCTGGCACTCAGCTGATCCCTCTCCTCTCTTGGCTCACAGCTGCAGTGGGTGGGGCCAAGCCCTCCCGCTGATGTCAGGGGGAGAGAAGAAGGGGATAGCCGACAATCAGCTGAGCACCGGGAGCCGCGCTCATATAGGTACAATCGGGACGTTTTTTTTCAAAACACAGGCACAGGGACAATTATTATAATGGTGCAGAGAGGATGGGAGCATTTAATAGCCGATATGAGAGTGGGGGGGGGGCACTGGTAGAGCTTAGACAGACAGAGAGGGAAGGGGGGATGAGGGGAGAGAAGGACACAGGAGACAGATAGCAGGCTGCGGCTGACAGAATCATACAAACGGACCACGGTGTCAGGGCTCAGCAGCCATGATTATTGTGGTCAGTTTTCAGAGGGGAGGGTATAGCCAGGCTGGATCAGACAGGTATTTCAGGTGATACAGGGGTCCAAATGAAACAGCACAAGCACTGTGCTGTATAACATGCTTTAAGGGAACAGGATCTTTATTTTTCTTTTTTGGGTTAACAAATACTTTAAAATACTATATATATATATATATATATATATATATATATATATATATTTTTTTTTTTTTTTTTTTTTTTTTTCTAATATGAACTATAAAAAAAGCCTGCAGGGGTAGAAAGACAGTAATGATAAGGTGTATCAATTGTCATTACAAATACAATTCGTTTGTTCCCCCCAGAAAATACTTATATACTCAGGACTCCGAAATAAAATAATTGTTTTTAGATAGGACTTTTATTTTAAAAAAGTTACAATGGCTGAAGGGTTTACTTTAAAGTGGAACTATACTCACCACCACTCCAGCAATGCCATGTCCAGGAGCTTCTTGCCAGCCACTGATAACATTCGGCCAGTCTTCTTTCGGGTTTTGATCTTCTGCTGTTTTGATTGGCCAGGCTGAGATGATGTCACTCCTGTGTAGGTGCTGAAATTGTACACCAGGAGCACAGCTCAGTGTATAGGTAATACTTTAATACAGATCAGAAATGGTATTAAAAAGCCTGCATGTTTGCAATTTTGTCTTTTGATGAAAGTTCCACTTTAACCTGATCTTAACTACTTCAATACTGGGCACTTTCACCCCCTTCCTGCCCAGGCCATTTTTCAGCTTTCCGTGATGTTGCACTTTGAATGAAAATTGCGCGGCTACACTGTACCTACATGAATTTTTAATAATTTTCTCCACGCAAATAGAGCTTTATTTTGATGGTATTTAATCATCGCTGTTATTTTTTTAATGTTTGCTAAAAAAACTAAAAAATACCAACAACTTAGAAAGAAAAAAAGTCTTTCTTATTTTTTCTTATATTTTCTGAAAATTTTGTAAATAAATTTTTCTCCTGCACTGATGGGTGCTGATGAGTCTGCACTGGTGGGCACTAACAGGTTGCACTAATGGACACTGATGAGGCGGCACTGATGGACACTGATGAGGCAGCACTGAAGGGCACTGATGGGGTGGAACTAATGAGGAGTCACTATTATGCAGCATTGATAGGCACTGATAGGTGGCACTGATATGCACCACTGATGAGCACTGATAGGTACTGATATGTGGCACTGATGGGCACTGATAGACAGCACTGCTGGGTACTGATGGGCAGCACTGATGGACACTGATGTGCGACACTGATGGGCAGGCATTGATGAGCACTGAAAGGAAGCACTGATTGGCATAGCTGATTGGCACAGATCGGCTTCACTGATGGGCACAGACTGGTGTCACTGGTGGGCACAGATTGGCCTCACTAATGGGCACTGCTGGGGCTGTACTGATGATGAGTGCCCTAATTACCTTTTCAAATCTTCCCTGTGAGATGATGCCACTGATTGACTCTCCTCACCTCACACTCTATCAGTGTGAGGCAAGGAGAGCTGATAAACAGTACTTCCTTGTTTACATGTGATTGGCTGATGTTGGACACGGCTCTTTGCCAAGATTGGGGTCGCAACATGTTCTGTCATATGAAGTCTTCCCAGAACAAGCGGCAAGTAGTTAAAGTGGTTCTAAAGCCTAAAGCTTTTTTACCTTAAAAAAGAGGTAAAAAACCTTCTGTGTCACAGAATCACCCCCAACCCCCTCTCGTACTTACCTGAGCCTGATCTCGATCCAGCACTGTGCATTAAAGCAGTGGCTCTCTCTGCTCTCTCTCATCTCTATCTCTCCTCACAGGGCAAATTCATAGCAATGGGAGCCGTTGGTTGCCGCTGCTGTCAATCAAATTCTGTGACGAGGGAGTGGGGGCCAAGGCAAAGTCGTAATCTCTGTGTCAATAGAAGCAGACAGGGCAGCTCAGGAGCAAGCCTGCACGAGTGCCCCCATAGAAAGCAGCATTCTGTGGGGGGGGGGGGGGGTCACGGAGCAGGGAGTATAACATGTTTGTTCGTTTATCAAAAAAAAAAAAGAAGCTCTACGTTGACTTTAACACTAATACCTATCCACCCACCTTAACCCCTAATCCAGTGATGGTGAACCTTGGCACCCCAGATGTTTTTGAACAACATTTCCCATGATGTTCAATGATTCTCATGCACTCTGCAGTGTAGTTGAGCATCATGGTAAATGTAGTTCCGAAACATCTGGGGTGCCAAAGTTCGCCATCACTGTCCTAATCTAACACGGGCTTAAAGTGGAGCAAAACATTTGAGATTTACTGTTATAGGGGATATCCAGAAATGTTAGTTGTGCCTAAGTAATATCCTGGAAAATTTACCTTTTAACCTAGAATTTTTTCTGAAAAATGTCAGTGCATTGTATGTGAGTGTTCCTAGGAACTTCTGTACAAGCACAGTAAGAGCCAATTTACACCGAAGGCCTCATGCACATTGGGCATTAAAAACACCACTTTTAGGAGCCCCTCAATGTTGGCCTATTTGTCCTTGAATATATTGGCATTTACAGGCCTTTAGAGGTAGGAACGTTTAAAAGGCAGGAAACTTTAGAGGTAGAAAAAAAAAACAATAACTGCCAGCGCCTTCAGGAGCAGCAGCGTTTTGGCCAAAATAAATGTGCCTAAACATGTTTAAATGCCTCTAAACATTTTAACAGAAATTAGGCTTTAGGAACGTTTTTGGTGCTGCTTTTCTCCTGCCAGGAGAAAGATGTGCTGGAGAGCTGAGCAAAATGCCCACTGTGCATGAGGCCTGTATATTGCGGTAATGTGGGCAATTCACTGTACATGCGTTAGAATGTTGTAAAACTATTCATTTTGAATGGCACCCTGGCTCACCTAAGCAATGCACCTGTGTTACAGCACACCGTATTTGCCAATTATGGTGCATGACTGATTTTTGGTCCATTGTGGTGAATTGACAGCCCTTTTAAAGGAATAAGGTGTCCTGCAACTGACTGGCTAGGTGAATACTCATTAACAAGCCAGTGAGAAATCACATCGCTCCAACTCTCTCAAAAATGTTTTGGTTGGAATCATATCTAACCCACACCAAGGCTGCTTCCTTTCACATCTGCTTAGTCCTATGTAGGTACACCAGGTTACCCTTACTACTACCACTACAGTCTAGTAGTAGCATCTGTTTGACTTGTAAAAGTTTGTTAACATTAACACCAAACAAATATTTAATGTAATAAATGTTTTTCATCTACATTTCAGAAACCTGTCGAATTAAATCTTTTACCATACTTAACAGACCTTATGACAACACATTCATATTTGTATAAAAAAAGGCATTGTTAGAAAATCACCCAAAACAATTTACACAACAATGCTCTTGCTTTTTGTCACATTTTCTATTAAAATGTCCGCTGAGAGCTGTTTCTCTGTTCATGAGATTGTCTTGAACATTTCCACAAATTATATATTGCAACCGACCAAGCTTGGGATTTTATGAGCAATTATGATGTATATAACTGAAGGAAACATTTTAGATTTTAGTGTGCATCCCTGAGATTGCTAAAAATGTAATGCAACTCTGAGAACAAAAACATAAAACCGTGGCAGGTAAAAAGTGCAAGCTCTTTGGCGTGTCTGCTCATACCTGCAGAAATTACAAAAAGCCTGCAGATACATCCATTCAGATGAGCAAAGCTCTGGCACTTCTCTGGGTGGTATCTGAGCTTGCTTCTGACCTCTCACTGACCTCTCACTTTCTATTGGCCCTTTACTATGACGAGCGCGGATACGTTTCTGCACCTTGCGGATAAGCTTCTGCTGGAGCTTTCCTGGCACTTAAGGCCCATACACACGATCGGACTTTTTGACAACCAACATGCAAATTAGCTGTTTTGGACCAACATCCGACCGTGTGTACGCTCCATCGGACCAACTTTTTCCAGGTTTCATCTGACTTTTGTTGGCTGTGCGAACGGACCAACTTTCTGCCAACAAAAGTCCGATGGACCAAAGTCCGACCGTGTGTACACAAAACCAACGGACTTTTGTACAAACCAATGCAGAACCAATGCAAAAGATCAGACAACAATACAGAAGTTGACCAAAGGTGGCGGTAAAGAGCAGAAAAACCAAGTGATTTGGTGAAAGTTGGCTGAAAAAAGTCCTGCCGTGTGTATGCAATACCAACTTGGGGCCAACGCCCTTTGGACAAAAATCCACAGGAAAGTTGGTCCACGGTCCGATCGTGTGTATGGGGCTTAAGCTGTATCTGCAAGCTTGGTAAAGCATACCTCCCAACTTTTTGAGATGAGAACGAGGGACACCTATTAGCAAAAGTATGTAGGCATAGGACCTACCCCCCTGCCATGTCCCTTTAAATGCAAATTATACAAAACAAAAATAATAGTTAAACCAACATGTGCTTTTTTTTTTTTTACCACTACTATTCCTTTATATTGGCTTTTGAAATTTACAAATACAGCGATTTAGAAAAATTGGATGAAAGGTTTAGCACTGGAAGATACTTTTGAAAGAAAAAAAGTGCATTTTATATACATCTATATGGATCAGACCAAAATGAGGGACAAATGAGGAGGAAAGAGGGACAGAGGGACATTGCTCCAAATCAGGGACAGTCCCTCGAAATCAGGGACAGTTGGGAGGTATGGAGCTGATACTGGTATGTACAGGCACCTCTAGGTGTCTAAACTATGGGGGGGGTGGGGGGGGTGGAGGATTCAGTAAAGCATTTGTGACACTTTTCTTTTGGTATAGCCCTTTAAAACGTCTTGCACTAGATTAAAATAATCCTGCCTGCCAGTTTCACTAGCTTTACCGAAATGTGTGACATATTCAGGTAGTTTTACAAAGTGGTGCTATGGCTGCACTACATTTAAAAAAAAAAATAAATCTACCTCTAGTTACCCTTAGATAAGGTAATTAAAGTGTATGTTACCGCAAAATTTCATATTCCTGATATGTGCATGTTGTACCATGTACTTGTATTAAAAAATATCCTATCTTCTTTATATTGCTTCCTTTGTGTGAAATACCTGAGGACCCTGCCAGTCACCTTGCCTTCTTGCTTCAATCTGACCACGCTAGGCATAGAGGCATAGAAGCACATCTATTCCAACCTGGTCAGTTTTCTGTCCGTCCTTGAAGCCCAGCCTGCCTGTCCTCTAATGGTCCAATTGCCAAGAGTGTTGACACCCCCCCCCCCTTTCCTCACAGCTCTTCACTGGGAACATCAGTGTATTGCTCTTTTTTTCTGCTGACACCCCCCTGCAGTCCACCTCTCCAAGTCCACTCTACAGCTGAGAACAGAGGTCAGGAGACTTATACCATTTAATTTTATTTTTTTGTATACACTATATTGTCAAATGTATTGGGACATCTGCCTTTACATGCAAAAGAACTTTAATGGCATCCCAGTCTTAGTGCGTAGGGTTCAAAATTGAGTTGGCGCACTCTTTGCAGCTATAACAGCTTCAACTCTTCTGGAAGGCTGTCCACAGGGTTTAGGAGTGTGTCAATGGGAATGTTTGACCATTCTTCCAGAAGCACATTTGTGAGGTCAGGCACTGATGTTGGATGAGAAGGCCTGGCTCGCAGTCTCCGCTCTAATTCATCCCAAAGGTGTTCTATCGGGTTGAGGTCAGGACTCTGTACAGGCCAGTCAAGTTCCTCCACCCCAAACTCACTCATCCATGTCTTTATGGACCTTGCTTTGTGCACTGGTCATTTTCCCCTGCTAGCATGGTCACAAAAAGAAAGAATGTATTGCAATCTGCATTACATTCTGTGGAGCATGGGGGAGACATCCAGGATCTTTTATCCCCTAGATGTCTCATTAAACAGAAACTGCCACCAAAATAATCATCACATAGCGTATTTTTTATCTCCTATGTGATGAAAAAAATATTTTTGTTTCAACTGTAAAAAATGTAAGTTACACCTAAGCACATAAAATCCCCCCCCCCCCCCTCCAAATTTTTTTTTTTTGAGGCCCCCCCCCACCCCCATGTATATGCCCGTACAAACCTAAATATCGGTCGCATGAAAGTGCAGATTGTGATACACATGCTTCATATCGCTGAGCACGCTGGAGAGAGAGCAATATTTCTATTACCAGACCTCCACCCTAACGCTACACTGATGACCTATAGGGGGCTTTCAAAGTGTCGCCTATGGAAAATATAGGGTACTGAAGTTAGCCCCATTTCAGGGATGCACACAAATTTAAGATTTGACATGTTGGGCATCTGTTTATTTGGTCCAACTTCATCTTTTATATTTTACCAAAAATTGGGTAATTTATTGTGTTTGTGTGCCCTGAAATTACCTTCAGTGTATTTTTTTTACTGAAATTTAGTGTTTCTTAAACCTCTGTGGTAATGATTGTGACATAAAAAATTGGAACTACCACTATTTTATTCTTTAGGGTGCCTGCTTTCAGAAAACACATACTGTTTTGGGTGTTTTATTTAATCTTTAGGCCTAAAATAATTTTATAAGCATGTGTGCAAAAATAAATGCAAAAACAGCTCTGGCAGCGTAAGGGTTAAAGGATGGCTGCAATAACACCACTCTGTCTCCTCCACTTCGCAGGTGGGCACAGCTCTCCAAAAATAAAATGAAAACTAATAGCACGCGCCGTTTAAAATGTTTATTTAAGATCAAAATATAAAATGCACGTGGGACCTGTGCACAATGATAACAACTCATACAAGGTCTGCCTCTTTCTCCTTCAATGTAGTCTGCAGCTCTCCCAGCACTTCCTGGTCGCAATATGATGATGTCATCAAGCTCTGCCCAACAGATGGCTACAATAACACCATTCCGTTATCTCCACTCCGCAGGTTGGCATAAATATAATCTCCTAAATTAAAATGAAAACTAAAGCGCTCTCCGTTTAAAATGTTTATTTAGGATAGAAAAATATAAAAGGTACGTGAGACCTGTGCACAATGATAACAACTCATACAAGGTCTGCCTCTTTCTCCTTCAGCTTAGTCAGCAACTGTCCCAGAACTTCCTGGACGCAATGGCGTCATCAAGCTCTGCCCGACATGTTTCATCATCAAGACTTTGTCACAGTCATATCAGTATGGAAGCTGATGCTTATCAGAAGGTAACCAGAACCTTTTCTTCATGGATACCGGACACGATTCATTAATAGAAGGTAGAAGTGAAATGACTTGACCATAGTGATTTCCACCACTGCATACCCAGAATGTATGTATGTTACTGAATAGCTATAGATAATATCCGCTTTCCATTTTTTTTTCCATTGGACTATTGGAACTAAAGGACACGTTTACACCATGTGAGTGGAGCTGCACACATATAAAATAACGGCTATCCACTGTATGTACCTCGTTCACATCAAACACTGGCGGTGGTATGCGCTGTGTAAAAAGGCCGTATGTATACAATTTTACACAACACAGTTCGCCACACCTCTTGTTACCGCACTGCAGCACATCACAATGTGCTACAGTGCATAGTGCTGAATGAAGAGTAATTTTTTAAATTATGGCAAACATTGACCCCCCAGTCTCCACATAAACAAAGAGAACTAAATAGGATTTTTCAGTGCTGTAAAGAAAAGAGCATTCTTAAACATGAATAATAAAATAAATAGTGTCACGTATTATAACAACTCACCTCGTTTCATAAGGCAGACCAGTGTGCACGCATACTAGCACATGGCCTGGTGTGAATGACTCACACCTCACACTGCTAGCCATGTTTTTTACAGTTGCCATTAGACAGTTGGGAAAGGTGACCAGTGACCAACTGCTGTTTAAATGCCCAACATGGAGAGGACAGCAGTCATGTGGGACTTTGAGAGACAGCTGGTGAATTGAAGCTAAAATGGCAGAAAAGGAGGCAGACTTAGCCAAATGCGTGCCACCCCTTGGCCCATTTCCTAGAATTATTTGGATTCACCAGGACACGCCACTAGATATGCTTGATGAAGTATGCTATGATATCTGGAAACGGACCCAACGCTTGCCGGATGGACTGAAACCCAAACATACATCTACACTCCCTGAAGAACCGAAGGATGTTCATGCTGAACACAGGTGAGTGAGTTTATTGTGACAGCGTAGGAAAGACCTTAGGAGGTACATGGACAATTCAGTGTTGTTAAAAATGATCACAGCAAACCTAAAATTCTTCCTAATATTTCCTTTAAACAATTCAGCAAATGCATTTAACAACATTGGATACTATATCAGCAAACGCAAGCTCTGTTAAATCTAATGAGCTCTTGAAGATTTAATTTGTACGGTAGCAAGATATAATTATAGATGTAGTGCAGTTATTTTAACAACAAAGGCTATTTGATAAGCTGTGTAACTGGGCATCCATTTAAGCAGAGAGAACAAATACAAGATGTAGAGGGCTACCTTCCTTTTTAGTTATTGAAGATCTGCTTCCATATATCAAAGTAGTAAAATGTAGGTTTTCTCAAATTAAATTGTGATACAATACACTTTAAAGGGATTTCCCAGTTTCATTTAAAAGCCTCATCTGTTTCTAAGCCACAAACTGTAGCAAGTAGGACAGGAGAACTGATTCTGGCAAACACCAGCCAATGCCATACCCATGCTTGGTGAATTAGTGCTCATTTACACTAGCCCACCCACTAAAACACGTGTGTGCTGGTTTAGGGGCAGTGCAATGTATTTTTACAATGCATTGCACTGTTTACTTTTTTCTTTTTAGTTTCTTTCTTTTACTTTATACTTTTTACTTATTGTCACAAAATTACACTTTATTCAAGTCTATGAACCACACTGACCACACTGGTACAGTGCAGTGACATATGGTGCTGTGCGTGGATTCCTCAAGGCAGCATTATGGTGTGAGCATGGTATATAGAAAACAATTATTTTGCAATCTGCCCATGCATTATAGTGGTTCTATAGCGTAAAGTTTTTTTTTTTTTTTTTTAACTTAATGCATTCTATGCATTATGGTAAAGAACCTTTTGTGTAACAGAATCCCCCCCCCCCCCCGTATACTTACCTAAGGCCATTCACAAACCAACACTGTGCATGAGAGCCCAGCTCTGTCCCTCCTCTCTGGGCAGATTGATAGCAGCAGGAGCTATTGGCTCACATTGCTGTCAATCAAATTCTGTGACCAGGAGAGGGGGGGGGGGGTCAGGGCTGAGCAGCTCGGTCTGTGTCAGAAGTGAGCCCACACGAGTGCCCCCATAGGAGGCGGCTTTCTATGGGGGCATTTGCCAAAGATGATGAGCAAGGAGTGCAGGCGTGGGACCCCAGAAGAAAAGAATCAAGGCTGCTTAGTGCAAAACCCGTGCACAGAGCAGGTAAGTGTGACATGTTTATTTTTTATTTTTTAAAAAGGGAACCTTTAAGGCTAATTCACACCACAAAAACGCACTCCAGATTAGTTCCGGATGTGTTTCTGCATGCACATTTTTGTCACGTTCAGGTGCATTTTTGATGTGTTTTTGATGCGTTTCTGGATGCATTCCAGACGCTTTTGTTCTTCTTTTTCCCGTTTTTTTAACTGTACTGGGTCCAGTGTTTTTTTGATGCATTCCAGTGCATTCTGGTGCATTGTTGATGCATTTTACTGCATTATAGCACTTGCAGTGCAAGAAAAATGTAGCATGCTCTACTTTTTTTCTGGAACTGGAAAGCCCTGGAACTGACTGCACTGTTGTAAACTATGCCATTGGAAACCATAGAACCTACTTTCTATGCATGTTTGATGCAGAAAAAAATGCATTGGACTGCATGTGGTGTCAACTGGCCCTAAATATTACTTTAAGCCTACTTTTAGGTTTATCAAATAAAAATAGTTATTCCTCTTCATATTTAGTTTTACTCAATTTTTCTAATGATGTCAAGTTTGATGGAGTGCCATGGGTCACAGGTGATTTAAGGGCCGAACAGTTCCTGTCTTGTTAACTACGTGATCTCTCGTACCATCTCCCATCAGCTGACAGTGAAAAACAGTGTCAGATAAGAAGTAGTGCCCCTCTGTATAGTGATACAAAATTATACATTTTAGGAATAAGGGGGAGCATGTAACATTTCATAGGTATGGAACATTTATGATATATATATATATATATATATATATATATATATATATATATATATTATATATATATTTATTTTATTTTTTTTCTTGATGGCTACATCTGTTACAATGTCTGTACAATGTTCATGTAATGTGACAGCATCAAGCCCAATATGCATTTGTTGGTAACATTTTGAACAATCAGATTTTACCATGTAAAGCCGGATTTTAACTAAATACACTAAAAACTGTTGTATATACTTTGCAAAATGAGAGGCAGTCTGCTTTGTGACACGTTCACATATAATTGTGTATCTATTTTGCTTCAAGTGTCATTAAATGCAATGTTTTTCAGTTTTGGGTAGAGTGGAGAGGAAATAGAACTTGTCAGGTTTTTATTGCTGTCTGTGTCCCCATTAGGGAGATTCACCCTCTCCATTTGTCCTGTTTACCGCTGTCATCAAAATTAAAAGTAAAAGAAAATGGCACATTTTGGGTTGACACCAAAACAGTAACAGAGGGGACATTTTCCAATGGGGACACTAGTTCTGGTGATCCTGATGACACCTCAGGATTCCCTCACTTTGAAGGGATTTCCTCTCACTTCCTGTTTTGATAATAGAACAGGAAGTGAAGGTAAATCTCCTCTATGGGACGCCAATGGCAAAAAAAGGGGTTATAACCCTCCCTTATGCTGGCCATACACTATACGAAAAATCATCCGAAATTCGATCATTTGGCCAGTTCATTCATTTTTCTGGCAGTTAACCACTTGCCGACCGGCGCACGACGATATACGTCGACAGAATGGCACGTACAGGCAGGAGGGCGTATATATACGTCCCTCCTTTAGCCTGTCCGTGCCATCGGGAGCGCGCCGGGAGCGGCGCGCTCCCGCGCCGGTCGGGACCCCCGTGAGTCCAGCCGCGGTCCCCGCGGACTCGATCGCCGCGGGGACTCCCGCGATCGTCTCACGGAGCGGCTAAACGGGGAGATGCCATTCTGCCTAGCAACTAGTGACGCCGATCTCTGCTCCCTGTGATTGGAGCAGAGATCAGCATTCACTAGCTGACAGGCACGCCCCCCACAGTAAAAAAAAAAAAAACACCCCTAGGCCTACTTAACCCCTACACTGCCACCTTGTGGTTAACTCCTAAACTGCCAGTGTCATTTATACAGAAATCAATGCATTTAAATGCATTAATTGCTGTAAAAATGACAATGGTCCCAAAAATGTGTCAAAAATGTCCGATGTGTCCGCCATAATGTCGCAGTCACAAAAAAAATCGCAGATCTCCGCCATTAATAATAAAAAAAAAAATTATTAATAAAAATGCTATATAAAACTATCCCCTATCTTGTAAACGCTATAACTTCTGCGCAAACCGATCAATAATCGCTTATTGCGATTTTTTTTACCAAAAATATGTAGAAGAATACGTAACGGCCTAAACTGAGGAAAAAAAATGTTTTTTTATATATTTTTGGGGGATATTTATTATAGCAAAAAATAAAAAAATAATGCATTTTTTTCAAAATTGTCGCTCTATTTTTGTTTATAGCGCAAAAAATAAAAACCGCAGGGGTGATCAAATACCACCAAAAGAAAGCTCTATTTGTGGGAAAAAAAGGACGTCAATTTTGTTTGGGAGCCACGTCGCACGACCGCGCAATTGTCAGTTAAAGCGACGCAGTGCCGAATCGCAAAAAGGGGCCTGGTCCTTTGGCTGCAAATTGGTCGGTCTGAAAGTGGTTAATGGGCACAAAATCGGTAATCGTTCGGACGTTTTTGAGCTGAAAAGACAAAGGACAAGTTTGGAAATTTTCGGCCGAGCAAGCGATAAATTGAAAGATTAATGTGTTTCCCGTCCGAACTGTTTGCACTAGGTATATGTAAAAAAAATAAAAATAATATTATGTCCACTGATTAATTTATGTCCACTGAACGATTTATCAGTCATTACATGATGGCACTATCGTTTGATCTCACGGCCGAACTTTCCTTTTTTGAAAATGGGCTTGGCCGTTTTTTCGTATAGTATATGGCCAGCATTACTCTATCCAAAATGGAAAAAAAAGTTTTGCTTTTAGTTCTACTTTAATAAATGCACCTTATGAGGGTGTTTTAGTGGCCAAAGGTACTCACAGAAGGTAGACTCATACTAACAGAGTTAGACTAGTTAAACTTCAGTATATGCAGAGAGGCGCATATAGGGATTTCTAGATATCAGTAGGCAGCTTGTGCTGTTTGTTTTTAAACAGGACTTTCATTTTTAAACATTTAAAATGACTGTCAGGTTTGGTTTAAAGAGAACCAGTCATGAATGGGCTTATGTAAAAACTGAGTATTATCAACAACTGATAACAATTATAATTGTGCAGGCTTACTTACAAAAGGGTTATGTTTCCCTCTAATTTAGCATTAGTTACTTTATCTGAATAGGACTCTTCAGCTGGAGAATCAGTGTTCAGTGGTCACCTGAATTCTGGCATTCGCTGTTCTGTCAAATGCCTGAGCTCACACACTGTCTTCCAGCTGCAGAGTTTACAAAACACTATTAAACAGAAGAGTCCTGTATCTGTCTACAGCTTTCATCAAGCAAACCTGTGTTAAAAGGGTTGTAAACCCTTGTGTTTTTTCACCTTAATACATCCTATGCTTTAATGTGAAAAAACACCTGGCAGTGACCGGCCCACCAGTCCCCCCCCCCCCCGTTTCACTTACCAGAGCCGTATTTCCCTCTGCGGGTATACGCTGTCCCTCTCTCCATGGGGTCCCGGCTCTTGATTGGATAGATTGATAGAAGTGCAGCCATTGGCTCCCGCTGCTTTCAATCAGATCCAATGACACGGGCACTGGGGGGGGGGGGCGAGTCCGGCATTCGTCTCTATGGACGCAAATGCTGGACTCGGGAGCTTGCCCGCACGGTAACCCCCCAGGGAGAGCACTTCTCCTAGGGGGTTATCTGATTCAGGGAGGAGCCGCAAGAGCCGCCAGGGGACCCCAGAAATGGACAATCGGGGGCCACTCTGTCCAAAACTAGCTGCACAGTGGGGGTAAGTATGATATGTTTTTTATAAAAAAAACGAGCGTTTACAATTACTTTGGTTTTAAAGCTTCAAATACTTAGGCAGACATGTAAACTAGGCACCTAATTTGCATGTACTCCCATACATGATCACATAACTTGTAGAGGCTTTTTAACTTTTTGTTTACAAACTATTTATTGAAGGATAAATTCAGTACAGAGTATCATGTAAATGTACAAAAAATAAAATACATCAAAAACACGAATACAAATTCGTCAAAAAAGAAAGAACAATTTAGAAGAACAATGAGAGTACCTAGAACATCAAAATCGTAAAAGCAACACATCAGTCAAATAGGTTGCCAGAGAAGTGCCAAAAGGCACCCAACTAATAGACTGTAATATAGTAGACATGTACAGAGGTGAAAAATGTAATCCAAGGTAGAAGCATCTGATGATGGGTAGTCCATGCGTCCCATTTGAGAGAGAACAGGTGCATCCTATCTTGTAAAGTATAGAGGATCCTTTCCATTAACATGATAGCACCATGTCTGTCTAGAACCAAAGACAAGGGGGCCACTGGAGATTTCCAGTGCAGGGCAATAGCCCATAATATCACTATACAAATAGTGTGGATCAACCTTTTCTCTTTACGCAATATCCCCGGAATTGAGGCACCTATGAGGCACATAGGCATTGTTAAGTTTAGGGAAGTACCCAAAACTGCAGAGGTTAGAGCAGAAATTTTGCACCACAGCAGGGAGATCTGCTCACAATCCCTGGATATATGCTTAAGGGATGCCTAAAGTAGACATCTGCTGAAGCACCATCCTGAGACTCCAGGGTAGATAGCATGAAGGGGTATAATCATTTTTTAACTTTTCTTTAGATGGTATATTGTAACGCAAGGTCCATAAAGACATGGATGAGTGAGTTTGGGGTGGAGGAATTTGACTGGTCTCCACAGAGTTCTGACCTCAAGACAATATAACATCTTTGGGATGAATTAGAGCAGAGACTGCGAGCCAGGCCTTCTCATCCACATCAGTGCCTGACCTCACAAATGCACTTCTGGAAGAATGGTCAAACATTCCCATAGACACACTCCTAAACCTTGTTGTCAGCCTTCCCAGAATAGTTGAAGCTGTTATATTTGCAAAGGGTGGGCCAACCTAATATTGAACCCTACGGACTAAAGCCCCATACACACGGTCGGATTTTCCGATGGATTCTGTCCTATCGGACAATGTTGTCGTAAATTCCGACCGTGTGTAGGCACCATTGGACAGTGTACCTCGAATTGTCCGACGGACAAAGTCCTATCTCCTGCTGGATAGATTTTTCGACAACAAAGTCCGATCACACCAATTCCGATCGTGTGTATCGAATTCCGACGGACAAAGTGCCACGCATGCTCAGATCACATTACAAGACCAAAGCTATTGGCAACAAACGTCACCACGTTCAGAATGATCGGATTTTCCGACAACTTTGTCCGACCGTGTGTATGCAACACCAGTGTCGGACTAAATCCGTCAGACCAAATCCGATGGATTTGGTGGTCGGATTTTCCGACCGTGTGTATGGGGCTTAAGACTGGGAGGCCATTAAAGTTCATGAACATGTAAAGGCAGGTATCCCAATGCTTTTGGTAATATAGTGTGTGTGTCCTTCATTGTGGTGCTACTCCCATAATAAGACTTTAATTAACATCCAACCTGGCACAGGGACCTACTTGTGAGGACCATAAATTACAGTTGGGTTATCATGAAAGGGTTACATAGACTGAAAAGAGCTAAAGAAAGTGACGAAAAAATAGCAACATTTTACCTCTTTAAAACAGACCTTCTTGGTCTTAACTAAAGTAAATCTATCCAAAAGAAACTTACTTATATATACATGCATTGTCACAAATAACAACCACACCTGTGTAAAGGTACATATAAAAAAAAATCTTTTAAGAAATGACATTTTATAACCTTGTTGTTTGGGCTTTGGCCGTAAAGGTGGGCAGCTTTCTGGGCACGGAGTCAGTGATGTGATAGAAAATATCTTCCCACACCACCAAACCTTATTAATTTAAAATATGATTTATATATGTATTCAAAAATATATTATAATCTCTTCCACAGCTAACATCAGCTTCTATGCTCACAAATCACTGGTCTGACCGTGACCCTATTTTAGTTACTTGCAAATCACTGTTACAAAAACCTCTTCTTGGAGTTTGACTGATTCTTTACTGTGTCTTTCTGACATTCTTTTTGATTTAAAACACAAGTCTATTGCCGCGTACACACGATCGGATTTTCCGACAACAAATGTTGGATGTTAGCTTGTTGTCAGAAAGTCCAACCATGTGTATGCTCCATCGAACCTTTGCTGTCGGAATTTCCGCCCACAAATGTTTAAAAGCAGGTTCTCAAATTTTCCGCCAACAAACTTGTTGTCGGAATTTCCGATCGTGTGTACACAAGTCCGTCGCACAAAAGTTCACGCATGCTCGGAATCAAGCAGAAGGAGACGCACTGGCTATTGAAATTCCTTTTTCTTGGCTCGTCGTACGTCTTGTACTTCACCGCATTTTCAGGTTCGGAATTTTGGGCCAACATTTGTGTGACCGTGTGTATGCAAGACAAGTTTGAGCCAACATCCTTCGGATAAAAATCCACGGTTTTGTTGTCGGAAAATTCAATCGTGTGTACAGGGCCTTAGGCTTATTTGTAACTCAGTGAACAATCCAACCTCGTACTACCCTATGGGAAGCTTGTAAGGCCATCATTTGGGGCCACATTATTCAACACACTTCAGGCTGTCATAAGGAAAGGATGGCCCACATTAAATGTTTAGAATTTATAAAGCCACAGAAATCTTCAAATGCAACCCCTCGACACACAACAGGTAAACTGTAGAGTGTCTTCTCACTGATCTAAATCTTTGCCTGACCAATAAAGTAAAAAACAATAAAAATTGCACCGATGGAAGTAAACGTGGAAAAAAAAAACATATATATGTGTTATGGACACTAGTGTGGAAATACCATGTTTTTAAGTATACAGTGAAAATTTTATACACAGTATAAATGGTATCTCCATAATATCCAGTGTACAATCCCAATGTATCACTTGCACATTGCATATAAAACACAGTGGATATTAAATATTATCTCCTTATTGTCCAGTTTAACAGTATACATTCCCTAAGGCAGGGGTGCCCAACCTTTTTAAGAGCGAGGGCCACTTAAGCAACTTGGTATCCAGTCGCGTGCCACAATGAGCGGGAGCGGGCGGATGACAGGTCACAGCTACTCTATAGGACCTCCGATCCACCCAAAGGATCGGATTGGAGGCAAAAGTCTGTTTACATCTGCCGCTCTGTAGGAGTGAATTAAGGATCCGATTGGGTAGGCCGATCGTGCGAAAAGGGCCTAAACTGCTTTCACACTGTTGTGCTGTGGTTTAGCCATACCGTGGGTGCAGTGTAGTGCGCCTGCGGGTTAACTGAATTTTGCCATACACTCTGCCTGTGGCAAAAGCCGGCGCTGTACAGGAAGCATCGGCTTATGGGGCTCTGCTCTGCAGCCACTTTCTCCCTCTACCACCAGCTTCACTCACAACACCGATGCTGTGGTATAACGGGCCGGCAACCTGCGATCTGGGCTTGCTAACCCGCCATTCCAGAGCAGGAGGTCGCGGGCCACATCAGAGGGCTCCGCAGGCCACATCAGAGGGCTCTACGGGCCACTGGTTGGCCACCTCTGCCCTAAGGTGTCACTTGCACCTTCACCAACAAAGCAGATGGTACCTGTAGTGATAATACATCACAAAATGATAAAATTGTGCACTCACCACAAAGATATGCTGTCTTATCACAGGACAGCAATTAACGCATGTAAATAGATGTTCCTCTGCAATTATATCTCTCTCTTATCACCAGAGATACTCCATAGTGCACTCTCTCCTTCTGTTTCATAAGGTCTGGTCTCAAATCCCACTAGGGGTTAGAAACAGTGTACTCATCGATGTGTAATCACCAGCCATAATAAAAGAATCCTCATACTGTAGTAGAAATAATAAGTGAATAACAAAGCATTTAAAAACATCCAAGCAATAAAAACTGAGTATATTACAAACGCCGCTGGTGGCACTTACATTTGGGGCCACTGATCCTATACAGGATAGCGGCGCAACCACAAACAATGTATAGATAACTCAACAACGTTTCATGCGACCGCTATCATAACCTATTGCATGTGGCATATACAGTCTCTCACAATAGTGAGTACACCCCTCACATGTTTGTAAATATTTTATTATATCTTTTCATGTGACAACACTGAAGAAATTAAACTTTGCTACAATGTATAATAGTGAGTGTACAGCTTGTATAACAGTGTACATTTTCTGTCCCCTTAACTCAACACACAGCCATTAATGTCTAAACCGCTGGCAACCAAAGTGAGTACACCCCTAAGTGAAAATGTCAAAATTGGGCCCAACGTGTCAATATTTTGTGTGGCCACCATTCATTTCCAGCACTGCCTTTTTTGTAATTCCTTTATTTTCCAAATAAATTTACATTTAACAGTCAAAGTATGCAATAGTGACAAAAAACAGAATCAAGTAGCAAAAAAGGGTCACACAGTCAGAGTTATATAACAACAAGCCCAGCTCTTCACAGTAAAAATATTACGTTTTTGAAGATAGTTGTCAGTGGGCAGAGCTGGGGAGACAGACAACCCAGCACTACCTTAACCCTCTTGGGCATGGAGTTCACCAGAGCTTCACAGTTTGCCCCTGGAGTCCTCTTACACTCCTCCATGATGACATCACAGAGCTGGTGGAAGTTAGAGACCTTGTGCTCCTCCGCCTTCCATTTGAGGATGCTCCACAGATGCTCAATAGGGTTTGGATCTGGAGACATGCTTGGCCAGTCCATCACCTTTACCCTCAGCTTCTTTAGCAAGGCAGTGGTCGTCTTGGAGGTGTGTTTGGGGTCGTTATCATGTTGGAATACTTTGGGGTCGTTATCAGATGGGCTCCGTTGGATCTGGGGGATACTGCCTGTGGCAGTCCATGCCTTAAGATCAGTTCTTATGCAGAAGTCATTGAGGGGATCATAGCTTCTAGGAAGTGTGTTTTCAGAATGTCATCAGTACATGCGTCTTGGCATTCATGGTTCCCTAACAAAGAAACTGTAGTGATCAGTGTGGCAAGGCACTTAAAAACATGCAAGCCCAAGAATGGCACTGTGCATCATTGCTTGACTGTAGGCAACATTTTTGGATCAACGCAATGTCAGAATGTAGCATCCCGCTATCATGCATGGCTAATGTACACCTACTGTTTGTAATATTTTTTTATACTCATGTGGATTCAAGGTTACTGAGAGCACCATGCTCATAGCCCTGACCATGACACTCCACCACCATGCTTGACTGTAGACTAACACACTTGTCTTTGTACTCCTCACCTGGTTGCCATCACACACACTTGACACCATCTTTATGTAGAGCAACAATTCTTTTTTTCATATCCTTCAGAAAGTTCTTTGTCATGGAGGTGCCATGTTACATAGGTTACATAGTAGGTGAGGTTGAAAAAAGAAACAAGTCCATCAAGTCCAACCTATGCGTGTGGTTATAGGTCAGTATTACATTGTATATCCCTGTATGTTGCGGTCATTCAGGTGCTTATCTAATAGTTTTTTTAAACTATCGATGACCCCGCTGAAACCACCGCCTGTGGAAGGGAATTCCAGATCCTTGCCTCTCTTACTGTAAAGAACTCTCTACGCAGTTTAAGGTTAAACCTCATGGCCACGTGTCTTATTAAACTCCCTTCCGCAAAAAAGTTTTATCCCTATTGTGGGGTCACCAGTATGGTATTTGTAAATTGAGATCATATCCCCTCTCAAGCATCTCTTCTCCAGAGAGAATAAGTTCAGTGTTCGCAACCTTTCTTCATAACTAATATCTCTAGACCCTTTATTAGCTTTGTTGCCCTTCTTTGTACTCACTCCATTTCCAGTGCATCCTTCCTGAGAACTGGTGCCCAGAACTGGACAGCATACTCCAGGTGAGGCCAGACCAGAATCTTGTATAGTGGGAGAATTATCGCTTTATTCCTGAAGTTAATACCCTTTTTAATGCAAAAATTTTGAACTTCCTGACCAGTATGAAAGAGTGAGAGCGATAATACCAAATTTATTACACCTGCTCCCCATTTACACCTGAGACCTTGTAACACCAATGAGTCACATGACACTGGGAAGGAAAAATTGCGATTTTGACCCAATTTGGACATTTTCAGGGGTGTACTCACTGTTGTTGCAAGCGGTTTAAACATTAATGGCTGTGTGTTGAGTTATTTTGAGGGGATAGCAAATTTACACTGTAATGCTGCGTACACACGAGCGGTTTTGCCGTCGGAATAAACTCTGAAGGTTTCAACACGTACAACACGTACGACGGGACTAGAAAAATGAAGTGCAATAGCCAGTAGCCAATAGCTTCCGTCTCGTACTTGCTTCAGAGCATGCATCATTTTTGGTACGTCGGAACAGCATACAGAAGAGCGGTTTTCCCAACAGAAATTGGTTCCGTCTGAAAAATTTAGAACATGTTCTCTTTCTAGGTCCGTCAGAATTTTCGACGTAAAAAGTCAGATGGGGCATACACACAATTGGAATATACGATGAAAAGCTCCCTGTCTGACTTTTTCTGTTGGAAATTCCACTCGTGTGTACATGGCATAATACTGTTAAGCTGTACGCTTACTACTTTACATTGTAGCAAAGTGTAATTTCTTTGGTGTTTTCACATAAAAAGATATAATAAAATATGTACCAAAATGTGAGGGGTGTACTCACTTTTGTGATACTGTATATCATTTTCTCACTGATTAATATAGCGCTGACTGTTTTCATTATATTTGACCAGTACATCTTTGGTGGATGAAACAGAAATTCTGTGCAAATAGTAACAAAATAGGCACTGTGCTAGCTACAAAACTACATTCCTTGGCACCTAAACAACACTCTCTCAAAACTAGGCTCCACAATAACTCATCCTTTTTCCTTGTTTATATCTTCTCCTCTTTTCTTCTTTCCTTTTCTTTGTTTTCTCTTTCCCTGTTACTCTGTTTTTATGTAGGGATCAAGCCTTGTTCACTCCCTCCTATTGTGACCCACATCAGCTGCCCTATGTCAAGGGATACATTTACTTTTAAACCAACAAATCTATTTATATAATTAGTCCACAGATTTCTGTGATGTTAGAGTAGTTGTACATGTAAATGTCTTAACCACTTCAGCCCCGGAGGATTTTACCCCCTTCCTCTGTAGAGCACTTTTTGCGATTCGGCACTGCGTCCCTTTAACTGACAATTGCGTGGTCGTGCGACGTGGCTCCCAAAGAAAATTGACGTCCTTTTTTTCCCACAAATAGAGCTTTCTTTTGGTGGTATTTGATCACATCTGCAGTTTTTATTTTTTGCGCTATAAACAAAAAAATAGCAACAATTTAGAAAATAAAACTCATTGTTTTTTACATTTTGCTATAATAAATATCCCTAAAAAATATATAAAAAAAATGTTTTTCCTCAGTTTAGGCCGATACGTATTCTTCTACATATTTTTGGTAAAAAAAATCGCAATAAGCGTTTATTGATTGGTTTGGTTATAGCGTCTACAAAATAGGGGATAGTTTTATGGCATTTTTATTGATCATTTTTTTTTATTAGTAATGGCAGCGATCAGCGATTTTTATCGTGACTGCGACATTATGGTAAGTTGTCTCAAGTTGCTGGTATCCAGGCCGTGTAGCAGAGCTCAGACTTCAGGCATCCATCCTGGTCCACAGCAGGCCACGCCCCCCCAAAGTTATTTTCCCCTTAATGCATAGAATAACAGAGGAGTTGAGAGGTAGCATGGTGCTTAATAGAGGGCAGGACCGGGAGCTACTTTAGTTACCTTTTTATGTTAACAAGCTAACGATTGGTTGCTAGGACCGCCCAGCAACCAATCACCTGCTAATTTGCAATGTTAACTAAAGCAGCTCCCGGTCCTGCCCTCCATCCAGCACAGTGCTGCCTCTCAACTTCTCTCTGCTAGTAAAAGGAAAGCAACATGGGCGGAGGCTGGGAAAGCATCGGCACAGCCCTGATCGTGATCTACCTGTTGGCTTCCCTCGATCGACAGGTAGATCGTGATCGATGGGTTGCCGACCCCGGGTCTAGAAGACTGCAAGCAACAAGCATTTTATCACTTTCAGTTAGGGAAAATGTAAACAGAGCAATCTTTTTATAATTCTGAAAGCATGAGATCAATGTTTTTTTTTTTGTTTGTTAATCTCTTTAAGGGTAGAGGAGAGATCTTTTAGACCGCATACATAGGCTGTGCATATGTAAATGGTGTTCACACCACATGTGAGGTATTACCATGAATGTTATAGCAAGAGCAATAATTCTAGCACTAGACCTCCTTTTTTAACTCTTAACTGGTAACCTTCAAACATTTTTTTGAAGCGTTACCTATGGAGATTTTTAAGTTTCATAGTTTGTCGTTATTCCACGAGCGTTTGCTTTTTTAAAGCGTGACATGTTAGGTATCTATTTACTCAGCGTGATATAATCTTTTATATCCTGCCAAGAAATTTGGGTTATATATTGTGTTTTTTTTGTTTTCCACAAAAAAATACATTTGAAAAACCACTGCGCAAATACCCTGTGGCCACCATTTTCTTCTCTAGGGCCTCTGCTAAAAAAGATGTACTATTTGGGGTGCTAAGTAATTTTTCTAGCAAAAAAATACAGATTTTTACATGTAAAAGAGAAGTGTCAGAATAGGCCTCGCCTTCAATGAAAGTAATGTCAATACTTTGTACTTCAACGCACTTACTATTTCTGTATTTGAATGTTTTGTACTTCTCTTATATCTATATTGGTGACACATGGTTGAATTTTATGCAGTCCATGAGTCAATCTTGTTAATACGTTGCTAATAAAACATTAATGAAAGAAAAACCAATTTACCTAAACCATTTGATGAAAATTCTGTAATTTGTGCACAGTGACCCTAATTTTTAACAGACCAAAAAGCAAATCTGTGCAATAGCACCAATTACAAAGGTGAGAAACTTAAAGAGAACCAATATGTTAAACCAATATGTTATTTATTAATCACTGCAATGCAAATTATGAACATTTCTAATACATTTGATTTTATGAAAATGCTTGCTTATACAGTATAAACAGTTGACATTACTGTAGGCTGAATGTTAGCCCTATCCCTCATCTAATACAGTGAATAATTTAATGTTAATTTCAAGGTTTTATACTGGCCAGCCCTCTTGCCTTTTAAAATCACTGTACCTGATGTTAGTAGTTCTTTTGATACCTGTAAAGAAAAAAGTTAGATTTATACTTACCTTATCTTCATCTTCTGCATCATATGTTAAAACATTACTGTCCCTCTAGGAAAATTTCTGAGGAATACAGAGCAGGTGAAATCTTGCGAGAAGACACTTCGGTCTATTGAAGACTGCTCTGTTTTCCCCAGGATATTGTCAAAAGGAATGTGACTTTAATTTCAGCTTGGTACTGTGGGCGGAAGACTGGGGTAAGATAAGTATAAAAATTATTTTTTTTCTTTATATTTATATTTTGGAACTACTAAATTTAGATGATTTTCAAAGGGGGAGAGGGCCCAGACAGTAAAGTGAACTTTTCATTTTACTGTTTAACTTTTAAAAAAACACGAGCATGTATGAAACATAAAAAACAGCTTTTGCTGCAATACTGAAAACCGAACTAAACTGAAGTTTCCCTGTAGGAAACAGCAAGCAGGGCAGCAGGTAGGCTTTTATTGCAGAAGAGACATGCCCTGTCTCTGCTGCAGTAAAATGCCCATACCTGCAAGCACAGCTCAGCCAACAATGTCAGGCCGATCTCTGAGTGCTGGGATGACTTGCCCCTGCACAGGAATCATTCCTTGCCAACCAATGAAGAGGCCTGAAGACTGGCTCTCAGAAAAAGATGCCAGCGCTGACGAGGGACCATTGGACAGGTAAGAATTCAGCCTTTAGTTCCACTTTAATTATGAGCTCTATCCTGCAGTAATTTCTTTCCACCACCAGATGTCACCAGTCTTCAGGACTGAATGACAACCGGTGTCATTCAACCCACTTCCTGTAAACCTGGGCTTTCATGTGCAACACCTCCTGCAGCAGCTTAGTACTGTCCGCCTGAAATAGAACGTGTTGTTACTGGAAGGATCTCCAGGTATGAAACAGCAATATATTTAAAAAAATTATTTGTTTCATAAAAATGTATTCAATGAAACATCATACCTGACATACTGAAAAAATAATTTGGGGTTTACATATACTTGCATTTTAAACTGTCACTATTCAAGCAAATGTGATATTTTCAACACAGCTTACCTTCTCTGTTATTGATTATTACCTTCCCTGCATTCTCCTACCTACCAGTTCACCTGCTGAAGCCCTAAGGGAAACTTCACGTATCAAAATTCCTGCTGAACCGCCCGAATTTCAGTATGTGTGTAGTCCTGCCTGCTCAACAGAAGCTGGTTGTTGGACCAGATTCTGTCAAATGGTCCTGCTGGAAAACCAGCATTTGATCGGTGCATGCAGCCAATGGCTGCAGTGCTGATCGGTATAGTCTGATGGTGGGGGAGTCTCGCTGTCAGAATACAATAGCGCAGCAAGGGAGATTCCTGAATCCACATCACTTGTCTGGATGCAGGGATCAGTGAGGTTTTTTTTCAGTCAACTCAGTTGAATGAAAAGTACTCTGCCAGAGCTTACATAGGGCTAAAAACTTAAAGCCCAATCGAACCGCCACTATGCAGTCAGGCTGCATATACAGTAATAAAAATGGGTCTTTTTTACTTTTTTTTTAACTGCTATGTGCTGCAGCAAGTGGTAAAATACCATCTGATGGCAGCATATAGCAGAGTCGGACCATGGCTCTCTCACAACAAAGCAGTGGACCAGCTCTACAGTGGTCCACCACCCCCCCCCCCCCCCACAAACACTGCTCCAATCAATTATGTCAATAAGGAAGCAGGAGGGCTGTTAATTGATGGTTAGGGTGGCAGGGAGATCATAGGGAAAGTATCTACAATGGGAGAGCTGGCCTAACAGGTTGACCTTTTAATTTGTCCTGAATAGGTAAAATGTCAGGTTTGCACTAAACCTAAAGTGGAACTAAGCTCTGAAAAATACTCACCTTCCCTCCAATGATGTGATGTCCGAGAAGTCACACACTGGCATCTTCTCCCTCACTTTTCCTGGGTGTTAGTTTATAGTTGGTGCATGTGCAGGTTTATTTAACCCGGTACAAAGGAACAGTTCCTAAAATGTTTCCTGGGTGTTAGTTTATAGTTGGTGTATGCACAGGAGTTCATTCATCCCCACACACAGGGACAGTTGCATGTGCAGCTCAGTGTACATTTAAAAAAGACTATGGACAGGCAGGTACATTTTTTATTGCAGAAGAGACAAAGCACTTCTGCTCTGTCACTAAGCTCTGGTGCACACCAGTACAGCTTTGAAATTGCGCTACTTAGCGCGATTTCAAAGCTGCCTGATTACTGCAATTTTGATGTGCCATTTCAATGCAACTTGCAACTTCATATAACAAAAGTCAATGCAAGTCACAATGAAATCATAAAATAAGTAGAAACCTTTTTCAAAGTCGCTGCGACTTGAGTTGAAACAACTTTAACGGTTCCATTGATGGCAATTAGGTGCAATTTGTCATGTGATTTTGAACTGTCAAATGGTGTGCACCAGGGCTAAAGATCCTTCCTGTTTGCAATATATTTTAAAAAAATTTTGGTACAGTTATATTTACTAAAATGTACAAGTTTATGGAAATTATATCATTTATATTTTTTCCCTTTTTTTTTTTAATCAAAAGTAAAGGTTTATTGAGCATAAAGTAAAAAAGAAGCCATACAAATGTAACGTGCAACAGGCACTATTCATAAAGCAAGTACACTGACATATACATACTGGATGTGTAACATTGAGGGACAAATTAACAAGAAGTACCAGTTTGAACATACAAGGCTGTAGTATAGGCTTGGGGGGATATTGAGTACCCAGAGCATACATAGTGAGATCATTTTGAGGTAGAGTGGAGATCATTTCTCAGCAGTGCAGTTGGATGCATCTTCTAACCACCTGTCCCATATTTTGTGATATTTGTTTGGGCAGTCCCTGTGTGAGTAAAGTCCCTGTTTTATATGGAAAGGTGGTGTTAATAGCCCTGATACACTGTTGAACAGTGGGGGCCATTTTCTCAACCAGCTCCTGGCTATTTCCATTCTGGCTAAGAATAGTGACTCTTGTAGGATTATAGTAAGGTATTTTTCCTCTTCAGAGATAGAGAGGAGGCCCAACACACACCGGTGTGGGCATAGGGTGAGAGGTGAGCCCATGTGATCATGAAGGAATTTGACCACCTGTGACCAGTAACCTTAAATAGATAGACAGGGCCATAGCAAGTGATAGAAGGTGCCCCTGGGGTCTTCACACCTAGGTCATGCTGAACTGTATTCCGGTCTGTATCTGGAGAGGCGAATGGGTGTCAAATAGGACATGGAGCTGGGTGCGGTATTCAGACAGCCTGGGGGAAACAGATTTAAAAGTTGCCAACACCTCCTCCCAGTCCTCGTCTGTCACCTCACCCAGAAAAAACATGTGATTAGCTAAACCATCAAAACCATCTTTCAATGCTTGAAATTATTTAACCTAACCATTGGCTATAACAAGAAAGATATATGACCCCTGAGACAGATGTCAATTCAGGCAGAAGTGGGTTATCCCACAGTGGCGTGTGGGTATGAAATATAGGTGCCTTGGTAAGGTTCATGGCCAATTGCCAGATTTTGCTCCTATTGCCCATGTGGGATACCTCGCAAGTGCCACACAGTAGAATTTGGAAGGAGTGAGAGACAGGGCGGGAGGCTGGGGAGTGCACCAAGGTGGAGTACCTGATTTTGTATACTTGGTTAAAGTAAAAGAAGCGGTGGGAAGCAATATAAGGATAGGTCTGGGAGGGTGGCGCCACCTAGGTTGACAGGACACTTCAGAACTCGCCATGATAGTTTGTGATGGTAAAGACCCCAGATGAATGTGTTGAGGACAGATTGCATGGATTTGAATGGACGTGGTGGTTTGTATAGTGGGGCATGCTAAAAAATATAAAGTGATTTGGGGAGGAGTACCGTTTTAACTAGATTGATGCGTCCCATAACCCCAAGGGGGAGACAAGACCATGTCTGTGTTTTGGTTCTTAGAATGTCATACAAGGGTTCAAGGTTGAGGCTTATGTAATCCGTTAACAAACGAGATACTTGAATGCCCAGGTATTTGATCCTAACCAGGGGAAGCGCGGCCTGATCAGCCGTAGGGGCCCCTATATACAATGGTAGGATTTGGGAATTGGCCTAATTAATCTGGAGGCTGGAGAATATCCCAAATCGTTTAATAAGCTGCAAGACAGCCTGGAGTGATGGACCAGCATCATTCAGATACAGGAGCATGTCATCCGTGTAGAGACTAAGGACTTCAGTCACCTGTCCGAAAAGGAGGCCAGTGATATCCGGGTGTGCCCTGATAGCAATGGCGAGGGGTTCTACTGCCAGAGCATATAGAATTGGAGATATAGGGCAGCCTTGGTGTGTGCAACATGATAGAAAGAAGGCATCTGAGACCCTGCCATTAACCTATTATAGAAGCTGGAGCCATTTAACATATTTTGGGCCGAAGCCGAATCTACGGAGACACTCCCATAGGTAGCTCCACTCGACGGAATCAAGCGCCTTAGCAGCGTCAAGACTACTCTGGTGCCGGTATTGTCATGGGTGAATTGGAGATTCGTGAATAGCCTCTTGAGGTTAAATGCCATGTTCTTATTGGGCACGAACCCTATCTGGTCTGGGTGTATAAGCAATATTACCATATTGAGAGGCAGGGCGAGAATTTTAGCAAGTATCTTGACATCTAATTGCAGAGATACAGGGCAGTATAATTCAGAAAACAGTTGGTCCTTTCCCAGTTTGGGTATCAAAACTATGAAAGCTTTACCCATATTGGTAAGGAGTGTGGCTGAATCGAAGATGTAGGTATATAATTCCCGCAGTTTAGGGACAAGGATCTCCCCGAATTGGCTGTAGAATTCTAAGGGGAGTCTGTCGAAGCCAGGCGCCTTGGAGGGGGGGAGATATGCCAAAGCCTCTTCAATACTCTCTGTAGTGATTGGTGCCTCAAGCTGAGCAGTTTGAGAGAGGGTCAATGTAGGCAAATTAACGTCCCGTAAGAATGCAGACAACTCATCCTGAGAGTAGTTGGCAGTGGAGGTGTATAAGTCAGAATAGAAATTCCTGAACTCTCCAGCCACTAGATCGGGGTCAGTAATCCTAGTCCCTGAGGCAGTTTGGAGTGTAACCATTACTGGGGGTTCACACTCAAGGTGTGCCATATAGGCAAGCAATTTGCCAGCGTGCTCACCATGTTTGAAAATGCGTTGTTTGCTGAAGAAGATTCCTTGTTTGGCTTTCTCAAAGTGCTGTTAATGGGTGAGCCTAGTCTGCATTCGCACAAGGGAAGCGTTAGCTGCAGAAGGATCATTAAACAGGTGGGAGACTTGAGTCTTGTGGGGTAAAACAACAGTAGAGATGGGGAGGCACATTAAGGGCCTCATTGGAGAATAGGGGATATATAATAGGGGAGACCCCTAATATAGCAGAGTGAGTTCAGGGAGAGGGGAGACAGGAGTGCAGGTAACCAATGAACAACTCACGGTTCAAGGAGAAAAGGGTGATCCAGAGACATATCTTGATGGGCAGTGCACCCAGATCAGCAGCAAACATAACACTTGTGAGGGTGGCAGCAGAGGCTTGGTGAACAGGGATTCAGGCAGCTGCAGGGCCAGTTGCATGAAGGTATTCCAGCCACTAGAGGACCGCATTCGGATCTTCGAAGAATTGTGCTTTGCCATCACACACCACTCTGAATCTTGCCGTGGAGAGCATTGCATACATCAGGTGGTGAATCCCGAGCTATTGCTTGGCCTCAACGAACTGCGTCCGCTTTTTCTGTACCTCTGCGGAGAAGTCCGGGAACATGGCGACTTGCACATTACTGAAGTCGATGAAGGTGCGCTGTTCGGCAGAGGTCTCGCAGTCAAATGATGGGCGCGCTCCACCACGAACGTGGAGGAGAAGGCCTCTCTGCTGAAGGTCACCCTCTCCCGTAGCTTGTGCATGTCTTGCCGGATGAGAGATATGTCAACCTTCACCTCCTCGATCTTTAAAGTGAGAGTGGTCTGACATAGGGAGATGGCCTCAAGCACTCTGGCGTGTCTCCAGAAGCTGGCTCATCTTCCTCCGGGAGTGGAGCGACGCCATCTTCCTCTGCCGGGTCCCACTTCTCGTGGTGGTATGAGGTCTGAGAGTTGTAAGCAGGATGGCGATGTTAAGCGAGAAAGATAGACCCCAGGATCAATGTAAAGAAATATGCTCAAGTGGAGCTCATACTCTGCACACCCTACGCCATGCAGCTCCAGGCCATGCCCCCGTATATTTTTCCCTTTTACATAAATAAAAATCTGGGAATAAATATATAAGCATAAATAAAAAAAAAGTATTGGGAGCTGTAACTGCAGAAGAGAAGAGAGCATTTATTTTCATGTAGGTTGTCAGTCAGGGTACATTTTTAAAAATAATAGTCTGCTGTTACATTTGAAGTTAATTTTCTATAATATAATTAAACTAAATTGTCAGTGTTCAAGACATAAAATTAAGGGATAGATTAGGGAGCAAAGGCGGTATGACATTTGTCATTTATTTACTCAAAGTGATTATGTAGGAGTCACAATTCTTATAATTTTGCCTTCCGATGCAGATTTTTTGTTCAGGTAATGGAATGTGGAAATATTTTTAGTAATATTGATAGAATCAAAATCAAAAATATGCATGACAAAATCATGTGCTTGTCTTGCAAGCTCAGCTAAAGGAAAGATAATAAATATTTTTATTGGTGATGGCAGTGCTGCTTATGGCAATGTTATTTAGACTAGCAAGCTCATGGGCAAAATTCAATCCATTCACAGCAGAATGTAATATGGGTATTTAAAATGACACTAAATAATATCCCTATTCTTCTTTCATTAAATAGTTTCTTACTGTTTTTCTGCCTCCTTGTAATGCCCTCAGTGAGCTCCTGAAATCTTGTTTTCCCTATCACTTCTGTTTGTTTGGACAAAGCAGCTCCGCTGACCGCAGGCGCTGCTCGGTTTCAAGGATGCGATCCTCGTGGCGGCCCCGGTCCGCCCGGAGATCGCATCCCACTCTCCTCGCCTCTCCCCTCCCCTCCTGCTTCCCCCGGCGCGTGCGTTCCCACTCCCCAGGCACGCGCGCGCACACTACTGTTTTACTTAAAGGGCCAGCGCACTATTGATTGGTGCCTGGCCCAAATTACAGCACACCTGCACCCTTTAAATTTACACTCCATACAACCCGTGCTATCGCCTCATTGGCATAGGGGATCCACCTCCTGTCTCCCGCCATACTCAGAACGTGACAGTAGATCCGGCCATGGATCCCGCTGAGGTTCCGCTGCCAAGCCTCTCGGATCTGACCACGGTGGTCGCTCAACAGGGACAGCAATTGGCACAGTTGACTGCTATGCTACAGCAGCTTCTGCCATCTCCACCGCCAGCTTCGGCATCTCCTCCACCACGAGTTGCTACTGCTAGAGTCCGCCTGTCCCTGCCTGACAAATTCAATGGGGACCCCAAGCTGTGCCGAGGGTTCCTATCCCAGTGTTCCCTCCATCTGGAGATGTTGTCGGACCAGTTCCCCACAGAACGGTCAAAGGTGGCGTTCGTGGTTAGCCTACTATCTGATAAGGCCCTAGCCTGGGCTACACCACTTTGGGACCGTGGCGATCCTGCCACAGCTTCAATTCCGGCCTTCTTCTCTGAAGTTCGCAGTGTCTTCGAGGAGCCAGCCCGGGCCTCCTCTGCCGAGACAGCTCTCCTGAACCTTGTCCAGAGGAATTCTTCAGTGGGCGATTACGCCATTCAGTTCTGCACCCTGGCATCCCAACTCTCCTGGAACAATGAGGCCCTCTGCGCGACCTTCAAAAAAGGTCTATCCAGTCATGTCAAAGATGTGCTGGCCGCACGAGAGATTCCCGCTACCCTGTCTGAACTCATCCAGCTGGCCACCCGCATTGACATGCGTTATACCGAAAGACGCCTAGAGCTACGCCAAGAAAAGGACTTTGTTCGTGGCAGACGGTTTCCTCGCCTGGCACCTCTCTTCCAGAATCCTCTGCAACCCGTTCCTGTACCTCCCGCTGAGGAGGCTATGCAAGTGGATCGGTCACGCCTGACCACACAAGAGAGGACTCGTCGCCGAGACCATAATCTATGCCTGTATTGCGCCAGTCCTGACCATTTCTTAAAGGATTGGTCTATCCACCCTCAGCGTCAGGGAAACGCTCGCACCTAGCTAACGTGGGAGAGGCGTTGCTAGGTGTGGATTCTTCCTCTCCACGTCTGACTGTGCCAGTGAGGATTTCTTTACCCAAGAAGTCCTCTTTCTCCGCTGTGGCCTTTCTGGATTCCGGTTCTGCAGGAAACTTCATTGAAGCCTCACTCATCAACAAATTTAATATTCCAGTCATCCGTCTTGTCAAGCCATTTTTCATCACCTCTGTAAATGGTCAAAATTTGAACTGTATCGTGCGTTATCGCACCGAACTTCTCCTCATGAAAATTGGAGTTCTCCATCATGAAAAAATTGACTTTTTTGTGTTACCCAACTGTACCTCTGAGATCCTTTTGGGCCTACCCTGGCTCCAGCTACATTCTCCTACCCTCGACTGGGCCTCGGGGGACATCAAAAGTTGGGGTCCTTCCTGCCACAGGCATTGCCTCAAAGCGGTGCCCATTAAACAAGTTTCCATCGCTACCTCTCTGCCTAGTCTCCCCAAGCCTAACCAGGACTTTGCGGATGTGTTTTGCAAAAAACAAGCTGAGGTCTTGCCGCCACATAGACCCTTTGATTGCCCTATCGATCTTCTTCCTGGGACCACTCCGTCCCGCGGCAGGATCTACCCTCTCTCCATCCCGGAGACACAGGCTATGACAGAGTACATCCAGGAGAACCTCAAGAGAGGTTTCATCCGCAAGTCTTCTTCCCCTGCTGGAGCAGGATTCTTCTTTGTTGCCAAAAAGGACGGGACCTTACGTCCCTGCATTGACTATCGTAGTCTTAATAAAATCACTGTAAAGAATCGCTACCCCCTGCCTCTTATCTCAGAACTTTTTGACCGTTTGCGCGGAGCAAGCATTTTCACCAAACTGGACCTCCGAGGCGCATATAATCTCATCCGTATCCGTAAAGGCGATGAATGGAAAACCGCCTTTAACACCCGTGACGGACATTTCGAATACCTTGTCATGCCCTTTGGTTTATGCAATGCTCCTGCGGTCTTCCAAGACTTTGTGAATGAGATTTTCAGAGATTTGCTGTACTCCTGTGTTGTTGTCTATCTAGATGATATCCTGATTTTCTCCTCTAGCTTAGAGGAGCACCGTCTTCATGTCCGTCAAGTGCTCCAACGGCTCCGTGATAACCATCTTTACGCCAAACTAGAGAAATGTCTCTTTGAACGCTACAGTCTTCCCTTCCTGGGTTACTTAGTCTCTGGACAAGGTCTCCAAATGGACCCTGAGAAACTTTCTGCCGTCCTGAACTGGCCACGTCCTACTGGGTTACGGGCCATCCAACGCTTCCTCGGATTCGCCAACTATTATCGCCAGTTCATTTCTCACTTCTCCACCCTTGTCGCGCCTATTGTGGCACTAACCAAGAAAGACGCGAATCCGAGGTCCTGGCCTCCTCAAGCTGATGAGGCATTTAACCACCTCAAGTCCGTCTTTGCCTCTGCACCCGTGTTATCCAGGCCTGATCCTCGCAAACCATTTTTTCTGGAAGTCGATGCCTCCTCGGTGGGGGCTGGGGCCGTGCTTCTCCAGAAAGACTCCAAGGGCAAGAACATCACCTGTGGTTTCTTCTCTAAGACCTTTTCCCCCCCTGAAAAGAACTACTCCATCAGAGACCGTGAATTACTGGCCATCAAGCTAGCACTTGAGGAATGGAGACATCTCCTTGAGGGATCCGTTCACCTCATCACGATCTTCACGGATCACAAAAAATCTCTCTTACCTCCAGTTCGCCCAGCGATTGAACCCACGCCAAGCTAGGTGGTCGTTTTTTGCCCGCTTCGACTTCGAGATCCATTTCCGTCCTGCAGACAAGAATGTCAGGGCTGACGCCCTATCACGTTCCACCGATACTTCCGAGTCCGAGTCTCCTGTACAACACATTGTACCCCCTGAGTGTCTGATCTCTTCTGCTCCTGCCTCCTTGCTGCAAGTTCCTCCTGGGAAAACTTTGGTCCCTCCACGTCTTCGTCTTCAGATCCTCAAATGGGGTCACTCCTCTCATCTCGCTGGTCATCCTGGAATCAAGAAATCCTTCCAACTGATTTCCAGGTATTACTGGTGGCCCTCCTTAAAAAAGGATGTGACAGACTTCGTACAGGCCTGTACTATATATGCTCGAGACAAGACCCCTCACCAAAAGCCTGCTGGCCTTCTTCACCCTGTGCCTGAACGACCTTGGGCCCACATAGCTATGGACTTCATCACGGACCTTCCTCCTTCCCACGGCCACACTACCATATGGGTGGTCGTGGATCGTTTCTCCAAAATGGCACATTTTGTCCCGCTTCCAGGTCTCCCTTCTGCACCTATACTTGCAAAACATTTCTTCCTCCAGATTTTTCGTCTTCATGGACTTCCATCCCACATCGTCTCGGATAGAGGCGTACAGTTTGTATCTAAGTTTTGGAGAGCTCTCTGCAGTCAATTGAAAGTCAAACTGGACTTCTCCTCTGCCTATCATCCACAGTCCAATGGACAAGTGGAGAGAGTCAACCAAATCCTTGGGGCCTACCTGCGACACTTTGTCTCTGCTCGTCAAGACGACTGGGCTGACCTCCTGCCCTGGGCCGAATTTTCTTACAACCTGAAAGAATCTGAATCCTCCTCTAAATCACCCTTCTTTGTGGTTTACGGCCGTCATCCTCTTCCCCCCCTACCCATCCCCACTTCTTCCGGAGTCCCCGCTATAGACGAAGTCACCCAAGAGCTGTCGTCCATCTGGAAAGAGACCCAAAAGTTGCTTGCCCTGGCCTCCTCTCGCATGAAGAAACATGCTGACTGTAAAAGAAGACCTCCTCCTGTCTTCTCCCCTGGTGATAGGGTGTGGCTCTCCTCCAGATACATCAGGTTCCGCATCCCCAGTTACAAGTTGGGCCCCCGCTACCTCGGTCCATTCAAGGTCAAGGCTCGGATCAATTCCGTGTCCTACAAACTACATCTTCCCCCTTCTCTCCGCATCCCCAACTCTTTCCATGTTTCCCTCCTCAAACCCTTTGTTCTTAATCACTTTTCCCCCCAAGGTCTCCGCTCCTGCTCCTGTCACCGACTCCTCCGACATCTTCTCCGTTAAAGAGATCCTCGCCTCTAGAACCATCCGGGGTAAGCGGTTCTTTCTTGTTGATTGGGAGAATTGTGGTCCTGAGGAGAGGTCCTGGGAACCTGAGGGTAACATCATAGACAAGGATCTCATCCTCAGGTTCTTGGGCTCCAGGAGGAGGGGGAGACCCAAGAAGAGGGGGAGACCCAAGGGGGGGGGGGTACTGTAACGCCGGTGTGACAGACCTAGCCGGGGCACAGGCTTTTTGAGAGGACTAAATGCGAGCCTCCTGCCAACAGATTATGGGCCCTGGGTTTTAAGGGGCACAGGGTGAAGGAGAACCCCAACCCCCAGTCAGATTCCATGCTGTATATATGTGTATATATAATGTGTGTGTCTCATGCTGTAGGGACACACACCATCAGATGCTAATGTCATGAACTCAATATGTTAATTGAGATGGCTGATCACATTGTCCTCTGTACAATGTGGTAGACGCTCCGTCTGTTACTGGTGGTCTCCTGCTATTGTGATGAAATGTTGTGTGGTTGTAATTATGATAATTTATAATCAACTGTGTTTATCTCGGTGACAAGAAGTCTGACTTGTAGTGAAATCCTGATGAGTCACAGCGGCTGCTTAAAGTGATGTTAAGTTGTTACAGGTGTATTGTTAGAGTAAAATGAACAGGAGGGGGGATCTCCTCTTCTCCTGCTATATAAATGTCAGTTTGGTTTGGTAATAAATCGTCAGTTCGTGTTGAGCAACTAAAGCAAGTGTCGTCTCGTTTAGTGCTTGGGAGCGGTTGGAATATCTGATATCTATATCCAGACTTGAAGGAAGTTATATATGACGAACTCACTCAAGAGGAGTGTAGGGACGTTCCGTCACAGCCGGGCGCTGCACCCTTTAAATTTACACTCCCCCTTCCTGCCCGCGCCGGATCTTGTGTTGCCTTTAGTGCCCAGTAAAAGCGTTGCGTGTTTTGCTCCTACTGTGTATCCAGATCTCTGCCGTTGCCCCTGACTACGAACCTGTGCCACCTGCCCTGACCTTTTGCTACGTTTGACCTCGCCTCTGCTTAATCCTTGTGTACCGCGCCTGTCTCAGCTGTCAGTGGGGTCGAGTTGCTATTGGAAGACACGACCTGGTTGCTACCGCCGCTACAAGTCCATCCCGCCTTGCGGCGGGCTCTGGTGAAAACCAGTAGCAACATTAGAACCGGTCCTCCAATACAACCCGTGCTATCGCCTCACAGTGCCTTGAAAAAGTGTTCCTACCCCTTGAAATTTTCACATTTTGTCATGTTACAACTTAAAAAACGTAATTGTATTTTATTGGGATTTTATGTGAAAGACCAACACAAAGTGGCACATAATTGTGAAGTGGAAGGAAAATGATAAATGGTTTTCAATTTTTTTTACAAATAATTATCTGAAAAGTGTAGCGTGCATTTGTATTCAGCCCCCCTGAGTCAATACTTTGTAGAACCACCTTTCACTGCAATTACAGCTACAAGTCTTTTTGGGGATGTCTCTACCAGCTTTGCACATCTAGAGAGTGACATTTTACCCATTCTTCTTTGCAAAATAGCTCAAGCGTTTCAGATTTGATGGGAGCATCTGTAAACAGCAATTTTCAAGTCTTTCCACAGATTCACAATTGGATTTAGGTCTGGACTTTGACTGGACCATTCTAACGCATGGCTTTGATCTAAACCATTCCATTGTAGCTCTGGCTGTATGTTTAGTGTCGTTGACCCTCCACCCCAGTCTCAAGTCTTATGCAGACTCTAACAGGTTTTCTTCTAAGATTGCCCTGTATTTGGCCCCATCCATCTTCTCATCCAGCTTCCCTGTCCCTGCTGAAGAAAATCATCCCCCCGTCATGATGCTGCCACCACCATGTTTCACGGTGGGGATGGTGTGTTCAGAGTGATGTGCAGTGTTCATTTTCCGCCACACATAGCGGTTTGCTTTTAGGCCAAACAGTTAAATTTTGGTCTTATCTGACCAGAGCACCTTCTTCCACATGTTTGCTGGGTCCCCCACATGGCTTCTGCTTTTTTTCAACAATGGCTTTCTTCTTGCCACTCTTCCATAAAGGCCAGATTTGTGGAGTGCTTGACTAATAGTTGTCCTGTGGACAGATTCTCCCACCTGAGCTGTGGATCTCTGCAGCTCCTCCAGAGTTACCATGGGCCTCTTGACTGCTTCTCTGATTAATGCTCTCCTTGTCCGGCCTGTCAGTTTAGGTGGACGGCCATGTATTGGTAGGTGTGCATTTTCAGATGATGGATTGAACAGTGCTCCATGAGATGTCCAGAGCTTTTTTTTTTGTTTCATAAGGTTTTGGGATTTTTTTTATAACCTAACCCTGCTTTAAACTTCTCCAGCACTTTTCTCCTGACCTGTCTGGTGTGTTTCTTGTCCTTCATGATGCTGTTTGTTCACTAAGGTTTGCTAACAAACCTCTGAGGGCATCACAGAACAGCTGCATTTATACTGAGATTAAGTTACACACAGGTGGACTCTATTTACTAATTAGGGGACTTCTGAAGGCAATTGGTTCCACTAGATTTTAGTGAGGAGTATCAGAGTAAAGGGGCTGAATACAAATGCACGCCACACTTTTCAGATAATTATTTGTAAAAAAATGTGCAAACCATTTATCATTTTCTTTCCACTTCCCAATTATGTACCACTTTGTGTTGGTCTATCACATAAAATCCCAATAAAATACATTTACGTTTTTGGTTGTAACATGACAAAATGTGAATAATTTCAAGGGGTATGGATACTTTTTCAAGGCACTGTATAGTCTTGAATTATGTAGGAAAGGCATGAAATCTTTGACAGATTCCCATTGCGGTTCCTAATTTAGTCAATTTCACGTCACTTGCTGTGTGGGCATCAGGGCTGGAAGTAGGCAGAAGCTTAAATGATAAATTCACCTTTGGTAAAATGTTACATGTTTCACCCATTTTTAGGGTTAAACATGTAACATGTTCCCACTGCTGCAGAAGCTCCCCACTACTCTCTCTGCCTGTGACAGCAATACGGGGAGAAGTTCCCCATACTAGCTGTCACTTATTGAAAACAGCTCTGTGTATAAGTCCCGACATCCTTTGCAGCTGTCAGCTTATAGTTCTCAATGAACTACAACGGCTGTGTTGAGCCATGTAGTAGTTCATTGAGTCTTCCTGTCAGTGTGAACATGCCTTGCTGTATGATGCATGGGGCAGACAACTCACACTGACAGTCTGCAGGAGACCTGCACAGCATCGGCAATCTCCTGATCACTGGTGCAATGCTTTCCAAACTTCTAGCAAAAAACAAAAAAAAAGTAAATGCAAATTTTTTTACCTGCAAAAACAAAAATGTTTTTCTTTTTAAGTGAACCTTTAGCAAAAAACATAACAATGAAGCTATTGTGTCTATTTATTAGACTGGAATAAGGACTGGACTGGAAAAGGGTAAGGCTTCATGTACACTTTGTGTGCCTACTTTGGGTGGGAAAACCCAAAATGCGTCAAAATTTCCAGTGGCCGGCGGTCAAAACATTTATATCCTGAACACGTTTCTTCTGCGTTCCGAAGAGGGAGGTTGAATCTCCCCTAACAGCAGCAGCTCCCAAACTCTGGAAAAAAGTCTATGTGTACATTGACACTTAGGGGGCAATTCACTAACATTTACCGCATGCTATTGGGGTAAATTAAGTCCAATTCACGAAAAAAAAAAAAAAAACGATTATGCAGTATTTATCGAAAAAAATAAATTGCCAGTAAATATTGCATAAAAAGCTCTTAAAGGTGTTGTAAAGTCTTGTGTTTTTTCACCTTAATGCACTCTATGCTTTAAGGTGAAAAACCTTCTGTGGTACAGCTACCCCCCAGAGCCCCCCTTTTTCTTACCTGAACTTGATTGTTCCAGCGACCAGAACGAGCCCAGCAGCTCCAGCCGCTGTTTCGCATCCTCATTGGATAGATTGAGAGCAGCGGGAGCCATTGGTTCCTGCTGATGTCAAACAAATCCAGTGACACAGGAGCTGGGGGGGGGGGTGGGGCCGAGTCCTGCTGTCTGTGTCAATGGACGCAGCAGCAGGACTCGAGAGCGCGCTCTCATGAGTGTCCCCTATGGAATGCGACTCTCTGTGGGGGCACTCGATGAGGAGAAGGAGCCAGGAGCACCGCCGGGGGACCCCAGTAAAGGAGGATCGGGGCTTCTCTGTACAAAATCCTTGCACAGAGCAGGTAAATATGACATGTTTGTTATTTTAGGGGAAAAAATGAACCGTTTTTCTGGTGGTATCACATGCAGTATTTGTCAGAAAACAGCCTGCGGGTCGGGGGGGGGGGGGGCAGCAGGCTGTTTTTTTGACAAATAGCTGGTTGCTAAGCAGCCAGTCAATGTGCAGGGAGGTACTGTGGTGGGGCAGATGAGAAAGGGGGAACATTGGTGGGGCAGATGAGCAGGGGGTTACAGTGGTGGTACAGTGGTGTGACAGAAGAGCAGGGTGGTACAGTGGTGGGACAGAAGAGCAGGGTGGCATAGTGGTGGGACAGATGAGCAGGGGGTACAGTGATGGGACAGAAGAGCAGGGGGTCACAGTGGTGGGACAGATGAGCAGGGTGGTTACAGTGGTGGGACAGAAGAGCAGGGGGCACAGTGGTGGGACAGAAGAGCAAGGTGGCATAGTGGTGGGACAGATGAGCAGGGGATTACAGTGGTGGGACAGAAGAGCAGGGGGGTACAGTGGTGGGGCAGATGTGCAGGGGGTTGCAGTGGTGGGGCAGATGAGCAGGGGTTTACAGTGGTGGGGCAGATGAGCAGGGGTTACAGTGGTGGGGCAGATGAGCAGGGGTTTACAGTGGTGGGGCAGATGAGCAGGTGGTTGCAGTGGTGGGGCAGATGAGCAGGGTAGTACAGTGGTGGGGTCGATGTGCAGGGTAGTACAGTGGTGGGGCAGATGTGCAGGGGAGTTACAGTGGTGAAACAGATTTTCAGAGGGGACAGTGATCTGAGGTGTGGAGATGTAGGAATTGGGGCTGATTTGAGGAGTGAGAGTGCAGGATGTTAATTTCTCACTACTAAAGTAGTTTACAACATTTACTTTATAAAAAAATCCTTTTTGTGATTGAGAGTGTGAAGTTGACATATTTTTGTTATAAACTCAGCACGGTCAATTTCTTTGAAAACATTTTTTGGCACACTGTGCTCAAAAGGTTGCCTGCCCCTGCCATAGAGGAACAAGCTATGGCATGGGTCAAATACAAACTGCAAAAATACATATGGAAATGTATCAATAAAGTTGGGCTATGAGCTTATAAATGCTACATATTGGATAATATGTATCAATATATTATGCAGTCAGTTAAAGAAATATGTTAGAATGTGCGAACCAGCAATCCCATTTACAGTAAATAAAAGACATAGAATTATGTAAGGTATGAAATATTTTCTCCATGCGGCAAATGGAGTCGACTCTTGCTTTCAACTGTGTAACGGGAATATAGGAGGTGAATGTTTTATTACCTATGGGCAAAATTAAACTGATTGAAAATTGTTCTGTGAATGTCTTTGGAAAAGGGAAAGAAGTTGGGCAGTTTTGGAGGACGAAACATGTACATGGAAGTCATCAATTCTGTGTTTTTTAGTTTTTTTCTATATTTTAATTGTAACACTGGGTGTTTTTTTTCCCTTACTGTGTATACTTTAGTTCATCTTTAAAGTTTGTTTACACTTTCTGATCTCATTATTTATCTAATATTACTAACATTTTCATGTGACCCAAGGAAAATAAATGCTGCTGCTTTCTGTGCTAATGAAAAAAAAATACACAGATTTAATGAAAGCCATTCATGTTTCATTGCTGGAAAAATACTATTTCTCCTGGCTATGTATTTTTAACAGGGCTGTTTCAACCGTGACACAAGGACTTATATTGCATGTTAAAGAGCAGTACCATGCAAGCAGTGAAACTTATAACTAAACTGCAAAAGCTAACCAGGAAACTGTATATCTGTGCTAAATTCAGAGAGTTTCTTCATTTAGGCTGGTTTCACACCGGAGCGGTGCAGCTTTACTGTTGATTTACCTGCGGTATGTGGCCGCTAGCGGGGTGCTTTAACCCCCGCTAGCGGCCGAAAAAAGGGTTAAAACCCCCAGCAAAGCGCCGCTGCCGCGGCGCTTTGCCGGCGGTATCCCCGCGGTGTCCCATTGATTTCAATGGGTAGGAGCGGTATAGGAGCAGTGAATACACCGCTCCTTCACCGCTCCAAAGATGCTGCTAGCAGGACTTTTTTACCGTCCTGCTAGCGCACTGCTCCAGTGTGAAAGCCCTCGGGGCTTTCACACTGGAGACACAGCAGCAGCTGTTTCGGTTTAGCGCAATAGCGCCTGCAAACCGCCCCAGTGTGAAAGCAGCCTTAATGTTATGGAGATTCTGTCAGTAAGGTAAAAGGAGTAAAGCTGTGCCTGTGTACTTGTGTGCAGCAAAACCACATGCCACACCTTATGCTAATGGCATCCCAGTCTTAGTCTATAGGATTCAATATTGAGTTGGCCCACCCTTTGCAGCTATAACAGCTTCAACTCTTCTGGGAAGGCTGTCCACAAGGTTTAGGAGTGTGTATATGGGAATGGTCGACCATTCTTTCAGAAGCGCATATGTGAGGTCAGGCACTGATGTTGGATAAGAAGGTCTGGCTCACAGTCTCTACTCTAATTTATCCAAAGGGTGTTCTTTCAGGTTGAGGTCAGGACTCTGTGCAGGCCAATCCAGGTCCTCCATCCCAAACTCGCTCATCCATGTATTTATGGACCTTGCTTTGTGCACTGGTCCAAATCATTTGGTGGAGGGGGGATAATGGTGTGGGGTTGTTTTTCAGGGATTGGGCTTGGCCCCTTAGTTCCAGTGAAGGGAACTCTTAAGGCACCAGCATACCAAGACATTTTGGACATTTTGGACAATTTCATCCTCCCAAGTTTGGGGATGGCCCCTTCCTGTTCCAACATGTCTGCTCAACCAGTGCACAAAGCAAGGTCTGTAAAGACATGGTTGAGCGAGTTTGGGATAGAGGAACTTTACTGGCCTACACAGAGTCCTGACCCCAACCCTACAGAACACTTTTGGGATGAATTAGAGCGGAGTCTGCAAGCCAGGCCTTCTCATCCAACATCAGTGCCTGACCTTACACATGTGCTTCTGGAAGAATGGTCAAACATTCACAAAGACAGACACACTCCTAAACCTTGTGGACAGCCTTTCCAGAAGAGTTGAAGCTCTTATAGCTGCAAAGGGTGGGAGGTAAAAATAGTGGAAGGAAGGGTAGGGTCAGTCATAATGAGGTGTGTAGGCTTGCCAGTGGAGCACTAGAAGGGGCCAAGTAACAAGAGGAACAGGTTTGTTATCGGGCAATAAGCAACAACACTGCAATTAGGGTTCTTCAACCAAACAGACTAGTGAAATCTAGAAGTTTTTCCATCTCACTTTGATAATTATTTGTTTGCACGGTATCTAATAGACTAGGTGGGGTAGGAAAGTTCCAAGAGTGCAAGATGACTAATTTGGCAGCTAGCAGCATCTGAATAAGAACAGTTCTGACAGAGGCAGAGAATATTTCTACACCCAAATGTAATAAAGCCAAGCCAGAGTTGGGAGAAATATGCATTCCTATGCTGTTGGAGATCTTGCGGAAGGCCTGGTTTCAATATGAATGTAGAGATTTACACTTCCACAACAGGTGAAGTAGGGAACCTATCTCTCTGCATTGTCTCCAGCAGCCAGAGTCTTTAGAGAGGTAGTCTCTTGTTTTATTTATTTTTTTTCACTGGTATATACATTTAAGGAGAAACATGAGTTATTCTTACATATGGCCTGTTTGCTGCAAATGTCTATCATATTTCTAGCACATCTTTTTGAACCTAGGTGTGTCTATTTCGCGGGTAGGGTTGGACACTTGCTAGATCTTGAGAAGATAGCCAACTTTAAGTAGTCAGTTATATCTATAGCCTACATTGCCTAAGTTGGTTACAAAGCAGTGTTTTAGGCGAATGGAGTTATGTTGTGTGTAGGAGAAGATTTATGGTGTAAACCGAAGGAGGGAGGGGAGAAGGGGGGTAAAGGGGGGGGGAGAGAGGAAGAAAGGGAAGAGAAGGGTGGGGATGAGTTGGGTTTGGGGTACCTCACAGACTCTGCCACCAATCACGAAGGGTTGGGGTATTATGGGTAGAGAGATTTAATCTGGTAATATTTGGGTGCATGTTCAGTTAATTTGACAAGGGGCCTCCCTCAATCTTCCCTTGTTTAGGTGAGGGAGGGCACTTGTGCTGTGCCTTGATGGGGTCAGTTTTATGAGTGACGTAAAAGATTCGTTAAGAGTTGTCATCGTCTCGGGGAGTGTGGTTCATGGTATTTTGGCTCATCAATACTTTGTATTGGTCGGTGGTGCAGAAGTGGGTCCAACAGGCCCATGTGTGTGAAAATTTGGTCAGGCAATCTTTGGCTATGGAGATAAGTTCCTCCATTTCTGCGATTTTACTAACTCGTTTGAGCCATTCAGGGATGGTTGGAACATGGGTTGTTCCCCAGTGGATAGGGATACAGATTTTGGCTGCGTTTATTAGGTGTGGTAACAGTGTTTTGCGGTATTGATGTGTCGGCATGTCTGAGTGGTGAAGGAGGAACTGTGCTGGGGTATGTTGTAGGGTGTACGTAGAAATTTGTGATGTCAGTTCCCGTACTTGGATCCAGAATGGCTGGATGAGGGGGCAGGACCACCAAATGTGTTCTAAAGTACCTGTGTCCCTGACACATCTCCAACATGTATTTGAAAGGGCAGGGTTGAATTTGTTAAGAACTACTGGAGTTCTATACCAGCGCATTAGAATCTTATAACTATTTTCCTGTATCGAGACATTTAGGGAGCCTTTATGTGTCACTCTAGAGATGTGTTCCCATTGTGCTTCTGTCATTTCTGTTTGTAGGTCTCTTTCCCAGCTTAGGCAGGCTTTGCTCGTTTTCAATAGACTGTCAGAGCATAGTATGTTGTAAATGTTGGAGATCATGTGTTGCTGGGGTGCAGTTTGAGAACATAATTGTTCAAATGGTGTGAGCATGCGAGAGACGGAGGATATACGGTCAGCGTTCTTAAGGAAATGTCTGATCTGGAAATATGTCCATAGTGGAAAATTATTATTGTCTGTGTTGGCTGGTAGGGAGGAGCGGCTAAGAAATGCACCCGATCTATAAAAGTGGTGGGCTAGAACCTCTGCATGTTGCCAGGTATCCGCTAGAAAGTTGGAGGACATGCCAGGTGAGAATGCTGGGTTGAGTTTAACCGATGTAAGAGGTCCAGGGCTAGAGGAAATGCGCAGTTGTCGACATGTGTCTTTAAAACAGCGGAGCGTCGGGGTGATTAGGGGATGGTTAACGAGATTTTTCGGGATGTGTTCGGGTAAAGTCCAGGGTAGGAAACGCAAAGGGAGGGGGGAGAATGTGTGTTCAAGGGCTACCCAATCTTTGCATTGGCCATGAACAGACCAGTCTATAATTCTAGAGAGATGGCAGGCCCAGTAGTATCTTTTGAGGTCTGGTAGGCCAATGCCTCCCTTCGTCTTTGGTTTCGTCAGTTGTTCGTAAGCTATCCTAGGTCTTTTCTGTCGCCATAGGAACCTGGTAGTCAGTCGTTTGTAGAGCTGAAAGAAGGATGGGGGGATTTTATATCCACAGAACATTTTATTCTCTTCACATTTAGTGTACAAAATAATAAAAAAAAAAAAAAAGTGACCCCCGATGAAGGGGGCGGGGCAGGCGAGACAGGATGGAGGCAGAGAAGAGCTCGACCGGAGAGTAACACTGTCAGAGGATGGTGGGGGAGGGGGGCCTGATCCGGGAATGTAGTCACCTGACAGGAAACACATGAGCGGGGGTCACAGGTCACTCCAGTGACTGCAGCATCAGCAATTGTTTCAGGACTTTCGTCTGGCTGGTCTCCCGAATCTCTCCGGCTAAAAACATCTCGTCCACCACCATGTAAACCTTATAGAAATTAAACACCAGATCCAACTCACACACATTGTGGAAATATTCATTCAGCACCTCTACAAAGTTGTGAATGGCCTCCAGATAGGCCAGGTTATTGTCCGTCACATCCACACAGATACAGAAGTACAGGCCGGCGTATCGGCGATAGATGATCTTAAAGTTCCTGAACTCCACGAAGTTGGTGTGTTTGGCGTCCCGGACGGTCACCACGGCGTGAACCTCTTCAATCAGCTTCTGCTTCTCATCGTCATCAAACTGCATGTTTGATGACCACCGGTTCTGGATGAGGATGAAGCGGATCATCTCGGTCTCTTCTCTTTCCTGTCAGCCGCCCGGAATTCCCAGAACTACAATTCCTACAAGGATGGGGGGATTTTGATGGGTATGGTCTGTAGGATGTATAAGATGCGGGGGAGGATGTTCATTTTTAGAATTGCTGCCCTTCCAAACCAGGAAAAATGGGGATTATTCAGTTTATTTAGGTCATTCTGAATAGTTTTGAGGATGGTTTGATAGTTTTTGGGGAAGATGTCTGAAAGGTTTGCTGTTAAGTATACTCCTATATATTTGATCTGATCATGTTTCCATTGAAAGGGGAAGTTGTTTTTGCACTGTGTTACTTTCTCTTGTGATAGGGAGATATTCAGGGCCTGGGATTTTGCAAAATTAATCTTGAAGTTGGAAATCTTATGAAAATTGTCTAGTTCCTTTAGAAGATTCGGGATTGAAATGTGCGGGTCTTGCAGGAATAGTAGTATGTCATCGGCGAATGCGGCTATTTTATAGGTGCGGTCGCCGATGGGGAAGCCTTTAACACTCTTGTTTATAAGGTGTATAGTACCACCTATGGAGTGATACAATTTCCAATGATTAATACATCGAATGGCCTCATAAATGCCTTTTCCCATGCATTATAAGTGAAGGGGTTTGTCCATTCCGATTCCCGCTTAGCATGCTGGAGGATTTTGAAAGGGAGTAATTGGCATTGAGTAGGTTATAAAACAAGGAAATTCCACTAAAACGGCATGTATGATTCGCAAGGAACGTGTAAACAGAGGTCGCTATGTCAATTGAAGAAGGGGGCAAATGTTTATGAAGGAGGTGATGTATTCTCATGTATAGTAAGTATGTATGTATAATAAGTGCAGCATAAATTATCAGTTAGTGTGTTTGGGGTAGAGTGTTTAAGTCTGCTTTAAGGGCTAGAAGTGCATAATATGGAAGTTTATCTTGGAAGAGAGGCTTCAACCTGCGACCACAATTTATTAGGAGAAGGTTTCCACCAGTACCTAGATTGGTCCAATATACAAGCTTTATGGTAAAGTGCTATATTCGGCATACTCATACCCCTGTTCCTTCTATGTCTAGTCAGAATACTTTGTGAACATCTAGGTGGTTTGTTAGCCCATACAAAACCATTAAACAGCCACTATATTAAGGCTAAGTAGTAGTAGGAAGGTATATTGGAAGCATTCTAAAGTAGTTTCAGTAGAATCAGTGTTTTTAGCGCCGCAATTTTACCGGCCATATTAAGTTCATGGGTTTGGATTTGTTTGAGTAGTTGAAGGAGCTGAGTTAAAAAGGGTTTGTAGTTTATATTGAATAAACAGGAAAAGGGTATGGAATTTGTATCCCTAAGAAGGAAATGGCTATAGATGCCCATTGGAAAGGGTATAGTGATATGATATTGCATTTAGGGGCATGCAGAACACGCAAGTCCAAAAAGTGAGCTTTATTTACAAGAGGGACGTGAGCGGGTTAGTGTTTATTAGTACCACATCATCAGCAAACAAACTAATTTTGTGTGTATTAACTTGGGTGGCAATGCCAGAGGTTGGAGCAAATACATTCAGCCAAAGGCTCCATCACCAAGGAGAAAATGATGGGTGACAAGGGGCAGCCTTGTCTAGTACCATTTGAAATATTAATGGTCTTGGAGAGGAAGCCTGCATTTAATACTTTTGCTGACAGTGAGGAGTAGAGGGACATAATAGAGGAATGCAACCGCATCCCATAACACTGAGATGGCTTTAAGGTAATTCCAATGAACTTAGTTCAGTTTCAGTACTATGGAGTAGGTTGATCAGGCATCTGGTCCCACCCAAGGCTTGTCGACCATTAATGAAGCCAACTTGATCAGGATGGATCAGTAGAAGCAATATAGTCTTTGAGCAATGACTTTAGCAAAAAGCTTGGTGGCTTGGAGTTAAGTAGTGAGATTGGACAATAGTTACTTGTGATGTTAGGGTCTTTGTTAGGTTTAGCAATAGTCACTATGATAGCTTGTAACATTTCAGGGGGGCATAGAAGCACAGGATGCGGCAAGGTCAAAAATGGATAACAGATGAGGGCATACTAGTGTAGCCAAGGGTTTGCTACTATAGTTAGTATAGTTGAAGAGTTTGTTGTTGTTTCAAATGAGTTTGGCTCCCTCTAGTGGCTGTTGGGTTCTGTTAGGATTTTTTCCTATTCTTTGAGAAGGAATGCAGAAAAGTATTGTGGGAGATGTAGTTTGGAGGAGGAAGTGACTCTGTTAGCTGGATCAGCCCTGAACTACAAAGCGCAAAGCGCGCAGCACTGCCTGTTGGGAGAAGTGATAAAAGGAGAGGCACTGCCTGTTTTCAGCCTCTCTGGATGCCATTCAACACTTGTCAGCAGGAGGTCTGTGTGTGTGACGAAGAGTGAGAGACTGCCGCCTATACAGCGGAGAGCCGAATTGCCCATCTATGAGGGATCTCAGAGTACAGCCTTGCCATCCTAGCAAGTGGACCGGCTAGCGCTTCAGAGCAACTGGAAGTACCTGCACTTCAGCCCATCGGGAGTTGCAGCACAGCGCCATCTTCACCAGACGGAGACACCAGGAGGGGATTCCGGACGGAGCCTCACAGCCATTGGAGTCCATTGTGGTGAGAGGGCACCAGCCCATTCCAGTAGAGAGTACAGTATTGCTGAGTGAGTTATTTCTACAGACTGCTGGTGAGACTTGTAGTTCCACGGAGGTGAATCTACTTGTTCACAGGCATCCTACAGCTGGACTTCGGGGTCTTGTCTTTTCCCCCTGCGCTGTAAGTCATTTATTTTCCTTTGTTCTTGTGGATGACAAATACTGCAGTGTAAACATCAGGCTAGCTGAAGATATCCGGAGTTGAAAGAACTTTCATCATCTTCCTCTTTTACCAAGCATTGCTGCTACACTCATAAGTTGAACTCTGAATTACAACCTAGGGGGAGCCATGGAGTATATGCTAGATTTTACACTGTGTTCTTGAATGTAAAGAATATATATATATTGCATTTTGGTCTGTGTGTGTTGAGGCCTCAGTGGGAAGGTATTAATTATATGTTTTGAAGATATTGAGTACCTATTCCTCTGTGCACCTGTTCACACTCCTTAAGGTGATTATAAGGTTATACATCCTGTATATGAGCAATAAGGGATAACACTTGCTAATCATAATTTGTAAATCATTTAGCGCGATTCTAGCTTTTCCAATTAAATTTCACTGTATTGATGCCATGCAGGAGAATCGCTGCTTCTAATACTTTTCAGATATTTATGTGATTTAGGTACATATGTTTAGTTGTATCTACATATCTTAGCACGGTTTCTTTTTTCAGTTTTTCTAATCATAATTTGTGTTCATTCATGCCCTTCATTGTGTTTCATTACTTATTTTAGTAAACTTTTCTAAGTGGTTCAGTGATATTGTGTGAGTTTCTCATTGCTAATGTCACATTTCAGAATGGAATACAAGGTTTCAGAGGTAAGAGAGGATCTGCAGAGTCGGGGTAACCAGTGGGGTATAGAGTCCATCAGCAGCCCTCACGGGGGTACCACTGCACTTGCTCTTTTAAATCCTTATAGAATTCATTGGAAAAGCCATCAATGCCTGAAACTTTGTGGTTAGGAAGAGAATATATAACAGTGTGAATCTCTTGGATTGTAAAAGGCTGAGAAATAGTTTCTAACTGTTTTGAGGATAAAGAGGGCAGTTTACAATTACTTAAAACATTTTCAATCAGCGTTGGTGAGGATTGTGGAGTAGAGAGATCATTACATATATCATACAGGGATTAATAATATTAGCTAAATGCATCCACTATGTCATGGGGGTTGGTTACTATGCGATTAGATACGGGGTGTAAAATGTGCAAAATTCTCTGCTTAAGATAGCGTGATTTGACTTTCTTGGCAAGTATGGCACCTTCTCTGTTACCAAGGCCATAAAAGGTAGCTTTGGTGAATTTTAAGTGTGATTCATCTTTGTAGTGGAGTAGATCGTGGAGGGAGGTTCTATCTTCTGCAATGGAGGCTGATATTTGGGGGGGAGGGGCCATTTGATTAAGTGTTTCCTTGTCCCTAATGGTTTGTAAAATCTCTGCAACTTGCCATGTCCTCTGCTTCTTTACATAGGATGCAAGTTTGATTAGTATACCTCATATATAAGCTTTGTAAGTGTACCAAAGGGTAAAACAATCTACTTCCGGAGTGTCATTGCTCTCAAAGAATGAGGGGTGTGCTTCCACTATTCGTTGACAAATAGAGTGGTCAGCTATTAGGGACGTATTAAGTCTCCATATGCTTTGTGGGGGAGACCAAGTGGAGTCTTCCATAAAATGGTAATAGGGGCAAGGTATGACCATTTTATAGTGCCAATGTCTAAGTGACGTATGGTTTGCAGGGTCCATTTGTCAGTAATGAAGTGATCAATCCTAGAGTAAGAAGTATGGACTGATGAGATCGCTAGATGTCATATAAGTCATGCATGTTGAGAAATGTACTTAGTGACTGAGAATAAGGTGTAGCAGTAGAGGTGGAGTCTAAAGCCCCATACACACGCGCAGATTATCCGAGGACCAGGTCCGTCGGATCATGTCCGTCGTACTTTGTCTGATGTTGGTTTTGCGTACACACGGTCGGACAAAGTTGTTGGAAAATCCGATCATTCTGAACGTGGTGACGTTTGTTGCCCTCGACGGGACTTCGTAGAGGCTAGTAGCCAATAGCTTTGGTCTTGTAATGTGATCTGAGCATGCGTAGCACTTTGTCCGTCGGAATTCGCTACACACGATCGGATTTGGTGTGATCGGACTTTGTTGTCAAAAAATCTATCCAGCAGGAGATAGGACTTTGTCCGTCAGACAATCCGATGGAAACTGTCCGATGGTGCCTACACACGGTCGGAATTTCCAACAACATTGTCTGATAGGACAGAATCCATCGGAAAATCCGACCGTGTGTATGGGGCTTTATAGAGGGTCACAGATAGCGTTAAAGTCTCCATTCATGAGGAGCCGGCCTTGTTGATGTTCCATAATCATTTTGAAAAGGTCATTGAGAATTTTCAGCTGTTTAGTATAAATTAACCAGGGTATATTTGGTGTGATTGAGTTCACAGATAACAATGACGTACCGTCCTTGAGGATCAACAATCTCCTGGATGTGTTTGAAAGCTATAAAGTTTTTGATCGCAATTAGGACCCCACATTTCTTCTTAGGGGCATTTGCCATAAACAAATGGGGGAGATGTTGAAATCGAAAGTGGGGTCGTTTAGTAGAGGCAAAATGCATTTCTTTAAGGAAAAGAACTTCACTTTTAGGGTCTGGGCTTCCTTCATGATGGTCATGCATTTTATAGAGGCTAGAGTAGTTGAAGTTGATCATTCTGCGATAGGTGAGATCATGAGTAGGTTGGATGAAGTGCGCATGACATGGCAGGCGACAGGTCTGGAAGTAGCAATCTTAGTAAGAATGGTTATGATCGGTTGTAGATAAAAAAGAGAAACTGAAGATGGCAAGTATGTTGGAGTTCTGTTAGCACAGAGTATGTTCTGGACGAGTAGAAACATAGGAAAATGAGGAAAAAAAATAACCAAATAACATACTTTAAAAAAAAAAAAAAACAGGATCAATGGGTAGCAAGTGCTGCTACTGTATGCTACTAATTATATAAGGAACAATCAGCGCAAACCTGAAATTAATTAAAACTAACAAATGCAAGCTGAACACAAAAAGGTAAACCACAAAATCCCTCACAGTGTAATATAAAAGAAAAAATGTGCAGCGCAAAAAGTGAAATTAAGATAAAATAACACATCATAAAAGTTCATATCCAACAAATGATGCAAAGTGATGTGGATGAGAACACCCAGTGACTGTCAATCATCAATCGAATATTGCAGTGATAAATCCTCCACCATACGAATAAAATACTCTTACCAAATGTGATAAGTAAAAACGCATGGACCCAATGAGGGATAAAACGTGAGACACCGATCTGGCCAATCCGAGACTCAATCTGGAGCTGTATGCTGATCAGGAACGATCCAAGATGTCCTTAGGTTGAAGATGCAGCTTCAAACAGGATGTAGTCATACAAGTGTGATGCCCAGAAAAAAGAGAGGAATGCGATCTAAGTGCACACTGTCATCTTCATTTATTTAAAAAATGTAGCAAAATTAAACAGGAACATGCTCTCATAAGAGCAGCGCACTGAAAGTGTATACTAGAAATAGCCAGTCTCTGAAGCTCCAAGAGCGCAAAGAGATACACTGAAGCGCAATGGAAATAAACAAAAAAGATTTGCCAAAAACAGACAAAAAACTTTGTAGTTGCACACAGCACGGTGTGCAGCCACTGTATGCAGTGATGAGAGGCGGGTGACGTGGTAACTCCTCCCCCGTACGTACGTTACGTCTCCAGGACTTCGTCAGCGGTGGGTGGAGTCAAGCAGTCACCTCTCAGGCTAGATATAGCCACCTGGGCGGTCCGTAATTAGCATGTTTTGTGCGGATACAAGCCGGCGCCGGAAATCCAAGCACCTTGCATTCCCCTGCAACATTTCCACGCCAAATCACAACGGGGACACCAGATGTACAAAAGCCAAACTTTCTCATTAATATATTAAGTGGGAGTATATGAAACAGCATACAGCTGAACAACCAACCCTCTTGGAATAATACCAAGAAAACCATGCACCAATGTATATGGAATTTATATTAAATGATATTTAAAAAAAATTATTTAAAATTAAACTCAAAATATTAAAACAAATACAGAAAAAAATCTTATTTCTATACCTGACCATTGCAAATGGGTGTTAAAATTTTTAATATATTGTTAAAAAATTTTATTTTTTTTTGTTTGAAAAAATTATTTTCCAAAAAAATATATTTTATGTACACCCGCGTCCATCACTGAATACTTACAAATTAACACAGTTATCACATTATACAACCTCACATTTTTTCATATATAATTCCTATTTCACCCAATAGAAACGAAAGGATAATATTATTATATATATCTGGTATGAGAAGAAGTGGGGTCCTAATTAATTAATCTAAGAAAAGGAAAGAAAAAAGAAGAATTGGGGCAATAGGGGGAGAGGGGGAGGGGACTATATATTATTTATCAGATATAAAGCAATTTAGATCAAAGTCGACATTCATCCCCCTAGGAACAAGTACCTGCATCTCATGAATCCAGAAGGATTCACGCCGACTTAACTGTCTGATAAAATTCCCCCCTCTCCAGTGTGGGGTAACCCTTTCGAGTCCCCAAAATTTAAGGCATTTTGGATCCCTATTATGATGTAACCTAAAGTGTTTAGACACATTATGTGTTACTAAACCCTTTTTAATATTGTTGACGTGTTCCCCTATACGAACACTAAGAGGTCTGGAGGTCCTCCCAATGTACTGTTTTCCACAGTCACATTCAAGAACATACACCACGCCTGTGGTGTTGCAAGTGATCAAGTTTTTGATAGGATATGTGACACCAGTGGAAAAACAGGAAAAGTCTTTTCTTTTCTTTATATTATGTTTACATTGTTTACAAGGGGGGCAGCGCCCGCAGGTGTAAAATCCCGTGAGAAAAGAAAATATTTTATTATCCTTTACAATAGGAGGGTCAACCACACTAGGGGCCAAGACATCCCTCAATGTTGGTGCCCTTTTGTAAATAAACCTAGGGCGAGACGGTAATGTTTTTCCTAAGATATTGTCCTTACGAAGAATATCCCAGTGCTTCATTATGATTTTTTCAAATTTTTTATGTTGGATGTTGTAATCCAAAATGATTTTAAATTCAGATCCAGCTTTTACTGTTTTTTTAGGTTGAGAATCAGACACTATCCATAATCCATAATGCCAATATTCTGAATCTCACTCAAAATGGCGTTTTTATTATACCCCTTCTGACAAAAACGCTCAGCCAGAACATCTGATTGGGCAAGATAGTCAGTTTCTAAAGAGCAATTGCGTCTCAAGCGTATAAATTGTCCCCTTGGAATGTTGCACAACCAGGATTGGTGATGGCAACTATCCAAGGGGATAAAACTATTTCGATCGGTGGTCTTGAAAATTTTTTTTGTTTTAAGGGATGTGCCATCTCTAAAAATCTCCAAATCAAGAAACGCTATGCGAACAGCATCAGCATTCCATGTTAATTTGATGTTTTTGGTATTTCCGTTGAGTTTTGACATGAATAGTTGTAAGCCAATCATATTCCCCTCCCAGATGATGATCAAATCATCAATATATCTATAGTACTGTTTAAGCTCAGGGGGTCTGTTATTAAAGACAGTCTGCTCCTCCCAAAACGCCATAAAGATGTTGGCTACACTAGGGGCAAAGCGGGCACCCATTGCAACACCGAGGGTTTGCAGAAAAAACTTATGATCATACCAAAAATAATTTTTGTTTAAACAAAAGTCGAGAGCCTCTAAAAGGAAATTCTGGTGAATAATAGGTAAGTTAGATCCCTCCAGGGCCCATTTAACCGAGTGGAGAGCATCCTGATGACCTATGATGGTGTACAAAGAACCCACGTCTGCTGTCACCAAAAGGGTATTATCATTAGCAGGTGTGGATTCAATCACCTGAATCGCATGCTTTGTATCTTTCAGAAATGCGGTGGTTTTAGTAACCAGTGGTTTGAGAAAAAAAATCGATGTACTGGCCTAATCGGGCAGTCACTGAATCGATCCCGTTTACAATAGGTCTACCCGGGGGTCTCTGTGAGTCCTTATGCACCTTGGGTAGAAAATATATAATAGGCCTTCTACAGGCACTGGGATCTAAATATAATGATTCTTTCTTGTTAAGCACTCCCCTGTTTCTCCCTGATTGCACCAAATCATGCAATTCACTCTTAAAGGAAAAAACAGGGTCGCTCCCCAAAATCTGATATGTAGTGCGATCTGACAGCAATCTATCCATTTCCTCTCTGTAATACGTTTTGTTCATGACCACCAAGCCACCTCCTTTATCCGCCGGACGGACAACTACATTTTTATTTTTCTCTAGCAACGCTATACCTGATTTGAGAAAATGAGGGTCTCTGACCTTTTTCACTTTCATCGCTTCAAGGTCGCTTGAGACCATATTTTTAAAAACCTCAATGTGTCTGTGATCATTTTTGGGCGGATTGAACACAGATTTGTTAGCTAAATTAGAGTAAGTACTCTGTGCTGTCGTTCCACTTGCGCCCAAACTTATGGATACTGGATGAGGTTCACCCGGTTTAGACAGGAAATAGCGTTTAATATTCAAAGATCTGACAAATTTCTGCAGGCTGATATACGTCTGGAATTTACTAAAATTGCGCACTGGAGCGAACTTGAGTCCTTTATCTAGGACCTTCAATTCGTCCTCTGATAAAACAGAGTCGCTAATGTTGTAAATGCCAGCTCCAATTACAGTTTTTGCCTTTTGAATTCTTCGTCCGGCTCTTCTTCCTCTCTTTCCCTTCTTTTGCCCCCCTGTTTGTTCCCCGAGGGTGTCTGTCCCCACGGATCTTGCCATTGTGGTTGGCGTGATCCTAAAAAACTTTCAGTGTATAGTGAATCTTCCTGAGACAATGGTATAAAACGATTCTGGATAGGTACAGGAGGTTGTTCATAATATGGTACACTGGGTCCAACATAATGATTCCCTCTTTGACCCAGACCATTATTACCATAATAGGACTGTCCACGGTTGAAAGAACCTCCTCTCGGTGGTCTATACACATCCCCATATTCATTTCCATGTCCCTGTTGTGTGTATTGGGAATTGCTGGGTATATGTTGGTTTCCCCTCCCCCTACACCTTTATTAATATTACCTCTAGTTCTATTATTCGGACGACCCCCTCCCCTATGGGGTGGTCCTCGACTTGCTGGTGACCCCACATCTACCGAAGTATGTGTACTAGAGATGGGTGGAGTACGTTTAGGAGGGGCGTTCACAGGAACTGCTTCCACATTTAAGGGATTAGATTGCCACTTAAAAACCTCTCCCCGAGCAAAATCACCAGAATCACGAATGTATTTAGTTTTCTTTTTTTTCCTGTACCTCTTTGTCCCATTTAGTCATTTTATTTTTCAATTCACCAGATAATCTAGAATAATCTGATGACTCTTTAAATGGTTCTATTTTAATTTTAAGCTCAGAAATTTGTTTATCTAAAAGTTTCATTTTTCTGTGCTTTCTAGTAAGTAAAAGATCTAGCAAATCTTGACTCTTTTGGAAGAAAAAATTCTGCCATTCCAACATTGACTCATTATCAGTGAGCCCATCATTGGGTGGTAGATCCCAGTCTCTGTATGCTACTTTAGATACAGGGGTCAGAAAAGACAATTTCTCAACAGGGGAAAATGTCTGTAAAGGTCAGTAGGTGCAACTCAAGGCTTGTGTGAGTTAGATGAACACAGAGGAGAACACTGGTTTGTGTGTAGAATAAGGTCCACTTGGTCTCCATTTGCTTCGATGTATGCAGAAGTACAGGTAGAGAGTCCTTAGGAAGTAAGTTCCAATCCTTGTATAGAGAGATACCTTTATCAAGGCTATAAATTGGAACACGTTTCCCTTTCCAGTTAAATAATTATATTTATGGTTCCTTAAAATCTTGGTGAGAGCTTTTTCCTATTCATGGCTGTGGCCTGGGATATATATGCGTAAAGGGAGATGCCTGCAAATTTGTCTGCTAAAATTGGGTTTTGTTTAGTCGCAGTCATGAGGCGTTTTTTGATGCAGAAAAAATAAATGTGGGCCAGGGCATCCCTGGGTGCGGTGTCTGGTAAGAAGGGTGGCTTGGGGATCCTGTGCGCCCTGTCTATACACAGCTCCATATTAGTAAGTGTTGGTATCAAAGCCTTCATCAACTGCTGGAGATATTCTGGAATTTCAGATGGCTGAACAGATTCAGGGATTCCATGGAACTTGATATTGTTTTGTCTGGAACGATCCTCCAAATTCAGCAGAGTGATCTGTGTGCGCATCATCTAAATCATTATGAGCCACAAACATTTCCTCCATTCTTGTTTCTATGTGGTGGATGCTTTCTTTATGCTCTGTACGGTATGATTACCATTAGCCAGCATAGCTTGTAAATCATTGTGTAGAATATGTCTTAATGATAGTAGCATACTTTTCATGGTGTTTTCTGATATCGGCTGCTCAGTTGCAGGGAAGGTTTTAATGGAGGGTTGTAGGGAGAGACCTATAGCTGTTGCCTGTATGTCACTTGGGCTGGATGAGATACTAGGGGAATTGTCTTCTCTTCTTAGCCTGGTTTTTGCTGGACTGCGTGAGGTGGGTGTAGGCGGTGGAGAGGACCCACTCAGATCCCGGAGAAAGGAACCAGTGAGGGAATGTGCCTCATCAATTGTAGAGTTATCCCAGAGCGTGCTATGTAGCAGAGAGCCAGTGCCATCTTGCCTTCTGTGAGTGGTAGCCAACAGGTAAAAGTCAGTAAGTTTCTACAGTGGTTTTACTGCCTTGCGCCATTTAGACTTCTTCCCTTGTGTTGTAGGTGTCAGGCTGTGAATACATATTGGGGATTCCTCCTCTGTGGTGTCATGTAGGACCTGCTGTAGATATCAGGCTGAGGAGAGCTGCGGACTAAGCATCCATTACCAGCACTGACACGCCCCTTAATTAATATTTTTTTAAACTGCTGCAACAATAGATAGAGGTTTTGGAGTGCTGTATAAAGCTCAGCTCTAATAAGTATTTTAAAAATTATATGCATAATATGTCTCCATTTTCTATGCAGAAAAAGCCAATTGTCCCCTAGATTTTTGAGTTTGTTTTGTCTATTGATATATCATGTAAGAAAAAGCAATGAGCCGGCCGGCCGACATTTGGACTATGTGTACAGGTGTCCTTCCAACAGAAGTCGGTCTAAAGACTCTCTTTTGTCAAAGAGATATTGCTATGCATGCAATCAGTGCTCGCAGTCAATGGCGGAGCAGTCCCCCTTCCACAACACAAAGGCACAGTGGGCTGGCTGCGTGGGCACTGACAGCTCATAATCCACAGAGGTAAGTACGGCACAGACCACTGGGGTGGGGAGGTTATATTATGTTAATTCACCTTTTTATTTTTTTTTGAAAAGGTGAACTAATATTTTAATTAAAATGAAAAACTGTTATGTAGAAGTTTTATTTACAAAACTGCTAAATCTCTAGTTACCTCCAAAGAGCCCCCCTCCTTGTAACACACACATTTTTAATGGACAGATCTTTTAAGGGAAGCTGTGACATTTACAGTTGATTCAAACATGCAATTTTTAGACTTGACATACAGACACATGGCCTATAAATAGAATACATTCAAATGGATATATCTATATACAGATGCTCCATTGACTTTTCCTGTCAACCACTAATAAATGTAGACTTTTAAAATGTAAAGTTGTTTGTAAATGAGAAGTACCATTACCACGTGCTTAACAATTATGATACAAAGTCAAGCACATGGTTTATATAACAAGGCTTTCCTGTGTTTTTATGTTCTCTCTTTGCAATATGTATATATGTATACAATATATATATATATATATATATATATATATATATATTTATATATATATATATATATATATATATATATATATATAAAAGTGTATATACTGTATATTTAGTATATCAAAACTATTTTAAACAAATAATTGTTTTCTCAATAGTCATGAGTCTACTGGCTACTAATATGAAAACTGGGTCTCATTCCAAAGCCCTATTAACAACATCATGTAAATGGCACAGAGAAACAGATGCTGCAGAACCACTGCATGGTCTACAGGCTCGGACTGCTATTAGGGAGCAGCGTATGCTAAAATTGCATATATAAAACTCAATCACTAAGACCAACTGCCATAAAAAGCTTTATTTGTACTATAATGCCAGAGAATTTCACAGCCAAGAGACATGGAATGTTTGCTGAGTAAAGAATTCATTAAAAGTCACATGCTTTATGAGTTAACTTAATCATTTAAGAAAATCAATAGCCATGATAAATCAATGGCTACTTTTTATCTAGAAACTGTGAAATTGAGTTTCAGAATCGCTCTGAAGCAGGTTGCAATAACAAGAAAATTGGCAAGCCTTGCTATTTTTCCTTAACCATGTACCTGACTTTTTAACATAATTGTTAAGTATTTGTTTAAGACATTTCATCTTTACAAATAGACAGATTTACATTTGAAAAGCCCGTATTTGTAAGAAGTTGAAAGACAGAACTAATGGAGCATCTGTTTTGCATTCATTATAACTGTATTAATTTGTCTTCATAAATAACATCATGGATAATATGCAGCTAACGATGACCCATGCCTAATTTAGCCACCTTTGATTTATTCCCTAAGAGAGATGTTTTCAGCAAGTAAACATCACAATAATGAAATGATTGAAGATCTGTACACCCTAGTATTTAAGAAATTAGAATAGAAATGTTAATTTGGGAAGCTGGACAACCGTGTTCAATTAGCACTGTTACTGGTGGTAAAAATGTGCATGGAATTTATTGTTTATTTTCTTAGATCACTAGAAATCACATCCTGGTTGACAAGTAAAAGTCAAATTCACCCAAATTTGATATTTCAGTTTTGGTTAAGCAAACATGGACTGAATTGCTTAAAGTGGCAATAAACAATATCCTTATTCTCTGAAAATAATCCATACACATCTACTACCTAATGGGCCTGTAAACTATTTATTTTTTAAATTATTTTTCACAGTTATTTTCTGCCTTGTAAAGTTCTTCATGAGCTTCTGAACCTTTCTGCCCCCACCTCACTTCTTTTTGTTTGGAACAAGCAGTGCAGGTTAGTCACATGAGCACTGCTCTATGCACACTACACATCCCATAAACCAGAGTCCCTAGTCCAACTCGGTAGCAAGCAAGGGGTGGCTAGTTGGCTACCTTCCAACATACAGTGGGACCAGGGAGAACAAATGTAACCACCATCTAACAGGAAGTCGGGTCATAACAGCAAAAAAAAAAGGGGAATTTGGAGATTTGGCGTAAGAAGAAAGCTCTTGAAAGTAATTATGAGTTAGGAATACAAATGTGAATATGAGTTTAGAGAGTTTAGTGTCAGTTTAAAGCCTTCTTCTCTTGTCAGATAAATGTTCCAGATGGTAATTGCAGCTCTGCCCTCTTGCTGCTATTAATAAGCCAAAGGAGGATATCACATTGACCTTACTGTGCTCTCTATAAAGTGAAATGAAAAAGGAAAATCCAATGGTAAAATTGTCATAGATAGAAAACGGGAACTATGGTGGGAGATTACTGGAATCCCAAGAGATATAAGCGGAAGAGTGAGTCAAGTCACTGACCTTGATATAAAACTGAAATATTACTGTTCTGTAAAATTGTACATATATCAAAGTCTAAAGTTCTTTCAAAATATATGTTTTCAATTGTATGAGGTTCAGTATGACCAGATAGCTACAAGCAATGGTCCATAAAACTGTTTCCTAGACTTGAGAGAAAGGTTATTATATTAACAAGTAAAACTTTTTAAAAAGTTAACGAACAAAGCCTTCGGTAGTCCTGGTGGCTTATATCATTGTGCTGAAATTTTTGTGATTTGAGTGTGGCCCTTATGACACTAAAGATATCATTTATTATAATGACCTCACCAAATCAATACACGGCTGTCTGCCATGATGATGTTATTAAACATAACACTGAAAGCCTGTGTTTCAATGGATCAATGTATCCCTCCCAACTTTCTATACATGAAACATTTAAAACCAGCTACAGCTTAAACCAGGGGTCTCAAACTGGAGGCCTTCCAGCTGTTGCAAAACTACAAGTCCCATCATGTCTCTGCCTGTGAGAGTCATGCTTGTAACTGTCAGCCTTGCAATGCCACATGGAACTTGTAGATTTTCAACAGCTGGAGGGCCACCAGTTTGAGACCCCTGGCATAAACTGTTCTTTTTTAGCTTTGGATATAGTGAAGTGTCATAATGTATGCCATTTGTGTGTGTGCGTGTGGCTGCATTTGGAGACTTACACTGACACTAGGGCAAAAAAAATAGATGAACAGGTGTCATCAGGACAGGAAAGCAGACAGAGATAAAAAAAAAAAAAAATTCTAGTATTTTGATATCCTATCTGTGTTCTACCATTGGACTATCCAGAGTGATAGTCTGACAGCATTACACAAGTACACAATTTACACATGTAACATATTCTGATTGGCTCACACTGCTAGCCTTACCTGTCCTGAAATAAATGCAGAAGGATTCCAGGAAACTGATACTTAGACAAATTTATGTATCTATATTATATATGAGTTATTTCATGATAACTTTGTTACATTAAATTGCAATTTGTATTTATATTGTTGGAGTTCAGCTTTAACACCACTTAGCCTTGGAGGCTAAAAATCATCATGGCAGCAAGTTACCAGTCATATTTTTAGAAGGAGCTCAGGAATAAAAGCCTACATGTTTCTGTTATGACACATCTCCCTTTAAAAATGTATTTATCGTTTTATGGCAGGTGTTCTAGAGCTTCACATGTAACCTAAGTTTAAGTGACACAGTGGAGCCACAACTTCTGCACAGCTTCTTTCTGTGAGACTTCTCAGCCATTCTATAAGGGCAGAGCGCCACACATGGTTCATATATTTCCTAGCTTATTTTGGCCATGTTCTACAAGAGATCATTGATTACCACTATCTGTGGAAATATGTCCGCTGCCCCAGGGACAACATTCTCTGGAGGGTTGAATCACTTAACTGTCCCCTACCAAAATGTTCCCTTGACAACCCCAAATCCCCCAGGGGAAAAGCCTGTTGGCCTGTTGTTATTCTGTTTCTCAAGTAAAACATCCAATGGAAACATGTCAGCATTAGGGTTGTTTAATTCCAGCATCATTATTCCTGTACTGTGTATCAAAGTTTATGAGTAAGCGTGGCAGACATATACTGTAATTAAAAACATTACATCTTGTCAACCTTTTTGCCTCAATTAAAGAGAAACTAAAGGGTTAAAACTCACCTTTTCAATGGTCCCTCAACAATGCTGGCATCTTCTCCTGTATGCTGGTTCTTTGCCATCTTCATTGGTCAGCGTGGGATGACGTCACTTATGCATGTGCGCAGAAGCTAGTCATTCTTATACATTGGAATTGGGTCCGCCCGCTGCATGCTAGTTTGCAGTCCGGGAATTGCTGTGAGCAGGCAGGTGGGTGTAGTTTATTGCAGAGGAGACATAACATTTCTCTTCTGAAATAAAAAGCCTGCCTGCCCACAGTGAGTAATGCTGCATACACACGACCGGACTTTACAACAGACTAGGTCCAACGGAATGAATCCGTCCGACAATTCGATTGTGTGTGGGCTCCATTGGACCTTTGCTGGACTTTGGATTTGGAACATGTTTCAAATTTTTCCAACGGACTTGAGTCCGGTCAAAAAAAACATTCGTCTGTATGCTAGTCCGACGGACAAACAATGACGCAAGGGCAGCTATTGGCTACTGGCTATGAACTTCCTTATTCTAGTCCGGTCGTACGTCATCACGTTCAAATCCATCGGACTTTGGTGTGATCGTGTGTGGCCAAGTTCGTTCATTCAGAAAGTCTGTTGAAACTCCACCGAAAGTCCGTCGGGAAGACCGTCGGACTTAGTCCGTCGAAAAGTCCGGTCGTGTGTATGCGGCATAACAGTAGGTTCTGCTTCAAACCCCTGCCGATGTGATGGATTTTTCAGAATGTGGACGTGTACTGGTTATCTCAATGAAATCGTCAGGGAAGTCTCTTCCAACAATCACTTTGTGTAGTAAGCCAGGGACTACAGCCCAGACTCATAACACACACCTACTTTGACAGATTCACCCTCTCTGTATCGCAGTGCTGGGCTTAGGCATGCCCTCTCTGCTCTCCCAGATGAAAATACACAGACCTAATGTTAGGACACTGGGGTTGATTTACCAAAACTGGAGAGTGCAAAATCTGGTGCAGCTGTGCATGATAGCCAATCAGCTTCTAACTTCAGCTTTGACAAAAAAACTGGAAGCTGATTAGTTTCTATGCAGAGTTGCACCTGATTTTTCACTCTCTAAGTTTAGTAAATCAAACCCACAGTTAGGCTTCATGTACACTAGTCTACATTTACCGCAGCCGCTGGAAAACGCAGCAACATTTTTGCCTTTCCCATGGGCGGCGATCAAAACGTTCCTATCCTGAATGCGATTCTTCCGTGTTTAGGAGAGGGAGGTTAAAACTCACCTAACCGTGGCAGCTCCTAAATTCTGCTAAAAGCCTATGTGTACATAGGCTTTTATGGAGTTGAGTTTAGGAGCTTTGGCAAACAAAACGACAAAAGCTCCTAAACTCAACTATAGGAGCTGCCAGTGTAGGATAGTGTACATGCCAAGCCTTACATGGAGTGCTGCATCGAGGGCTTCCTTTCCTGATACTCCAAAAGTCATAAGATTAGGGCAGGGGATTCTGGTGATGCACATAGATTTTTATGGTAACACTTTGGGTATAATCTGGCACCATAATATACCTCCTTTACTTTATTTTAGAACATTGTTCTACACAGTTTTACTTTCAAGGCCATTCTGCGCATTTTGAGTTGGTTTGTAGTGGGTTGTTAGTTTGTTTCACAATTTATTCCCCAATGCAATGCATTATGGAATGTATCCTGTTTGTTATGAATTAATAATGACAACAGTTAAAGTTTTAATTGAAATAAGAAGGAAATCAAATCTTAGAATTAGAAAGGTGGAAAAGTGTTAATCGGATGAGTGGTTTAAGTTTGTGCAGAATCAATTTTTAAGTGCTGTTTACATTTCCATCAGCAAAAGAGCCTCTAAGCACAATTAAATACGAGAATGATATTATGTGTGGTTGATATCAGCGGTGAGCTCTTGGAGTCGATCTATAATGACTGCACATAGGAAATGTGTGTTTCATTATTTATAACCCCTGTATTGTTTGTCTGCTATTTTGATTTTACATTCTGGGAATAGTGGACTTTTTTAATGAGATGACTATGAAAAAAAGTAGTTTATCATTTTGTATCTGTCACAAGCTTTTTCTTTTTTTCTTTTTTTTTGTCCATTAAAAAGATCTAGTCTAGTTAAACCCAGCACTGAACACATCATTAAAAAGCTGGAAATGTTCTTATGTGTGTTTCCTGCTTCTGCTATCTTGCTCTATCACAGAAAATCAGATGAATATTTCATAAAAGTATTTAATAAATGTAATTCGTGTATTCTGCAATAACAAAAATAGACCAAAATTGAAACATTCATAGATAAACAGTGTGAGTGCTTACTTGTGCCGTTATGTGTTCTTTTCCCCATTTGTATAGTAAACCCTGTATTACTTTGGACACTATCACACAGGGGAGACTCCAGCAGAGGTCAATCTGTGAATCTCTACGACTGAGACAAGAGACATGTTTTTATTGCAACTAACAACTCAGTGTTAGTTTAGGAAACTAGTGAAGCTTTAGGGCAAAAAACAAGTGCTAATTTCAAAGAAAGTTCAAAAAAAATGTAGGCATTTAAACCATTCAAGCGTTAGATGGAGGATGCAATGACATTTGTCTGTATCTGAAAAACAAATCTTACCAGCTTCAAAATATGTTACCATGTTTGTCATTTTTAAAACAGAGTTTAATGTGTGTTTTATTTTCAAGCTCTAAAATGGTGGCCTGGAATAGAGTAAAATATTGCTGTGCTGTGAGGAAGCCTTAACAGCGTGCCTACTGGGACAATGTTGACATTTTTCATATACAGTACATGTTAAGGTTGAATATATCTTTATTAAGGCTGTGGGTGAGAAAAGATGTAATCAAAGAAAGAGGGGAGGAAGAAAAAGAGAGACTCAGGGAAAGAGAGAGAGGGAAGGGCCTGTACCTTCATCTCCTCTGTGGGCACCCAACCTGACTGCTTGCAGAGGTCCCGGGAGAGCCCAGAAATGGCCGCAGGGTGCAGCAAGAGGGGGGCCCCTTCCGAGCACTGTAAACGTAATCAGGTGGCTATAGAGCTGCTAAGATAACTTTCACTGGAAAGTCGATCGCCGGTTCTAAAAAAAAATGACACCAGGATTATAGCTGCAGCTGGTATAACCGCTTGATGCCCTGGACATTTTTATACATATGCTGAAAAGCAAGCTGTTAAAGATTAATTGTGACGAAAATAAAATCAATACAAAGGCTGGTACTTTCAGTGTGTTGTGCCCCTTGTGCTGCTGTCTCCTGGTTTAGTAGAACCCCCTTCCCCCCAGCTATAGTCTTCTGGTGCAGAGGGGGTTAATAGAGCTGAGGAAGCATTCTTTGCAGACCCAATGACAGGCCCTCATCAAGTGATCACCCCCAAAAATAGCACAGAGCACTCTCTCCAATTCACACCCCCTTCTCAAAGAAAAAAGAAACTTCCTTACTGCAGAGACCAAAAACAATTCATATCCTCTTCAGCGCTTAAAAGACATTTGCCTTCAATAACCATACAATAGGGCAGCTGGCAAAGGAGACATGCAACATTTCAACTTGTATGTTACCATACCTCATTTAAAGTGATTACCTCATTTAATAAGATCCTCCTCTTCTCAGGTCCCCAGCCGACCCTCCTGGTCCCTTCCTCTTGCCGAGTGCCCTCATAGCAAGCAGCTTGCTATAGTGATACCCGAGCAGGGTTGCTTCCGAGCCGCTGATCTATGTGCCCCGCCCCACTCTCTCCTCATTGGCTCACTGACTGTGATTGGCAGTTAGCAGGAGCCAAAGGCTGCTGTCTCAGCCAATGAGGAGGAAGAGACCCAGGAGAGCTTGCTGCTCCTGTGCACATCGCTGGATCAGGTTTAAGTACATTAAGTATTGGGGGGCTGGGGGGATGACTGCACACAGAACGTTTTTTTTAACTTCATGCATGGAATGTGCATAAGAGGATAGAAAGTTGTGTTTTTTCTATGCGGTATGGAAGTCAGAAAGAGCAGGCATGTTCAGGACTCTTGATGAGTTCTGTAGTGCACTCTTTCTGCTTTTAATACCCTTACCACACTGGAAGATTATGGCAGCAAGGGTAAGGGTAAGGGGGAGGATCAGAGGAGGAAGATTTCTCCTAAACCAGGAGAAAGCAGCACAAGGGACACATCCCACTGTCCCTTGTGCTATTTTTTTTTTTACTAAACTTAGACTTTAAAGCTGAAATTTGATCTGCCAATATTTTGCTTTCTGTTGATCCTTCAGTTCTCCCTTATCAACATGGTTATGACATTTTAAATAAAGCCTTTCTATTATGCCTTATTTTAGACCTAGTGATGTCATTACTGGGTTTCTGTGCTTTTCTATGCAATGCAGTAAGATCATAGCTGATGGGAAGAACAATGGGACTCCTGAAAACCTCATAGCACCCTGCCTCAGTACTCCTCTCAAGATCCCTCAGCCTTGATCAATGGCATATCCAGAATATTGATATTGCAGCATAGTCACAGTCCTCCCTTCCGATCATCTACAGCACGGTAGACAGCTTCTGAGCTCAGCTCCTGAGAAGCCTTGACTCCTGCAATTCTGGCATCAGGCAGGTTAATTGCTTACAATGAGGCCAATATACAGGAGCTCGGAAGCTGTCTCCTGTGAGCTGCATGCAGAGCAAACCTGTGTCAATGAATTAATGATCCACCCAGCAATCAGCAGTGGCTGCAGGATTCCTCAAATTGGTACCCAGTGTTGACCCCCCCCCCCTGCTCCCCCCCCCCGGTACAACATTGGCTGGGGGGGGGGGGGGTGGGTGGCCAGGCACCTAGAGAGTCCTGCAAAAATAAAAAAGCCCTGATGGGTCACAATGAATCTTGAGCAATGGGCATTCTTAGACAGGCTGCATCTTCATGTAGACTGTCCTTAGTAACGCCCACATGTGATGCTGAACCCTAATCATTGAAACAACTGAAATCCAATGAATAAAAGTGGAAGGTGAGGGACAGTCATGCTGGGAAAAAAGGGTTAGATGATGCTGGACATCCTTCCAGCCATTAAATGAAGTGGGCTGTATCTGAATTTCTGCAGCTTCGGATGTACACTATGAGAAGCTTACAGTGTGCAGTGAAATTAGAATGTAGGCAATTTTACTACAGAACAGCTTGTACAACTGTGCAAAGCCGAGGCCACGAGTTTGCAAGGGGGCAGCATGTTTTTGCGCATTCCAGGAAAGCGCACAATTTTGCTTGTGTTTACGCAATGCACAGGTGTGAATGGTCCCTTAAGGTAAGGCTGAAGTTCAACTTTAAAGTATCTAAGTGTATGGCATTTTGTTTGCTAAAGCACTATGTATCAAACAACTTGCATGTTTTCCCCCATGAAATACAGATTTTCCCTTTTTAGTATATCAGTGTTGCTGATCTTCTGTAGCCTGTATCCGCTAGTTACTGTATTTATGCACTTACTACCATAGGTGTGCGTAGCCTATTTCATTAGGGTTTGCACACCAAAGCTCAAAGCCACAGTGAATGGTGGGTGTGGTCAAATAGTATTTTCAGTGGGAGGGGCTTAAAGGCATGTGATTAAATAAAACAAAAGCCTTTCTGTACCCATAAAATATGCTTTTGGATACAATCATATGCTTTTGGTACTCCTTCCCGCCATTAGGGCACTTTCACACTGATGCAGTGTGGTTTTCCCGCACCATGGGTGCAGTGCAGTGTACCTGCAGTTCTCGTGTGGGTTAGTTTGCGGTTTGCCATAGAGTTATATTATGTCTCACGGTTTTTGTGCGCTTTGTGAAACAAAAAAAAATGAAAGCAAGGCACCTGCATCTCAGCCAATCAGGAGAGAGAGACCCAGGAGAGCCTCGGGTCTTGCGCACATCGCTGAATCAAGTTCAGACTTAGGGTTGTATTAGGGGGGCTGAGGTGGGAGCTGCACACTGAAGGTTTTTTACCTTCATGCATAGAATGCATGAAGGTAAAATACCTTCAGCCTTTACAACCACTTTAAAGCCTCATTTGCATCTATTTCCTTTGGGAGACTTAGCAGGGTTTCCTTGCGAGCAGCTGCCAGCAGAAAGCCCCATTTAAAACAATGAGAGGCTGACAGTGCCCGCAGACCTTTGCTCAGATGTAATCAATTATGCAGCGATTATGTGTGGATGATTGGTCCTAGACACAGGCTGTTTGCCTGTAGGCACTGCCAGCCACCCATTCCTTTGAATGGAGCTTCCAGCTGACAGCCTTTCACAGGAAAACCCACTCCTACACTATTCCCACAGGAAGTCATAGTCAGCCCCAAACGCACATGTAAACGAGACCTAAAGAATCCACTTTACCATGTCAAAGGTTATATGAGATTAAATTAAGTCAGACATTTTTAGACGTGAATAATAGGACATGCAATCATAAGGGGCTTTTGTTTTCATATTCCACATTAGTTTTATGATCTAAAACTAATGGAGCGTGTTTCTGGAGTGCCACAAGAAACCTTCCTGAGGATATGATAGGAAGTCAATTAAATGTAATTTATACGCATACAGTGGTGCTTTAAAGTTTGTGAACCCTTTTGAATATATTAATATTTCAACATAAATATGACTTAAAATGTGATCTGTGTTTCATGCAGGTCCTAAAACTAGATAATTGGAACCCAATTAAGCAAAGAAGTCAAATACATAAAACTTTTTAATTTACTGTATTGATTAAAGGAAAGTGACTCAAAGTTACTGTAGATATTTGTGTATGCGGGAAAAGTATAACATTTGCTTTCAATAACTGCTGTGCCCCTCTTAGGCAGCAATAACTATGAATAAATATTCCTAGTAACTCTTGCTAAGTACTGCATAGTGGCTTGGATACATTTTTTATGAATGTTGGTAGGCTATCTCACATGAAAAGCCTGCTTCAGGTCCTTCATACATTTTCTATAGAATTAAGGTCAGACTTTGATGCCATTTCAATAAACATGAATTTCTGCTTCTCCCATTGTTTGTTAGATTCACTTATGCATTTAAGGTAATTGTTTTGCTACAGCATTAGTTTTCTATTGAGCTTCAGTGCATGGATGGATACCCAAGACATTTCGCTACAGAATTTTTCTGGTAAAATTCATAATTCATAATTCCATCGATGATAGCAAGCCATTGTGGTGCAGAGGCAGCAAAGTAGGTACAAACAGTGATACTGCCACAGCCATGTTTCACGGATGGGATAAGGTATCTTTGCTCAAATTAAGAGTTTGCCCTTCTTCAAGCATAAAGCTTTTCATTCAAGCCAAAAAGTTCTATTTTGGTCTCATCCCTCCACAACAAAACATTCCACCAGTGGCCAATTGACCTATCCACATGGTCTGTAGATAGGCAGCAATGTTCTTTTTGGATAGTAGATCATTTCTACGTGCAACCCTATTATGTACATCAATGTTAATCTTCTCCCGTTAGATTTATGAGCAGGCCCTCCTATTCCTTCTGTATTGAACTGTATTGTAATTATACGGTCCCCCTTTATATTGTAAAGTACTGTGTAAACTGTTGGCGCTATATAAATCCTGTATCGGCCTGGATCGGCCGTATTCACACAGTCAAAATAACCATCCTCCCAAAGATTCTTTACTATTTTCGGACTCTTCCTGTCCGGGTCCCTGCTTTCTATCTGCGGCTGCTCCAGAACAGACTTCTCACCTTCCTCTGGACACATAAGCGCCCCAGGGTTTCCTGCTCTACTTTATATGCTCATAGGTTACTGGGCATTGCAAAATATTATCAAGCAGCCCAAATTTCCCAACTCTCCATGCGATGTCTGATATCGCCCTTTGGGTTCTCCTGGAGGTGCCTAACTGCATGCCGGTCCCTATTTCTGCCTTACTGTGGCTACCCCCTAAAATGCGACCTCCTTCATTCAGCCCCCTCAAAACACAGTCTGAAATTATGGGACTTAATACAGTACCCTGGCAAACTCAGGTCTCCATTCATGCCACTACTCCCCCTCCTGAATAACCCTATGTTCCCACCTGGCTCGGAACAACCCCACATTTTCTCCTGGTGGCCTACCCATGGATTTTCACAGTTCCGTCACTTTATTGGTTCCCACACTTTCCCTACATGGTCCTTGATCCAAGAGAACCACGAAGCTCTGCCTGCCTAATTCTTCTGTTACATTCAGCTGCTACACTGGATAACTTCCCATATCAAATGACTGCCTTTGAACACACCTGCCAGCATTACCCAGGCGCTTGCGGCACCATCTCCATGATCTACTCCTTACTCACCGCCGGCAGCTCTTCTACTACCCTTTCCTATGTGCTTAAATGGGAATGTGATTTGTCCCCTATAGACCTTGCAGACTGGAGTAAAGCCTGGTCCAGCATAGCGAAGTGCTCTTTTAACACTGCCACGTTGAAGGCTGCCTATAAGGTTCTCCTATGCTGGTACTGGGTCCCAGCCCGCATGGCCAAGTCAAACCCCTCATGCGGTGACGGCTGCTTCCGGGATGTGGTCAGTGAGGAGATGAACTGCATGTATGGTGGTCTTGCCCCCATCTTGTAGGCTTCTGGTCAAGGTTCTTTGGCCTCCTATCTTCCCTATTTCACGTACCCTTCCACAAGGACCCCAAATTTGCATTACTTCATTGCCCGATCCCGGGTCTCTTCTCTCCCCAGCAGAAACTAGCCACATACCTATTTATCTCAGCTAATTGTAAAATAGCAAGGGCCTGGAAAAAGCTGGCTGTTTCATTCCCGGGGGTAAAGAATACCTTGATGACCCTCATAATTCATGAAAAAATGTCCAGTGTCCTCCACGACTCCCATGCCAAATTTCTTAAGGTATGGGCCCCGTGGTGGTCCTATGCAATCCCTACTTTGCACCCGACCAGTCTAGGACTCTAAATTTAATTTTGCTCCATCCCCAGCCTGGGGGACCTTTCTTTGCCTTTCCCACTCTCTCTTTGCCCCCCTTTTTTACTTGTTCCGTTTCTGGGCCTCTTGCCCACAGCTCTGTTCTCATTCTGCATGGGGATTTGTTATCTGTTTTCCCTTTTTTTATATATCAATAAAAACATTGTACCAGAAAAACAAATCACATTTTAAGTTCTATTTTTGCCCAAACATTGAAAATTCTAAATGTTTCACCAACTTTAAAGCACCACTGTAACTAGGGGCTAGAGAGAATACTGTGAATTTAAATATGTTATAATCAGACCTTGCCTCTTCATTTGCAATTGATGTATTGGTCTCCAATTATTTTTTTTTAAATTGTTTATTTATAATAATACAACAGTTACAGAGTAGTATATCACATTTTACATAGGATATGGCGTTTTAACTTCGGGTGGTACAATAAGAGGATGTAAGGAATAGAACAAGGCCACAAAGAGAAACATAAACAAAACAGGTGGCATAAAAGTATATCTAAGAGTCCTCAACGGCAAATGTAAGGTTTAATGTTCGCTGCTTCCAAAGGTGGATCATTTAAGTAGGATGTCCATTACATTTACCTATTATCGCGTAAATTAAAGTGGTTGAGTAGAGTGTAAATAATGTATTTATGAGGGACAGGCTGTCCAGAATTTGGCGCTAGTGGGTATTAGGGGGGGGGGGGGGGTGTCCGAGTCAAGGGAGTATATTGAGTCATCCCAATTCTTCCAGATCTTATCAAACAAGGGTAGTTTATCATCGATCATTGCAGTCATATGTTCCATTCTGCGTATTTCTGTGGTTATCGTAAGGAGGTGGTGGAGAGTGGGTGGGGAGGGAGATAGCCATTGTCTAGGGATGGCTCTCTTTGCTGCCAGTAGTATAAAAGATCCGAGTTTTTGTAATGGTCTGGGGATTCCCGGGAAAGGAAGGCCTAGCAGAAAGTGTATAGGGGTTCTCCGTATCGTACTGGAAAGGAGCGATTGTAACATCTTGTGAACTTCAGTCCAGTAGGGGTCAAGAATAGGGCATTCCCAAAAGATATGAATATGGGTACCTACTGCCTGTCTACATCTCCAGCATAAATTGGGAACAGATGAGTTTTGAGCATGGAGTATGTCTGGGGTTCTATACCAGAAAAATAATATTTTGATAGCAGTTTCTTTATGGGTTACGCATCGTGATATTTTTGAGGTGGATTCCCATATTTTACCCCAGTCTATTAGTGAGATTGGGTGGTTTAATGCTCGAGACCATTTCTTCATATAGTTATGCGTTAAATCTGTTAAAGGGGGGGTTTCGTGTAGCATTTTGTATATGGAAGATATTAGTTTAGCTTCATATGGACCGTCAGCACATAACATTTCAAAAGCTGTGGGTTTTTCTAAAGTGAGGGAGGGAGAGCTGGAGAGAAAATAGTGTTTGAATTGTAGGTAGGAGTATTCTAGGGAAGTGGGAAGGTCGTGTTTCTTTTGTAGTTCCTTGAAGGTGTAGAGTTTACGGGATGCGGGGTGTACCAAGTGTCGCAGCTGAAAGACTCCTGCTTGCGTCCATGGAAGGGTGCGTGTATAAGACATTCCATCTGGAATATCCGGGTTAAATAGAACATTCTGTAAAGGGGAGCATAATGAGGATAAGGCAAACCGTTCGGCACATTTCTTCCAGATGGATAGGGAAAAAAGCATCGGGGCTAGACATAGGGACCTCAGTTGGGGCATAAATTTGTTGGAAGCTGGCCATAGTAGGTAGCACAGGTGTACTGGGGCGGTGATACTCATTTCTATTTCGGCCCATCTGCTGGGGGCTTTTCTAGAGGTCCAGGTGGCCATTGCCCTAAGGTGTGAGGCATAGTAATATTTAATGATGTCTGGAGCAGCTAGTCCACCTTTAGACCTGAGGGCAAAGACCACCGATTTAGCGATTCTATGGGACGCATTATTCCAAATAAATTGTAGGAATTTCCTCTGGAGGTTTTTCAGCTGCGACATTGGAACTGTGATTGGGAGGGTTTCAAACAGATAAAGCAGTTTGGGAAGGATTGTCATTTTGAGGACATTGATCCTGCCAAGGAGCGATATAGGGATGGAGGACCAGAGATTAAGAAGTCTTGTTATTTCCGAGAACATGGGGGAAAAGTTGGCCTGATAGAGGGAGGAGTATGAAGGAGTTAAGTGTATGCCTAGATATTTCAGTGAGGATGTGCACCATCTATATTTATATGTAGATTGTAGGGAAGAGAGTACATCTGGTGGTATGTTTATGGGAAGGGCTTCCGTTTTCGACTGGTTGATTTTAAATCCCGAAATGGAGCTGAAGGAGGATAATATATCGTGTAGAACAGGCAAGGTGGATTCTGGGCGGGTGAGAGTTAGTAAGATGTCATCAGCAAAGAGCGATAGTTTATAGTCAAGTCCTCGCAGTGGAATCCCCCGTACTGTAGGGTGGTCTCTGACAGCGACCGCCAATGGTTCGAGACTTAATATAAATAATAGGGGAGATAGGGGGCATCCCTGTCTCGTTCCATTACTAAGAGTGAACCTTTGTGATGTACAGGAGGATAGTTGGACTTGGGATGTGGGGAATGAGTATAAAACTTGTAGGGCTTGTATAAAGGGACCAGAAAATCCAAACTTTTGTAGGACCGCAAACATGAATGGCCAGCTTAAACGGTCGAATGCTTTTTGGGCATCTAGGCTTAGCACTATGGTGGGTTGTTTGGTCTTATTTACCAAGTCTATTAGGTCAATGGTCCTCCTTGTATTATCACCTGCATGTCTGGTTGGGACGAATCCTACCTGATCTTTATGTATTAAGGTTTTTAACATGGGGGATAATCTGTTAGCTAATATTTTAGTGAAAATTTTATAGTCCGAATTTAGTAGAGCTATAGGGCGGTAGTTATCAGGGATGGCTGGGTCTTTACCTGGTTTGGGGATGACTGTTATATTGGCGTGCATGAATTGTGGGTGTGGAACGGTACCTTTGAGGAGGGAGGTGTATAGGTTTTGGAGATGAGGGCTAAGGATCGGCAGAAAAGTCTTATAGTAGGAATATGGCAGACCGTCTGGACCTGGGGATTTGTGAGACGGGAGATTTTTAATCACTTCAGTTATTTCCGTGGAGTCTATTGGGGAGTTGAGTGAGGAAAGCTGTGTGGAGGAGAGGGTAGGTAGTCTAAGGGAGGACATGAAGCTTTCAAATTTAGCTTGAGAGAATTGTGTGTTCGGATCTGAGCTTAAACAGTTATATAATTGATTATAGAAATTTCCGAACGTTTTGGTCATTGTCATGGGACAGTATGTGGGAGTGCCGTCTGGCTGTATCAAGTGATCTGGTATTGATAGGTATGGTCTAGGTTTTAGCCTGTTAACTAGCATAGTATGGGGTTTATTAGCATATTCGTAAAATTTTTGTCTGGCCCATAGCATGGATTTGGAGATTTTATTCATATCAAGTGTTTTGATCCTATTTCGGAGTGAGGTAACAGTTCTCAATTTTTCCACCGTGGGGGAAGCCAAAAGTTTCCTTTCTGCAGAGTGGAGTTGGGCCGTGAGGTCGGTTTTTATCTTTGCTGAATCTCGCTTTAAGCGTGAGCCAGTAGATATACATTCGCCTCTAAAAAAAGCCTTGTGGGCTTCCCACAGGGTGGACACTTCAGGAACTGAACCCTCGTTTAATTGAAAAAATTCAGTTAGTTTTTGTTCTAGGTGGGAATGGGATGTTGGGTTTTTTAGCATGGATTCGTTAAGGCGCCAGTGACAGGATTTTGGGGTAGTAGATGATAATAGTATATCGAGTTCAATGGATGCATGGTCCGACCAGGTGATGGGATTTATCTCGGACGATATAACGTAAGGGAGGAGGGGGGCAGTGACCAGAAAGTGGTCTAGCCTGGAATATACTTTATGGGCATGGGAGTAGAAGGAATAGGTTCTTTGAGTGGGGTGTTTTACCCTCCATGTGTCAAAAAGGTTATGCGACCTTGTCAGCTGGCGAAAAGATGCTGATAATTTCTGGGAGGTGGGTTGCTGAGAGTTGTTGAAAAGGTTTTGTCTATCTCTGGTCGGTGACATGCATACATTAAAGTCGCCTCCTAAAATCGTAAAGGGTTGGGAAAAGGATTGCAGTTTTTCAAAGACTGAGTTCAAAAATTTAATTTGTCCCACATTGGGGGCGTAGATGTTTGCCAAAGAAAAGTGTGTGTTTAGGTGATCACAATTCAGGAGAATGAAACGACCGTGAGGATCTAGGTAGGACGAAAGGACCCGTATGGGGCAGGAACGTTTAATTAGAATCGCTACTCCTGCTTTACCGGAGGGATCAGAGGCTATATAAGCCGTCGGAAAATGTTTGGAAGCGAATTTGAAAGTTCCTTCAGATTTAAAGTGTGTCTCCTGAATCATGATCACCTCCGCATTGGAGGCCCTGAACTCCTTCAGAGCTTGCCATCGTTTCTTGATGGAGTTCAGACCCTTTACATTACATGAATAAATCTTAAGAGCCATATTCTAATAGGGTTAGATAGCGCCATGGAAAACATTCTGCACAATATTTAAAGTATATGAACAACCATATATAGTAATATTTGGGTATAGGGATATACCGAAGTTGAGCAAGAAAACAACATTGAACAGTGGTTACCTGAAGTTGGTCAAAAAAAAGGTGACCTATAAATTGCGTTTTTAAACAGAACGCATGTGTATCAGAGGCAAAATCAGTTGCATAAAAATGAAAATAAAACATGTGGGAAAAATAAGGGAAAAAAACATGGGATGGGGGGATACAAAAAACAAATAGAAAAAAAAAAAAGAAAAGAAAATAAAAGGAACAAAAAAAAATTTGTCGATGAGCCTGAATGTAAAAAAAATTCAGGCTACCCAGGCCAAAGCCATGGGTCTCAGTGGAACGCATGACGACTTGCGGGAGTCACCAAGTGAAGGGACGTGGGTCCCCATCTCTGCTTAAGGGGACTGCTCGGGTTCGGGTCTTGAGGAAGAGAAACATAAAGTAGCGTCAACATGGGTAGGTGAATGTAAAAGGGGAAGCGAGATGGAAGAAAAACCAAAGAGATGTCGAGGCATTGGAGCCAAAATGGATCGAAGAGGAGATGATTTATCCAGCAGTTAGTATGTGATGTAGTTCATCTCAACGGTGAAAGAACGTAGTTCCCAGTCCTTTTTAGGAGAAAAAGGACTGTCTTTCAAAGGGGCCGTGTTCTAGGCCTAAGAGCATATTCTCTGGGGGTGTTCCAGAGTGTAAAAAGGAGAAAGAAACCAAAGCCGGTTCTTGATAGAAGGGAGGGTTTCCTCAGGTCGGGAATCTGTGGGGGTTAGGCCTCTGAGGTGTGGAGAAGTTCTTCTGTGAGCGTCTCTGGGTCGGGGTCCAGATCTTGGCTGGAGTGGTGAGGGGTTTCATATTTGGGATTGGAGCCTGGGTTTCTTCTTCGGGTAGCGGTGGGAGTCCTAGGTTGCGTATGAAGGATTCCCCCTCATAGAGGTCTCTCAGGGAGTGTTGGACGCCATCTTTGGTCACTGACAAGCGAAAGGGGAAACCCCAACGGTATGGGATCTGATGGTTTTGCAGGTGTGTGGTGATCGGTCTAAAGCTGCGTCTTTTTGCTAAGGTGATTGGTGATAGATCACTGAAGATTTGAATTCTAGATTGTTTGAATTCAATACGGGATTTGTTGCGGGTGGCATTTGTCAGTGCTTCTTTGCTTTCATAAAAGTGGAAACGGACGATGACGTCTCTTGGGTTTGCATTAGGTGGTGGCTTCGGGGCTAATGATCTGTGTGCCCTGTCCAGGCGCCAATCTATGTCTGGTATATGGGGTGCCAGGGTAATGAAGAGGCCTAGGAGGTAGGGGCGGAGGTCTTTGTCACTAACCGTTTCAGAGATCCCTCTGATTCTTAGGTTCTGGCGTCTTTCGCGGTTCTCCAAATCTTCTTGTTGCATTTGAAGTTGAGAGACAGTGTGCTTCATGTTGGCGTTATCTTCTTCAAGGGCATGCATATATTGGGTTAGTTCATCGAATTTATTTTCAAGGGTGTCAGTACGTTCTCCTAGTTGATCGATTTCCCCCCTCAGCTCGTGCGCGATTTTACCCACTTCTTTGGCAATGCTGTGGGTTAGGTCATGTAAAAGTAAATTGAGCCTCGTGTCCAATACTGCAATTGTCACTACATCTGTTGGAGTTTCAGATGTGTGTGGGGAGTGGGATCGAGGGGATTGTTGGGAAGGCTGGGAGTTGTTGTCCTCCGTGGCCGTGTTGCGTGGCTCTGCGGATGGCCTGGAAGCGTGCGCCGGGCCCAGTGAATCACTCGAGGCCGGGGATTGCGGCCTGTATAGAAAACGCTCCATACCTGAGGTAGGCCGCGATGGCGGCGGTGGAATAAAGCCTCTGTAGACGTGCTTTTGGAAGCCAACCTTCCCCATACGTTGCCTGGGGGGTTCCGGCAGTCAGCGGTGTCGCTCCTTTGCTGGGGGCTGCTCGTGTAGCTGTGTAGGAGCCGCGGATCGGGAGATGGGGACCGGAGCTCTTCCTTTACACGTCCGCCATCCCGCACGCCGCGCATGCGCTGGTCTCCAATTATTAATCATGTAGTGATCTCTTTAGGATTCATAATTGTCTAAAGAAGTGGTTGTCAATCATAAAAGATACAAACAATGGGGAAAAAAATATTTTTAGACTTCTTTTTTGCATATGTATTATTCCTGAATCCTGAATCCTTTCTGTCATCAAACTTTTACTGTGATTTTTTAATCATACTGGAGCAGACAGTCTATTAGTTTGACACAGAGCAGCAACATTTTTATGTCATACTACTTTTACTGCCTGGCATCTCCATGAAGAATTAAAAAGAAGGGCTAAGGTAAGTTTATTTTTTTGTTCATACATATTACATTTTCAGTGACCTTTTTTTTTTTTTATTTTTTTTTTTAGGGAACATGTTTATTGTGTGTTGGGATAATACATTGTGTGCTCTCTGAGCTACACATGGATAAAAGGAAATCCTTTCAGTACAAACTGACAAAAGGTAAAACAGTTTTCACAACAGCGTGTACCACATAATTGGAAATATTTCTGGTTTAATACAAAAGACATATCCTCTGGTAATCTACAGCTAACTTTAATAACGTCCTACAGATAATGAATTAGGCTAAAATGCACTATAATATTTGGTTTGGAACGGTATCCTTAGTACATCACAAAATACTTTTTGATATCCCAAAGAAGCAAGACTTGCAAGTAGGCATTTTAACATTACTAATCTCCTGGGGCAGTATACCGTATAGGATAAAAGCAGAGAGTAGAATCAGTATAACATGTACACAGAAGTCCGTATTGTAAAGGATATAAAGATGTGTTGCACATTGTACAGATGCCTTGTGCTTCTTCAAACTGTACAGTTTATGTGGCGTATCTCTTGGTCCACTGTCTGGCTATCCTGTCATGCTCTGCTCTGTTGGTCAAATACTGAGTGGCTATGCTTCCAACCAGGGGGTCAGCATGGTTACAGTCTGTCAGAAGGAAACAGACAGCAACACTTTTGATATAGTCAGTGCTGGACTCCAGTTGTCCTTCAGAATATCCAAGCAGATTACTCCTTGGCTGTTGATATTACAGTGATTCTGGTGCGGAACCTAACCTTTGGTGGCTTAAAAGTATAATCAGAAGAAAAGGTGATATCCCCCAAAAAATACTCCTCCCTCATATTCAGATCCTGTGGGTCCCAGAATCGTTGACCGCTATTCATATATGTTGTCTCCCTTAGGACCGGCACTGCAGTTTGGAGGTGGATCAAGGGTTATTTCAGCTAACTCCTTCTGAATTCTTTTAGCACTAGTAGACAGCTTTGCAGTGGTTTTACTGGACAATTTGGTATTTTTCTTCTGTTGAACTGCTGAAGGTTTCCTTTCCTCTTGCTCCTATGGCTCAGGGGCTGGCGGGTCCCTCTGATCAGCATCCGAACTTCCACTGCTGGTACTAGGACTTTCATCATCTGACCTTTGCCGATCACTGGACATGTTGGTAGATGTTACTCAGTCCTGATATAGAACCTCAGGAGAGCTCTCCGTGCCTTTTCTCACATCACTGGATAATGTGCTGGGGAAGGGGGATCCTGGAGACACCGAGCCGGGGGGGGGAAATGAGCAGGCTCCGGCCGGCTGCCGAACATTGAGAGTGGGAATGACTTATTAAGCTATTGTATTTGGTGTACAGGTATCTGTGAGTAAAATTCCCCTTGTATTTTGATGTGAGTGGGTACCCATGCAATTAGTTGAGCAAATCTCACCACTTAAAGTGTTACTAAACCCAGGACCCTGCATTCACTCTATCTGGTCTCTCACAGTACACAGAACATGGAAATGCAATTACTTTAGTAAATATAAACTGATAAATATCTTTTCTCATCAGCAATGTATAGCAGGCTTGTGACTTCTATCAGTGTCCAGCTGAGCAGTGGTTAAAGCTTTTAGGAGGAGTTTTGCATTCTCCTCTGACTGCCCTATGAGGCTACATCACCCCTGCCCTTCTGTCTGGACAGTGATGATTGGCCTTGTGATGATCACATGTACCCTCCCAAGGAAAAAAAAAAAACTCTATAGCAATATATACCAAATTGAGCATATGCAGAGTGCCCCCAAGGCTCTGTACTATCAGGAGATGGATTGGGGAATGTGGAAGAAGGGGAGGATCTGTGAAGACAGGATCAAAAAGCCTTTTTACACAATGTAGAGGATTAACCCCTTAGGTTCCACGGTGAGTGTAACAAGCATGCTTTACTGCATATACAGACTGATTTTACTGTTGCGGGTTTAGAAACACTTTAAGGAGCCTTTATATGTAAAGGCATATTATCAAACATAGAACATTAAGTAGTATACTATGTAACAAATGTGATGATCTGCTGTTACTTCCAAGTTTAGTTTTGACTATGCAGTTACTCCTGATAGCTCCAAGTAACTTATTTTAAACAGTGCAAGCTCACAACCTGAATAGTATTCATGTTGTATTTGTTTATACCATTATAATGTGATTTAAACCTTTGTCTACCTCTAAATAAAAATACTGAAATCTGAAATGTCACCCCTCTTTCCAGTGAAGTTGCTTTTCCTAAAGTAAACTAGTCTGCACTCCCTCTAATGCAGTCATTAATTTTCATATTGTGCAGTCAGTAAAGGCAATAGTTTAGATTCATTGCAAAAGATCCATTTAAATCATTCACTTTAAATCTGACTTCCAATAATATTTTATGTGCTTGTTTTGTGTTTTGTTTTTCTAATATAATCAGTGTTGTAAATCACACATGCTCCCAGCAACACTGAATTGAAACATGTGCAAAAGAATTATGGATTATCTTTGGAGTGCTTTATTGAGTAATATAATATAGTTGTAGGATGATAAGATGACATTTATTATTTAACAAATACATTGAAGAAATGTAATATATTTGTTTGTAAAGCTGTACACAAGTACAATCTACCAATGAAAGATCATATTGACTTATGCTGTCGAATGTAAACGTTGGAATCGCTCCCTTGCCACATCCGTAAAACTTAGAATTTTGAACAAAAAAGAGGAACCACTATGTCGGACTTTAAAGGCAGAATGGACCACATCATTTATATAAAAAAATCATAATTTATTGGTACATCAAAAATATAAAAAGAGGATTTACATAAACAAGAATACAAAATTGCATTAAACATATATTCCCATCTGGCCTTATGCTGTCAAGAAGGAACTGATGAGACTTAGTAGTAGACTATTCTTATTTAAATGAAACCCCAATATACAACCTGGACTAAAAAGACCACTATTAATTGCTTGTAACTTCTGACAAAACAATCTGACACTTGGCCAATTTCTTGCATGTCTGTCTAGAATGTGTCAATCCAATTTACCATAGGTTCTTTAGAAAAACTGTCCACAAATTAGTGTTTTAGTTCAGCAGGGACTTTATGATATGATTTCCAGGCAGATAAAAAAATACAGCTGTATACTTTTTTTTTATTTTTTTAATGGTGTTTGTTTTCAGCTTGTAATATTAGGTATAGCAAAGGACATGGTAACTATAACAAAAAGCCAATACCAACAAAATTGATTATGCAGAGCCAAAAAACTGGAACCTCAATAATATATGGCACACATTCATAGACCATACATACACACACACACACACACATATACACTAAGGATGAGCCCGGTGTTCGATTCGAACCCATGTTCGAATCGAGCACCGGGTGTTCGCTCGCTCGGCGAGCCCAGAACTATTGGGGCCGCTCGCATCAAATTCGTGTGATGCGAGCGGCCCCGCAATGCATTGCGGCCCGCGCAGTGCAATGCTGGCTGATGATTGGCCAAGCATGCACTGTGACCCCGCATGCTTGGCCAATCACAGCGCCGGCAGCGAGGAGAGCCATAATTGGCTACAGGCAGGATGCCTGTAGCCAATTATAGCTCAGGGGCTTTAGTACACGCCCCACGGTATAAGAGGCCGCCGCGCCGGCGGCCTCGCATATTATGTTTCAGTCAGTGTCAGCGTGTCAGTGTGCTGCTGACTGCTGACAACAATATGTGCTCTATTTCTGGGGATATGTGTGTGCATGCTGTTAGAACAGCATTGCAGTATCACATCTGGGGGGTGTCTATAGGTGGCCTGTGAAGGGGGGCAGGTTTCCTGTGCTTAGAACTTTCCCTGCAAAAAAGTGTCATTTTTGCAGGAAAAAAGCTATTTAAAATCACTCGCGGCTAATGAATTGATGGCTCCTGTAACACAGAGAACTGTCATTCATTAATAAAAAACAAAAAAAAAGCGTAGGGGTCCCCCCAAATTCAATAACTAGGCCCTTCAGGTCTGGGATGGATATTAAGGGGAACCCCAGCCAAAAAAAAAAAAAAAAATGGCGTAGGGTCCCCCTCAAAATCCATACCAGACCCTTGAGGTCTGGTATGGATTTTAAGGGGAACCCTAGCCAAAAAAAATGGCGTGGGGTCCCCCTCAAAATCCATACCAGACCCTTATCCGAGCACGCAACCTGGCAGGCCGCAGGAAAAGAGGGGGGACGAGAGCGGCCCCCCTCTCGCCTGAACCGTACCAGGCCACATGCCCTCAACATTGGGAGGATGCTTTGGGGGTCTAAGACCCCTAAAGCACCTTGTCCCCATGTTGATGAGGACAAGGGCCTCTTCCCCACAACCGTGCCCGGTGGTTGTGGGGGTCTGCGGGCGGGGGGCTTATCGGAATCTGGAAGCCCCCTTTAACAAGGGGACCCCCAGATCCCGCCCCCCCTTGTGTGAAATGGTAAGGGGGTACAAAAGTACCCCTACCATTTCACCAAAAAAGTGGCAAAAATGGTAAAAATGACAGGAGACAGTCTTTGACAATTCCTTTATTAAAATCTTCTTTCTTCTTTCTTCATCCTTCGGTTTCTTCATCTTCTCCTTCCTTCATCTTCTTCCATCTTCTTCTTCCATTTTCTTCTTCCTCCGATCCGCTTCTTCTTGCGCTGGTCTTCTCGTCCTTCTCGTCCGGCATCTTCTTCCGTCGGCGTCGGTGTCGGTGTCTTCTTGGGCCGCTCCGCGCAATGGGAGGCTCCCGCTGTGTGAGGCTCCGCTCCATCTGACAGGTCTTTTATAATGGAGGGCACCTGGTGACCCCGACCCCTCTGACGCACAGAGACGTCATGGGGAATTCCATGATGGCTTTCCCCATGATGTCAGAGGGGGGCGGGGTCACCAGGTGCCCTCCGTTTTAAAAGACCTGTCAGATGGAGCGGAGCCTCACACAGCGGGAGCCTCCCATTGCGCGGAGCGGCCCAAGAAGACACCGACGCCGACGCCGACGGAAGAAGATGCCAGACGAGAAGGACGAGAAGACCAGCGCAAGAAGAAGCGGATCGGAGGAAGAAGAAAATGGAAGAAGAAGATGGAAGAAGATGAAGGAAGGAGAAGATGAAGAAACCGAAGGATGAAGAAAGAAGAAAGAAGATTTTAATAAAGGAATTGTCAAAGACTGTCTCCTGTCATTTTTACCATTTTTGCCACTTTTTTGGTGAAATGGTAGGGGTACTTTTGTACCCCCTTACCATTTCACACGGGGGGGGGGGGATCTGGGGGTCCCCTTGTTAAAGGGGGCTTCCAGATTCCGATAAGCCCCCCGCCCGCAGACCCCCACAACCACCGTGCACGGTTGTGGGGAAGAGGCCCTTGTCCTCATCAACATGGGGACAAGGTGCTTTAGGGGTCTTAGACCCCCAAAGCATCCTCCCAATGTTGAGGGCATGTGGCCTGGTACGGTTCAGGCGAGAGGGGGGGCCGCTCTCGTCCCCCCTCTTTTCCTGCGGCCTGCCAGGTTGCGTGCTCGGATAAGGGTCTGGTATGGATTTTGAGGGGGACCCCACGCCATTTTGTTTGGCTAGGGTTCCCCTTAAAATCCATACCAGACCTCAAGGGTCTGGTATGGATTTTGAGGGGGACCCTACGCCATTTTTTTTTTTGGCTGGGATCCCCCTTAATATCCATCCCAGACCTGAAGGGCCTGGTTATTGAATTTGGGGGGACCCCTACGCTTTTTTTTTTCATTTTTTTTATTTTTTATCAATGACTTTTTTTTATTAATGAGTTTCAATGAATCACTGTTCTCTGTGTTACGGGAGCCGTGAATTAACATTAGCCGCGAGTGATTTTAAATAGCTTTTTTACTTTCAAAAATGACACTTTGCACAGAGACAGTTCTAAACACGGGAAACATGCGCCCCTTCACAGGCATACTATAGACACCCCCAGGTACGAAATTTAAAGGAATATTACACTTTTATTGTTTCAATTTAAGCATTATTAAAATCACTGCTCCTGAAAAAACGTCCGTTTTTAAAAAAAAAAAATTTGCATTGATACATGTCCCCTGGGGCAGGACCCAGGTCCCCAAACACTTTTTATGACATTAACATGCATATTAGCCTTTACAATGAGCACTTTTAATTTCGAACGTTCGCATCCATTATAACTAATAGGGTTCTAAAGCTCGCACGGACTTTAGGTCCGTTCGCGGGTTCTGGTGCGAGCCGAACGGGGGGGTGTTCGGCTCATCCCTAATATACACACAAACATACATATTTAGTTCTCTCCTCTAGACAAGGGAACAGCCTAATACCATTAGCCAGAATACAGTACAACTGTAAATTGTAAACTGCCTACTAGTATTTTCTTACTTTATAAATGTACTACGGGCATTATAAGTGTGTTACCATAAGCACAGCTTGTGTGCTGTGGCTATGATTCCTCCATGCCAAGAGGCATTATAGAGGTTTCATTAACTAGTGTCATCTGCCTTTCCCACAGCCCTTCCCCACAGTGCTTCTGGGTTCTTGGCCATCGGCGTGGCCAATGATATCATCAGTGTGCACCTCTTAAAGTGGTTGTAAACCCCTCTGTGCAACTTGTAATCCTATGATAAGGCTTACCTATAGGTACTGTAAATATCTCCTAAACGTGCGCCGTTTAGTAGATATTTACCTTGTAGTGCGTCGATGATGTCATCGGCACATTCGCTGTGAAGAAATGGCCCTCCTTGTTTGCAGGTAAGTGCCACATAATGGGCTAGTCTGCAATGCAGACTAGCCCATTATGCTTTTACTTTGCAGGGGATTATGCTTTTACTTTGCAGGTTTACTTCCGCTTTAAAGCAGCTGTGCCTATTTAAAGAAGAATTTTTCTTACAAGTAATTTTCTTGTTTGTCTCCCTCATGCTAGCCCTCATGCCTCATGCCTGTCGTCTCCATGGATGGATCTTCTGTGCACTGACCCTGGCTTTGTCATTCAGATTAATTTGTCTGCCACCTGCCCTGACCCTTGGTCTGTATTCTGGATTTTCTTAACTCTGGTTCACATCTATGCAGTTTCTGGTGACTGCGTTTGCTTGGGCACAGCAGCCCATTCATTTGAATGGGCTGCTGTACCTCCTGAAAACACAGGGTAACAGGCCATGCACCTCTTCCAAAAACACAGCCACAGGGAAGCTGTATAGTGCAGTTCCCAGTACGATAAACAGTGCTGTGGTTTCCAGTGCGTGGGGGTGACATTAGGATTAATGGTACCCCCGTACATCTCCTAAGCAGCAGCGTGTTTCTCCTACAGTGCAGGATGGGGTGCGATTAAACGCCTTCCTGCAACCGCTCAGATGTGAACCTGGCCTTATTTTCACTGTCAGCTTTTGCCCTGCATGTACTCCTGCTTGCTTCTGCTCTCTCCCAAATCCACACGCATGGCTTGTCTCCACACGTGCAGCAGGGTGAACCTGGGGGTTGGCACCACCATGCATCAAAATATATCTCTACCATATGGAGCTCTGGTGAAAACCGCCTACTGGTTAGATTATGTGCTCTAAAGAATCCCACATCACCTCTTCACATGAAAACTCAGATTCCTGACAGCTAGTGTATTAGGGAATGAGACAAACAATATAGTTTCTTTTTTTGCAACCCGAATATTAATTGTACAGGACAATTTTGTAGTTAAGTTTTAGAATCTGCACATATTTATTAATATTTGAATAAATAATATTGCCAGAATTATTTAGCACAAAATAAAAAATAAAAAATCTCCAAAAAAGAGAAACTAATGGGAGGTAAAATTTGGATTTTTGTGTCATAAAATGTCAAACACTGGGTCATTGAAAATTTCACAGTAAAAAGCACCAGAACGTCCATAAAAAGGCACGTACGCACCCACAGATGTATAATATGAATGAAATCAAAAGACATGGAAACTAAAAATATTTAAATATACTTTAAGATCATAACCTGGATAAATCGGACATACCGTTTAGTGCTCCTAAACTAAGAAAAAATAGAGTGTGGGCCGAAAGCAACAAAACACACAATAGGCCAACCCTTGCTTGTCTGTTTAAATTGTGCCATGCCAATTCATTTAAAGATTCTTTCATCATTGTTGGTGTGCTTGTGTTTACAATGGTGTTTCATCATCTGAAAATAGTATATTTACCATTAATGTAAAAACTATTTAGATTTTTTTTGATTATGCAATTTGAATATGAAAGCAAAACAGACTGACAAACACACACACACTGAACTGTGTCTTTTTCCAACTTTATCTGATTAACTTTATAATTTTGATACCATTAAATTTCCTTATGAGCTGATATTTAACATTTGTTTTTTTATAGGGCAGAACCTGTAATTAATAAGAAGGATGAACTCACTTGTCTGGTTGAACAGGAGTATATGAACCTCATTATGGAAAATCTCTTTGACTGCTGTCAAAGTGTGAAGTCAACTATTCAAAACAAAGATCTTGACAAAGAAGCTTTGGACGAGGTAGCTCAAGCTTTGATGATTGAGAAGAGGATTAAGGCATTACTGCTCAAAAAAGAAAGTCCAGGAAAAATTCTACCTGAAAAAGCCATAAAAAGGTGGTCTCAAAACCGATATGTTGTGATAAATAAGTCAACTAATCAAGACACCATCAAAAATGAATGCTCTAAAACTGAAGACCATAAATTACTAACACATAGCCCAGTAAAGACAATTGAAGCACTGAGCACTAAAACAACAGAAACAGTCATGCCCTCAAGTTTGAACACAAGTGGCGTAACTGTTACATTGAACTCAGAAAACCCAAGAACTGAGAACCAACATAAAGAAACGAGCCAGAAACTCTCTGTGTTTGCCAAGCTTTATTCCAAGGCACAAGACCCCAAACCACAAAAATATCCTCCAGGTAACAATTATAAGTTTGGAATTACTACTCTTTTACAACTTTTCTGAACTTTCTATCTATTCACTATCCCTCTATCAATCTATAATATCTATATGTTTAATGTTTTCTCTGTTCCCAGTACCAGGGGTGGAAATATAGCTTGGTTCCCATCCTGTCGTAACCTCTTACCTTCATCCTTAACATGTTTGAACCTATTTTCCACAATATTAACATATCTGTTTAAAGAGATGCCAACAGACAGTCATAGCTTAAAGCCTAAATCCCAGCAAAACTTTTTTCCTGTCTCATCCATTAAGGACCACAGGATTCAGAAACAATTGAGTGAAACATGATACAGACTTACAGAGACTGCCATCTTCAGGAGTTTTCAGACACTGGTAAACTAAAAAACTTCCAGGTATAACCCAGCTTACTCTCAGAAATAGATTTTCAAGGTCGTACCCATATCCCCCTGGACTAGAAAATTGTGTGGCATGTAACCTTTGAACACTGGGCTCTGCATTGTGGCACTATTCAGACCTCTGTGTTCTGTGTTAGTTTGCCAAAGAGTACTTTCCAGGTCCAGGGCCGTGGCACAGCCTCTTATGTGACCCAGTCTCTGAAGAAACAGTCTTTATGTAGGCTGTGCCATTTATTAGAACTGTTAGGCACCAGTATTACAAAACCTGAAGAATTAAATGCTGCCTCATTCGGTGGAATATTGCGTGTGCACACTTTGGCTGTGCCTATTCCTGACATTTAGTGTAAGGTAGCTCCTTTTGCAAAAGACACACAGTTTTACCTCAATTAGTCTATGCTGTCGCTTACAGTGACCTGGCCAACTCAACGACATTCGAATCTCTCCTAATTCCATAAAAAATGTTTGTGAGTGCTCAAAGATTTAAACTTGCATTATAGCTATGTGGTTCTGATTTCAGGTGCAACATGTTGTATCCAACACATAGGAGGAGCAGTGCTGCTGTATCAGGTCTCTCTGTCTCACAATCAACTAACAGTTCTGGGTCAACCTGCAGTGTTCCCCCTCAAGGGCTTGACATTATTAGCCTGAAATGTTGTCCTCTGTCCGAGTCCCGTTGAGTGTGGCCCCTAAGGATTTCTCTATAGTTATTAAGGATTTTATGAGTCAAAATTGCAATTCTGATTGCTGACTTTCTGTTCTTTTTATTGTGCCTTCCTCTGGATCAGCTGTGGGTATAGAATTGGATATATTGGATTGTGCAATATTTTTTATTTTTATTATTTTTTTTTTGGTTGAACTGAATGGACTTGTGTCTTTTTTCAGCCTAGCTAACTATGTAACTATGTAACTATGTTGAATGAAAAAAAACTGAACTGATTTCTCCAACTACACTTTCAAGGTGGATGGGAGAATCCTCCCTGCAGTGTCTTTGTATTCTGACAGTGGGATGCTCCCTTCGGCAGAATACCCTGATCAGCGCTGCAGCTGATTGGCTGCATACACTGATCAAATGTTAGTTTTCCAGCAGGGCCACTTGACAGAAGCCAATCTAAAAACGGCTTCTGTTGAACAGAGAGGGATACATGTGGATCAAAATTCAGCCGAAAATTTCAAACCATGTATGGCAAGCTTAAGAATCCTATAGATGAACATTTGGAGACTCTATCGAAAACCTTGTTTTCACTAGCCAGCCCTGCATTGCATGGTGGTCATATTAGTCTTTAAATTATTAGGGGAATGAACTAAACTCATTGCAAGGAATTTAGTCTTACTCCATTCATATCCTTTATTTGTGAAGAGTTTTCATGTTGACAGCCCTGAACTACTGTATCATGTTACCATGCATAGAACTGGTATATGGTTAAAATGTAGGGGATTAAAGTGATCAAAATACAGATTCAATCAATAGGCACTGTCAACCCTTATAGTAGACAAAGAAGAAAAAACATATTGGGAAATGTGGGACTTTATGGGTGCTTGTTACTAGATAAATCAAAAACAGAAAAGTATGTGTACAAAACAAAAAGAAAAATAATGGAAATACCATCAAAAACACACACATATACATACACAGTATATACATATTAGAACATACATGGATGCATCCGCATAGATGGCAGGGGTTTCCCAACCAAAGGTTCTTGCCAAAAATCAGGAGCCCAATTCTACGACAAACCCTGGGCCCCTAAACTTGCAGACAAGTCCTCTTCTGCATAAAAGGGCACCCCCATATTCCCTGTACAGGTTTAGAACCATGAGGAGTATGGAGTACAGTCCATTGTTGACTCCCGTAGGTCCCGTGGGCGCATACAATACCTGGGGCATTGGAAAGGGTATAGCCCGGAGGAATGCTCTTGGGTTTCATCCTTGGACGTACATGCCCCTGTCCTCCTCCGTGATTTCCATAGACATTTTCCCCTCAAGCCTGGTGGTCCTCTGAGGGGGAGGGGTCATTGAGGAGGGGGTACTGTCAGGGCTGGGATCAGCCCTTCCTTCTCTGAGCTGGGCGCTCAGCTGTCGGCTAATTGCCAGCTCCTATCTCTCCACCGTGACTCACCCGTTGATGATATCCTGCTTATCAGTCTTGCCTACTTAAGCAGTCCAGCCCAGATGATCTCTGCCTTTGCCTTGGTCACATCTCTAGAGACGCTCTGTGTTCCTGTTTGCTTGGCTGACATTCCTTCTTGTTTGTTAAAGACTTGCTTGGCTGACATTCCTTCTGGTTCGTTATAATGGACGCGAACGTTCGAAATCAAAAGATCCTGCTTGCTATTCTACTATGCTCCTCTCTGGCTCCCTGACGAACATGTTTTGTAATTGCAAGCAAATGTTTTGGTTGTCTGACTATCCGTTCTGGTTCAGAATACCCTGGCTATGTTTTGACTACGCTTTACTCTGTTTACCTTTTTTATTATTATTAAATAAGTGAGATTTTTTTAAAAAATTGTAAGTACCCGCCCCTGTTTAACTGTAATTCTGTCTCAGTCTGATTCATGGTGCTGGTGCCACAACACTGCAACCCGGCCCTCACAGATACTGTACTTGGAGCACAGCAGTCACACGTGTTGCGAAGCATTTTTTTAAAAAATTGTAAGTACACGCCCCTGTTAAACAGGGGCTGAAAAATTGTGCCTTAGGCACTGGTGCTGGTGCCACAACACGTGTCCAAGTCTGACCTTGCCCCAAGGTATTCCTGCACCATGTATATCAGACGCTGGCGATGGTTGCTGGAACCGATCATACCTTGGGGCTGCGGACTAAAAAATTGTCTGACCGCATCGGTCAGACGTCCACCTTCCCCACCGCTCCTTCTGCCACTGACCGAAGCCTCAGCAACTCGTCGCCCAGGACCAGGAGTTTGTAGCCTCCCAGTTTCTGGGAACGCGTTGCACAGACCTTTCTGCAAGGCCTCCCTGAGATGTCTCATCCTCTGCTCCCTCTGCGACGGCAAGATAAGGTCCGCAACCTTACCCTTGTACCGCGGATCAAGGAGAGTGGCCAGCCAGTAATGGTCCCTCTCCTTGATCCGAAGAACACGAGGATCCTTCCGCAGGCTTTGCAGGATCAGGGAGGCCATGCAGCGTAGGTTAGCTGAGGCATTCGGTCCGGAGTCTTCTGGGTCACTGAGGATGACATGATCGCCAGCCACCTCCTCCCAGCCACGTACAAGTCCACTGGCTTGTTGGGACTGTACATCATCCCTAAAAGACTGCTGCTGCTGATGCTGAGTGCCAGGCTCCACCTCCATGCTCACACAATCCTCCTCCTCCTCCTCCTCCTCATCCTCTTCCTGTGTGATGGGTGGGACAGAAGGAACACTGTCCGGATAAAGGGGGCCTTGAGAGGCAAGGAAGTCCTCCTCTTCCTGCCTCTGTTCTGCCTCAAGTGCCCTGTCCATTATCCCACGCAGCGTATGCTCCAACAGGTGGACAAGAGGGACAGTGTCACTGATGCATGCACTGTCACTGCTCACCATCCTCGTGGCCTCCTCAAATGGTGAGAGGACAGTGCATGCATCCCTGATCATGCTCCACTGACGTGGGGAAAAAAAACCAAGCTCCCCTGACCCTGTCCTGGTGCCGTAGTCGCAAAGGTACTCATTGATGGCCCTCTGCTGCGTGTGCAGTCGCTGCAGCATGGCCAACGTTGAGTTCCACCTGGTGGGCATGTCAGATATTAGGCGGTTCTTGGGCAGGTTCAGCTCCTTTTGCAGCTCAGTCAGCCGAGCACTGGCATTATAAGATCGGCGGAAATGCACACAGACTTTCCTGGCCTGCCTCAGGACATCCTGTAAGCCTGGGAACCTGCCCAAGAACCGCTGCACCACCAGGTTGAGGACGTGAGCCATGCAGGGCACATGGGTGAGCTGCCCCTGTCGCAGGGCGGAGAGGAGGTTGGTGCCATTGTCAGAAACGACCATTCCTGGCTTAAGCTGACGTGGCGTCAACCACCTCTCGGCCTGCCCCTGCAGAGCTGCCAGAACCTCTGGCCCAGTGTGGCTCCTGTCCCCCAAACACACCAGCGCAAGCACGGCATGGCATCTTTTTGCCTGCGTACTTGCGTAGCCCCTTGTACGCCTACGGAGCACCGCTGGTTCCAAGGACAGAGCACTGGAGGAAGAAGAAGAGGAGGGGGTGGAGGAGAGAGGTGTGTCACAACCAGTAGCAGTAGTCGCGTTTTGGAGGCGTGGTGGCGGAACAACCTCCAACACTACTGCACCTTGTCCTGCATCCCTCCCAGCTGCCAATAGAGTGACCCAATGGCCGTGAAAGAAAGGTACCGTCCCTGTCCATGCCTGCTGGACCATGAGTCAGCGGTAATATGCACCTTACCGCTGACCGCCCTGTCCAGCGAGGCATGGACATTGCCCTCCACATGCCGGTAGAGAGACGGAATCGCCTTCCGCGAGAAAAAGTGGCGTTTGGGAACCTGCCACTGAGGAACCGCACATTGAACAAACTCACGGAAGGGGGCCGAGTCTACCAACTGAAAAGGCAGCAGTTGAAGTGCTAGCAATTTAGCAAGGCTAGCATTCAACCGCTGGGCATGTGGATGGCTGGGAGTGTACTTCTTTCTACGGTCCAGCAGCTGGGGCAGGGAAATTTGCCTGCTGCATTCGGACGTCGGTGTACTGCAAGTACTTGGTTGTGACACACCGAATTCTACACCTTCAGTCCTCTCAGAGCAGCTTTCAGAGAGGACTGAAGGTGTAGTGGGGATGGAGATCCCAGCTGAGGAGGAGCAAGGAGAGGTCCGCTTAGATCTTTGGTGTGGGTCTTTTATGTGTGCCTGCCAACGAGCTGCATGGCAGGTCGCCATATGTCTGGTCATGCTTGTCGTGCCCAAGCGGCTGATGTTTTGGCCACGCGAGATACGCTTGAGACAAATATTGCAAATAGCAGTGGTGCGATCTGCTGCACTCGTCTCAAAAAAGGCCCACACCAAAGAACTTTTCTGATAACGTGCAGAGGCAGCGCCCTGCACAGGCGGAGCTCTGCGGTGTTGTACAGTTGCTGTGCTGGCCTCTACCTGGCCTCCAGGGGGCATCCTGCCTCGTTGGACATGTGACGCCGCATCCTCCTCCTCCTCGTCCTCCTCCTCATCCTCTCTCCCTTGAGGCACCCACGTGGAGTCAGTGACCTCATCATCCCCTCCCTCTTCACCACTAGAGCAAACCTGACAGTAAGCTGCAGCTGGTGGAACTGTACTGCCAGATTCCTCAAGCTGGGTATCGTCATCCGAGCCTTCGAATCGTTGGGCATCCTCCTGGAGCATGTACCCAACACTGTGCTCAAAGAGTTCGGGGGACTCCTCAGGAGGACATGGTGGGTCTAGGGAAGGGGTGGCTGATGATGCTCTGTCAGTACCCTGAGCCTGGGTGAGAGAGGATGAGGAGGATGAGGAGGGCTTGGTCATCCATTCTACCAAGCCTTCAGCATGATGCGGCTCCACATGTCCAGTTGCCGAAAACAAAGACGCGCGTGTCCCATGGCCACGTGCTGATGACGATGCACGACCACGTCCACGTCCACGGCCACGTGCACTAGAAACAGAGCCTGCCTGCCCTGTGTTCTTGGCTCTGCACGCTCTGCCTCCCCTTGGCGGTCTTCCAGCCATTGTAGTCGGTAGTCCTGTGGGTGCTGCTGAGAAGAAAATATAGGAGCTCTGTGTGATGCCACTAACACACTAGAAGTCCTATGGGTGCTTCTGCAAAGAAAATAGAGGAGCTCTGTGTGATGCCACTAACACACTAGAAGTCCTGTGGGTGCTTCTGCAAAGAAAATAGAGGAGCTCTGTGTGATGCCACTAACACACTAGAAGTCCTGTGGGTGCTTCAGCAAAGAAAATAGAGGAGCTCTGTGTGATGCCACTAACACACTAGAAGTCCTGTGGGTGCTGCTGAGAAGAATATATAGGAGCTCTGTGTGATGCCACTAACACACTAGAAGTCCTATGGGTGCTTCTGCAAAGAAAATAGAGGAGCTCTGTGTGATGCCACTAACACACTAGAAGTCCTATGGGTGCTTCTGCAAAGAAAATAGAGGAGCTCTGTGTGATGCCACTAACACACTAGAAGTCCTGTGGGTGCTTATGCAAAGAAAATAGAGGGAGCTCTGTGTGATGCCACTAACACACTAGAAGTCCTGTGGGTGCTTATGAAAATAGAGGAGCTCTGTGTGATGCCACTAACACACTAGAAGTCCTGTGGGTGCTGCTGAGAAGAATATATAGGAGCTCTGTGTGATGCCACTAACACACTAGAAGTCCTATGGTGCTTCTGCAAAGAAAATAGAGGAGCTCTGTGTGATGCCACTAACACACTAGAAGTCCTGTGGGTGCTTCTGCAAAAAAAATAGAGGAGCTCTGTGTGATGCCACTAACACACTAGAAGTCCTGTGGGTGCTTATGCAAAGAAAATAGAGGAGATCTGTGAAAAGCCACTAACACACTAGAAGTCTGTGGGTGCTGCTGAGAACAATATATAGGAGCTCTGTGTGATGCCACTAACACACTAGAAGTCCTATGGGTGCTTCTGCAAAGAAAATAGAGGAGCTCTGTGTGATGCCACTAACACACTAGAAGTCCTGTGGGTGCTTATGCAAAGAAAATAGAGGAGCTCTGTGTGATCCACTAACACACTAGAAGTCCTGTGGGTGCTTCTGCAAAGAAAATAGAGGAGCTCTGTGTGATGCCACTAACACTAGAAGTCCTGTGGGTGCTTCTGCAAAGAAAATAGAGGAGCTCTGTGTGATGCCACTCTAGAAGTCCTGTGGGTGCTTATGCAAAGAAAATAGAGGAGCTCTGTGTGATGCCACTAACACACTAGAAGTCCTGTGGGTGCTGCTGAGAAGAATATATAGGAGCTCTGTGTGATGCCACTAACACACTAGAAGTCCTATGTGCTTCTGCAAAGAAAATAGAGGAGCTCTGTGTGATGCCTAACACACTAGAAGTCCTGTGGGTGCTTCTGCAAAGAAAAGAGGAGCTCTGTGTGATGCCACTAACACACTAGAAGTCCTGTGGGTGCTGCAAAGAAAATAGAGGAGCTCTGATGCCACTAACACACTAGAAGTCCTGTGGGTGCTGCTGAGAAGAAATATAGGAGCTCTGTGTGTGTGATGCCACTAACACACTAGAAGTCCTATGGGTGCTTCTGCAAAGAAAATAGAGGAGCTCTGTGTGTGATGCCACTAACACACTAGAAGTCCTGTGGGTGCTTATGCAAAGAAAATAGAGGAGCTCTGTGTGATGCCACTAACACACTAGAAGTCCTGTGGGTGCTTCTGCAAAGAAAATAGAGGAGCTCTGTGTGATGCCACTAACACACTAGAAGTCCTGTGGGTGCTTCTGCAAAGAAAATAGAGGAGCTCTGTGTGATGCCACTAACACACTAGAAGTCCTGTGGGTGCTTATGCAAAGAAAATAGAGGAGCTCTGTGTGATGCCACTAACACACTAGAAGTCCTGTGGGTGCTGCTGAGAAGAATATATAGGAGCTCTGTGTGATGCCACTAACACACTAGAAGTCCTGTGGGTGCTTCTGCAAAGAAAATAGAGGAGCTCTGTGTGATGGGACTAACACACTTCAAGTCCTATAGGTGCTTCTGGGAAGAAAATATAGCTCTGTGTGTGTGATGGGACTAACACACTTCAAGTCCTATAGGTGCTTCTGGGAACAAAATATAGCTCTGTGTGTGTGATGGGACTAACACACTTCAAGTCCTATAGGTGCTTCTGGGAACAAAATATAGCTCTGTGTGTAATGGGACTAACACACTTCAAGTCCTATAGGTGCTTCTGGGAACAAAATATAGCTCTGTGTGTGTGTGATGGGACTAACACACTTCAAGTCCTATAGGTTCTTCTGGGAAGAAAATATAGCTCTGTGTGTGTAATGGGACTAACACACTTCAAGTCCTATAGGTGCTTCTGGGAACAAAATATAGCTCTGTGTGTGTGATGGGACTAACACACTTCAAGTCCTATAGGTCTTCTGGGAACAAAATATAGCTCTGTGTGTGTGTGATGGGACTAACACACTTCAAGTCCTATAGGTGCTTCTGGGAACAAAATATAGCTCTGTGTGTGTAATGGGACTAACACACTTCAAGTCCTATAGGTGCTTCTGGGAAAGAAAATATAGCTCTGTGTGTGTAATGGGAATAACACACTTCAAGTCCTATAGGTGCTTCTGGGAAGAAAATATAGCTCTGTGTGTGTGTAATGGGACTAACACACTTCAAGTCCTATAGGTGCTTCTGGGAACAAAATATAGGTGCTCTGTGTGTGTAATGGGACTAACACACTTCAAGTCCTATAGGTGCTTCTGGGAACAAAATATAGCTCTGTGTGTGTAATGGGACTAACACACTTCAAGTCCTATAGGTGCTTCTGGGAACAAAAATATAGCTCTGTGTGTGTAATGGGACTAACACACTTCAAGTCCTATAGGTGCTTCTGGGAACAAAATATAGCTCTGTGTGTGTGATGGGACTAACACACTTCAAGTCCTATAGGTGCTTCTGGGAACAAAATATAGCTCTGTGTGTGTGATGGGACTAACACACTTCAAGTCCTATAGGTGCTTCTGGAACAAAATATAGCTCTGTGTGTGTGATGGGACTAACACACTTCAAGTCCTATAGGTGCTTCTGGGAACAAAATATAGCTCTGTGTGTGTGATGGGACTAACACACTTCAAGTCCTATAGGTGCTTCTGGGAACAAATATAGCTCTGTGTGTGTGTAATGGGACTAACACACTTCAAGTCCTATAGTGCTTCTGGGAACAAAATATAGCTCTGTGTGTGTAATGGGACTAACACACTTCAAGTCCTATAGGTGCTTCTGGGAACAAAATATAGCTCTGTGTGTGTGATGGGACTAACACACTTCAAGTCCTATAGGTTCTTCTGGGAAGAAAATATAGCTCTGTGTGTGTAATGGACTAACACACTTCAAGTCCTATAGGTGCTTCTGGGAACAAAATATAGCTCTGTGTGTGTGATGGGACTAACACACTTCAAGTCCTATAGGTCTTCTGGGAACAAAATATAGCTCTGTGTGTGTGATGGGACTAACACACTTCAAGTCCTATAGGTGCTTCTGGGAACAAAATATAGCTCTGTGTGTGTAATGGGACTAACACACTTCAAGTCCTATAGGTGCTTCTGGGAAGAAAATATAGCTCTGTGTGTGTAATGGGAATAACACACTTCAAGTCCTATAGGTGCTTCTGGGAAGAAAATATAGCTCTGTGTGTGTAATGGGACTAACACACTTCAAGTCCTATAGGTGCTTCTGGGAACAAAATATAGCTCTGTGTGTGTAATGGGACTAACACACTTCAAGTCCTATAGGTGCTTCTGGGAAGAAAATATAGCTCTGTGTGTGTAATGGGACTAACACACTTCAAGTCCTATAGGTGCTTCTGGGAACAAAATATAGCTCTGTGTGTGTAATGGACTAACACACTTCAAGTCCTATAGGTGCTTCTGGGAAGAAAATATAGCTCTGTGTGTGTGATGGGACTAACACACTTCAAGTCCTATAGGTGCTTCTGGGAACAAAATATAGCTCTGTGTGTGTGATGGGACTAACACACTTCAAGTCCTATAGGTGCTTCTGGGAACAAAATATAGCTCTGTGTGTGTGATGGGACTAACACACTTCAAGTCCTATAGGTGCTTCTGGGAACAAAATATAGCTCTGTGTGTGTGATGGGACTAACACACTTCAAGTCCTATAGGTGCTTCTGGGAAGAAAATATAGCTCTGTGTGTGTAATGGGACTAACACACTTCAAGTCCTATAGGTGCTTCTGGGAACAAAATATAGCTCTGTGTGTGTAATGGGACTAACACACTTCAAGTCCTATAGGTGCTTCTGGGAAGAAAATATAGCTCTGTGTGTGTAATGGGAATAACACACTTCAAGTCCTATAGGTGCTTCTGGGAAGAAAATATAGCTCTGTGTGTGTAATGGGACTAACACACTTCAAGTCCTATAGGTGCTTCTGGGAACAAAATATAGCTCTGTGTGTGTGATGGGACTAACACACTTCAAGTCCTATAGGTGCTTCTGGGAACAAAATATAGCTCTGTGTGTGTGATGGGACTAACACACTTCAAGTCCTATAGGTGCTTCTGGGAAGAAAATATAGCTCTGTGTGTGTAATGGGACTAACACACTTCAAGTCCTATAGGTGCTTCTGGGAACAAAATATAGCTCTGTGTGTGTAATGGGACTAACACACTTCAAGTCCTATAGGTGCTTCTGGGAAGAAAATATAGCTCTGTGTGTGTAATGGGAATAACACACTTCAAGTCCTATAGGTGCTTCTGGGAAGAAAATATAGCTCTGTGTGTGTAATGGGACTAACACACTTCAAGTCCTATAGGTGCTTCTGGGAACAAAATATAGCTCTGTGTGTGTGATGGGACTAACACACTTCAAGTCCTATAGGTGCTTCTGGGAAGAAAATATAGCTCTGTGTGTGTGATGGGACTAACACACTTCAAGTCCTATAGGTGCTTCTGGGAAGAAAATATAGCTCTGTGTGTGTAATGGGACTAACACACTTCAAGTCCTATAGGTGCTTCTGGGAACAAAATATAGCTCTGTGTGTGTAATGGGACTAACACACTTCAAGTCCTATAGGTGCTTCTGGGAAGAAAATATAGCTCTGTGTGTGTAATGGGACTAACACACTTCAAGTCCTATAGGTGCTTCTGGGAACAAAATATAGCTCTGTGTGTGTAATGGGACTAACACACTTCAAGTCCTATAGGTGCTTCTGGGAACAAAATATAGCTCTGTGTGTGTGATGGGACTAACACACTTCAAGTCCTATAGGTGCTTCTGGAACAAAATATAGCTCTGTGTGTGTGATGGGACTAACACACTTCAAGTCCTATAGGTGCTTCTGGGAACAAAATATAGCTCTGTGTGTGTGATGCCACTAACACACTTCAAGTCCTATAGGTGCTTCTGGGAACAAAATATAGCTCTGTGTGTGTGATGGGACTAACACACTTCAAGTCCTATAGGTGCTTCTGGGAAGAAAATATAGCTCTGTGTGTGTAATGGGACTAACACACTTCAAGTCCTATAGGTGCTTCTGGGAACAAAATATAGCTCTGTGTGTGTAATGGGACTAACACACTTCAAGTCCTATAGGTGCTTCTGGGAAGAAAATATAGCTCTGTGTGTGTAATGGGACTAACACACTTCAAGTCCTATAGGTGCTTCTGGGAAGAAAATATAGCTCTGTGTGTGTGTAATGGGACTAACACACTTCAAGTCCTATAGGTGCCTCTGGGAACAAAATGAAGGAGCTCTGCCTGCCTGCCACGAACACACTACAAGTCCTATAGGTGCTTCTGGTAACAAAATATAGGAGCTCTGCCTGCCTGCCACGAACACACTACAAGTCCTATAGGTGCTTCTGGTAACAAAATATAGGAGCTCTGCCTGCCTGCCACGAACACACTACAAGTCCTATAGGTGCTTCTGGTAACAAATATAGGAGCTCTGCCTGCCTGCCACGAACACACTACAAGTCCTATAGGTGCTTCTGGTAACAAAATATAGGAGCTCTGCCTGCCTGCCACGAGCACACTACAAGCCCCTCTTTCTCAATCAATCTTTGTAACTGAATCTATCTAACTCAATCTCTGTAAGTGAATCTCTCTAACTATCTAAATGCAGCAGAGTGTCACAGAATGTGCCTGCTCAATCTGCGCCGGAACAGCATGTGACCGGCGCAGACGGCGTGGCGGCGTTTTATAGGGGGGGGGTGTGTACTACAGCCCCTGAGCTGTAATTGGCTACAGGCGTCCTGCCTGTAGCCAATTATGGCTCTTCGAGTTTCCGGGGCTGTGATTGGCCAAGCATGCGGGGTCACAGTGCATGCTTGGCCAATCATCAGCCAGCAATGCACTGCGTCGGCCGCGCCGGCCGCAATGCATTGCGGGGGCCGCTCGCATCACACGAACGTGATGCGAGCGGCCAAAATAGTTCTGGGCTCGCCGAGCGAGCGATTGCCCGGTGCTCGATGCGAACGTGGGTTCGCATCGAGCACCGGGCCCATCCTTATTTCTGATACCATCATCCCTGTGCTGAGTTTCTGGGTCTCCTGTACATATTATCCCCCTCCCGGTACATGTTACCCCCCTCCTGTACATTTTACCCCCCTCCTGTAGATATTACTCCCCTCCCTTTACATCTTACCCCCTCCTGTACACATTACCCCCTCCCTGTATATATTACCCCCTCCCTGTATATATTACCCCCTCCCTGTACATATTACCCCCTCCCTGTACATGTTACCTCTCCTCCCTGTACATGTAGCCCCCTCCTGTACATATTACCCTCCTCCCTGTAAATGTTACCCCCCTGTACATATTTCCCCCTCCCTGTACTCATTACCCCCCTCCTGTACATATTTCCTCCCTTCTGTACATATTACCCCCATCCTGTACATTTTACCACCCTCCTATACATATAACCCCCTCCCTGTACATGTTACCCCTCCCTGTACATTTTACCCCCTTCCTGTACATGTTACCCCCCTTCCCGTACATTTTACCCCTTCCCTGTACATGTTACCCCCCCATCCTGTACATTTTACCCCCCTGTACATATTACATCCTCCCTGTACATGTTACACCCACCCCCTACCTGTACATTTACCCCCACCCCCTTTTTTGTACATGTTACCCCCCTTCATATACATTTGTACAGATGTTGCACTAATTACTGCTCAGCCTGGCACTGGTTAAAGCTGATGCTGTCTCGCTGGCCTGGGCTTCACACTGAAATCCCTGCATAACAAACGGCTGCTGTAAATCGGGCTCTCTCTTCTCACATTACAGAGATCCCGGGACTAATCTGCTGACCTGTCAACTCCCCGGAGTACACAGCAAGGAGGGCGGAGTAGTAGCAAAGCTACCTAGTCCCATAACAGAATAGTAGAGAAAATTAGAGGCTTCCCAGAAAGAGGTCTGTTTCTTGCCTGCAGGCAGCCACAGCATGAGAGACAGAGCGACTGCAAGTTCACTGAGTGCATAATCACTGTACTGACATGCAGCAGACTCCTGGAGTATGGAAATGAGTCCTAATCTCCATGTTGAGTTTGGCAGGGAGACGGCCAGTAATGCAGAGCTATTTGGCTTGACTAACATCATCCACCTGCCAAGGAGAATCCCAGACTAGTGTCCACTTGAATCTCATACCCTGGAGAAAAACACTCAAGCTTAAAGCTATATCTTTTTGTTTTTAAGACCCCCATTAAATGATTTCTTGTTTTACCTTAAAATTAGAAATGTTTTCCACCCATTATTTAGGCCCTAGCTTTATAACAGTTGTGCAGATGAACAATTTTTGTCTTGGATATTTGTTCTGGATTGTCCAGAGTTAATGATTCTCACCCAGCTGTTTATGAGCGAAATCTGGCCAAGAGCACTTCTCAACTTGATGTCAGTAGGATCATCTAATAAATATTATTATTATTTTTTGTATTAGTATTTTTATATAATAATGATTATTATTATCAGGAGTAAGAGTAGTATTACTAGTAGAAAAAGTAGTTTTGTTTTATACTATTTGTTTTTATATATTTTTTTTACATTCATGTCATTAAGTATTTTAAACAAATAACAATGAACTTCTGCTTTTAGGCTTTACAATGGTGCCCAGGGTCAGTATATTTCCTGGAATGATTAGACCCAGGCAACCTAATCTTGCACCCCTGCCAACACCTTCATCTGAGATTTTCATTCCAATGAATCATTCGTGCTTGAGAAGGTTTCCTCATCCAGGCCCCAGAAATAATTTTCCTGACCAATACCAGGTACTGTTTTTTATCCTGTATATCAAAATATCACACATTATGAATTATTTTGTTTCTTTCTTCGTAAATGCTGTTATGTCCTGGTGGTCAATGTCCTGGTGCTAAAGAGCAATTACTGTAAGGCAATGGGGTTAATTTACCAAAGGAATAAAGACAAATGTTCACAATGTTCAATTTGCCTAATAAATAAGTTGAAGCTATGTTCACTTCAATCATACAAACATGTGCCAGCTAAATAGTTGTCTTCTTTATATTCCTTGCACAATTCATATAATTTACTAAACTAAGAGACCAGTCATTTTGCAAAGGGAACAGCCTTTACTTCTTTAATAAATCAGTGCCACTGAGTACCTATTTGGTTTTGACCACGCCGCCTAGTAACACAGAATTCCAGCCTCCTGCAGGCTTCATGTTTTAAAAAAAACTGACAGCTGCAATAAATATCTTTTGTTGCTGAAAACTGAAATTTGAAGGGTCCCCATAAAATACAACAGTTCTCCATGGGAATAATTATTTTCAACATACAGGTTTCAACTGTTGTTTATGAGTGTTATAGAAGATGAGGTTCTTCTATGTTACTGATCAATTCATTTTCTTCAAACATAAGGGTATACTTACACAGAACTGTGCTCCTTGGGTGGTTAGAGCACATGGGAAATACATTGCAATTTCTAATTTCTGAGTAATAGTCATGTTCACACTGCATCATCTGTGTTGCCATACTTTAGAAGAATGATACTTTCCACAATTAAAGTGGTGGGCCACCCTGAAAAACAAAACTAGATAAAAATGTTAGTACAAATTTTTTTTTTTTTACTTACTAGAAATGGCTGTTGCTAGGCAGACTGTCCTAATCTGCCTCTTCTTGTTCCGCGGTGATCTTCTGCCTTTTGGTTATAGCGCCGCCTTCTAGTGAATGGGGCGCGGTGTGTTATGGGAACTATGTCCCACAACACATAGTGGTGTGGGTGACCTTTGCGCTGTTAATAAACTAGAACTAATGCACAAATAAATAGTGAGTATAAAATTCAATAAAAATCAATTAAATGAAGTGACTGGCTAAAACTGGCCAACCATGAGTGCTAAGTGTAGAATACATTTCTTAAAAAAGCAGCAAAATCTAATGGTGAACACAATACCATAAATAGCATAAAAAACAGTAGTGATTTCGCTCTAAAACGCACCAAAAAATGTGTATAAACTATACTGTAAAAATGTATAAAATATATAGATATATGTGATTAAGTGAATATATAGTACACAAAGTGTTAATAAATAAATAATCAGTGATAATATAAATATATATAAGCTAAATACAGTATCAAATAATTTATAATCTATCAATATGACTGAAAATAGTGGCAATAATAATAATAAAGATAGTAAAGTGCACTAAGTGCTACTGAACAAAAAAAGGTTATCACAAACGAAGGTGATATATAAACACAGTATTCCTGGTAAGTCCTACTTGGTGTTTGAGAGATAAAGTATGACTTCTAATGCATATAAAATGTGGAAAAATCAAGATAAAAATACGGTGGTATAGTCCAGGTGGTAAATAGATATATATATATATAACCACCAGCTGGGGAGACCTCTCCAAAAATATGAAAAGAAAACAAAAACGATAATGACAGTACTCTTCTATATCCAAATGAGGGATGGTGGGTGTGTGAGGACCTGATCCTAAATCATGCTCTCTAGCCTCTCACCTGAAGGTCAGCATTCACAGGCAACCAAAAGACACGGGGGTACACTCTGTCTCCACTATACTCCTCCAATGGCTCCATATCCACCGGCTTCCAGGGAATGAGTACACTTTGCCTCCACTATGCTCCTTCAATGGCTCCACTCACAGATTCAAAGAAAAAGGCTATGAAGAATCATTCTGACGGCTAATTGACTGGTCTGTCACGCCGTTTCCCTTACTGAGGATGGCGGCGCTGGAACCTGATCGCCGAGGGACATCTCGGCCTCCACGACCGACATCGCAGGCACCCTGGGAGGGTAAGTGTACTTATTAAAAGTCAGCAGCTACTTTTTTTTTAGCTGCTGACTTTTAAAAAAAAATTTTTTTTAGGTGAAACACCGCTTTAAGCACAGTTTCCACCTTGAAAAACAGCTTGCAACAGCTATGTGTGCATTGATAATGGTTAACCAGTTTTGTCTTGTAGTTCTTTTTTTTACACTGGTGAAAGTTCTGCTATTTAAACTCTCTCAATCAACAGTAACAATTTTTTTTATCCTTATGCTGTTAGAATTACTAAATAGGCAGGAAGGTATATTTTATTTACTTGTTAAACTTTTTTTCACTTTTCTTCAGTTGCTTCCTGGTTTATGGCCTAGGCCAAACAGATGTTAAACATCTCAACATTTTTTTAAATGTTAGCTGAAGCAGGGTAGGAGGGTCTTTCTCAGCTAAGCACACCCTCTTGCCTGCACACCTGAGATAAGGGCAGATGAATTCTGGGAAGTAAATGCTAAATGAATCTTCTGTCCTTTACTAAGCATGATGCAGCTAGAAATGCTAAGGAGTGTTTTTCAAAGTGATTTATCAACAAAATAAAGCATAGAGACATACATAGGTGTGCGAGTTTGCTATAAATATAAAAAAAAAATAATTAAATAGCATTTTCGGTTTGTGGTTGTAGTTCTGCTTCAATGCTTATTTGCAAAGAATTTAATAGGGACACACTGGGGTGAATTTGCTTAAGACAAATAGACTGCAGTTGCTCCAGAGCTTAGTAAATAAGGCAAATCTTCATTTTGAAAAGAATACCCAATCACGTGCAAGGAAAATCTTAAAAACTGCATTTTTGCTTGCACATGATTGAATGATGGAAGTCAGTAGAGATTCTCCTCATTTACTAATCTCTGGAGCAACTGTTCTTGCAGGGTGCAACTGCACTTTACAAAGTGCACAGTCTATTTGCCTTTAGTAAATCAACCCCCGTGTTTAACATGTTTGGAAATGATGGAAAGTAATCTTCGGGCTACATGCACACCTTTGTATGGGAGGTGTGATGCCTTTTTGATGCATTTTAGGTGCTTTTTAATTGTTTATATGTGTTTTTCATCTACTACCATTTTTCTCCATGGAAGGCATTTTTAGCAGGGTGTTTCCTAACATATGGCAATGCACTCAAATAAAACTCTTTTATTTATTGCCATTGTCATAACATGTATATATGTAGCACCTTTAAGCTGACCAGCAAAGCGTTGCTCTCTGGCTGCACAGCTCATTCCTCCTATTCTACATGTGATAGAGGAGGGAGGGGGAAACTCTGTATGAGTGGTGTGACCTCCAGAGGAAACATCAAGATCTTTGACTTTGGTGAAAGGCTTTTGGCCTCCCTGTTTTGATACTGCCCTGTTGCTGTTCATAACAGCTACCCTGTGGAGAGTTATCCCTAAAGTTTGTCACCGTTCCCCCTTGGATTGCAAGTTCTCTGCCTAGAGATAGAGTGGGCATTCCAACGGGAGTTCCGGGGCCCCAACACTGGCTGATTGTGTATAGTCCCACGGGTCAGTGATATGAATAGGACCTTCTTTTGTTTGAATTTGAAATGTGTGCAGATAGGCCACATACTCCTATGCTTTGATAATGTTCTTTGTACCTGAAACAGAGGTTGTGCTGTTCACCAATGTTTAACTTGTGCTATTGCTATTATAGCTATTGCTATTGTTGTTATTGTAGAACTGATCATAAAGTATACTTAGATACAAAAACATAATGTTCACATTCAAATGTGAACATACCAAGGTTGTCAGTTTCAGGTCATGACAGATATAATGAGGAATACGGTATGAGGCCTTCAAAACATATCGGAATAAACAACAGTAGAACCCTACATTTACGGGCCCAAGACTCATTCCATTACAGACATGAGTAATAAGAGGCAAGCTCTAGGCTCCAGGAGGGACTCACCAAACCCGGGTGGAAGAAAATGATCCACCCAAGGTTGCCATATTATGAGGTGTTTAGGAATTTTGTCCTGGATAGTGGCTTCAATTTTGCTATGTATTATAGCCTGGATGATGCTATTTTTGGCTTCAAGGGAACAGAGTGTGGGGGTCTTCCAGGCATGTGCTATAGTTTGTTTGGCTGCTGTCATAACTTGACGTATAAGATAAAACTGGGCTCTAGTGCAGTCCAGAGTATTACGATTCAACAGGGCGAGGGGTGGGTTGAGGTTCAACATGATACTAACCAGAGTGGAGGCCATTCTGAAATGCCCAAAATTGCTGTATAATAGGACAAGTCCACCAAATATGAGCATGTGTTCCCTGTTGACCACATACATGAAAACACATGAAAGGGTAACCTGGTAAAATTGTAAAAATTCTTCCCGGGACCAAATATCATTGCATGATCACTTCATAGTTTGTTACAAGAGCTAGGATGTTTTGAGAAAAAGATTTAGTGGCCATCCAGATATAACCCCAATCTTCCGCTTCCAGATCAACCCCAAGATCATTGGACCATTTTGCTGTGTAAGAGGGCATAGCAGCCGATGGGTACGTAAGATAGGTATATAAAGGAGATATAATACACAGAGCATGCAGGTCTGAATTGCATATGCCTTCATAGAGGCATAGGCTAGTAAGGGAAGTGCTAGAAGAGTGCTCTCTTTGTTATTGATAAGTGTTCCCTTTTCAAAGGGTGGATGACAAGTGGCTAGGAAGCTATATGTCACCTCCTGTTTTAACACTGAAATGCTGCAACTGTTTGCATTTCTCACGGTTGCAGGGTGGTCACAGCATGGCAACATTCACTAGATTGGTGTCACATACTGACGTATACATGGGGTGTAAATTGCTGCAGCCACAAAGCAATGTATTGCAGCCACAGCATGTGTACAACCCCATCTAGGCACCACTACCTCTTTTGCTGTCCCCCCAGCCGCCCATGTGAATGAGAACTAAAGCTAAATTCTGGGAAAAAGAAAAAAGATCAGATCTTTTTAGCTATAGTTGTTTTATTTGCCTACTGCTGGCACTGTTTCCAGTAGTAAGCAGACACAAGCATCAGGTGCTGGTGGAGTTTATTCAGGTTCTCCCCACCAACCACTGCCTGCTTGTTACAACTCAGCCCCACCTGTCACTCTGCATGTATTTCTCTCACTGCAGGTGGACAGTTTACCAGGGGACAAAGGCAAACCTTTTATTTCCCTTGACTAAGAAAGGCAAATTTTAGTCCTTGGTAAGATTACTACTGTGCTGCCCTGCTGGAGTGTGCAGTGTCTGTAGATTTCAGCTATACATCAACATAAGATGCTGACAGCTCCATCCATGGCAGCAAAGTAGCGATTTGGCAGAAAACAAAGCCTGCCTTTCTTCACCTGCTCCAGCTCTTTACAACTTTGTCTCACCCTGCAATTAATCTTTGGACAAGACATCTCCAGAGAAAGGTAGGCTTTGATTTCTGCAGATCGTTACTCTGCTGCCTTGGATGGAACTGTCAGCGTCCTATGTTGATATACAGCAAGTCTATATAAATCCTGTATAATAATAATGATAATAAGTCAGATGCTGCACAAATTTGGCAGGGCAGCCCAGTAGCAATCTGACACAAAGTTAAATCTGCCTTTTTAAACCAGAGCATAGGCAGCTGGACTTGTGGTGCTGTGAGTGATTGTTTGTACTGGGGGTAGCCTGGAGATTGATCAAGATTGCAAACCATTGAAACAAATACAAGAGACTGCCCAAAATAGCTGTCATCTGCCAGGGTGTACCTATATGTACAGAAAACACATTGGGCACTCAGCCGACTCCTCCTACTTGCTGCTGCTGCAAAGATTTGGAAGGGAACCCTGTGATGATGTCACAGGGAATAAAACTTGGATTATCTCCATAAAGGAGCAATGCAAGTGAAAAATTATTTTAACATTTTTTAAGGGGTTAGGAAGTGAGGTTCTCAAAGTTTTTCTACTTTGTTTGTAGTTCAGGTCTAAATGCATTTTAAAGCGGGATTCCGCCGACATATCCTTTTTTTTTTTTTTTTCCTTTCATTGTTTTCTAAAGACATTAATAATATGTCGCTCACCTGTTGCAGTTTTTTTCCCCACCGATCGCCGATTTCGTCCGTTTCTGTAACTTTTAAAAAATCTTGCAGGACGATTACCTTTTGCTTGTGGGCATTTGAAACCCACAAGCATTTACTTCTGGGATGCGGTGAATGCTGTGCTCCCAGCATTCACCGCTCGATCCCGCGCATGCTCACTTCTCTCAGCGAGCAGCGCCGTAATCAGGCGGCGTCGCCAAAATCTCTCGAGATTTCATGCTGACGGTGTCCCCCGTGGCTTTATGGGAAGAATGGAAAACAGCTCCCAGGGGTCATTGCGGAGCCGGGGAGAGCCAAAAAACCCTGCCTACTCCCACGGGAGGTCAGACCGGAAGTCATTGTAACAATGACTACAGCAAGGTAAATAATGTTTTTTTTGTTTTTTTTTAATGCTCATTTGTGCATCTACATATATTACTGGTTTTAATAATATCAAGCTGTATTTTTGAGTACCAAACCGCTTTAAGACTGTAAAAGGATGTAAAGGTTTACTGTTCTTGTTATGGAATTTGTGCCTTTTTGGAAAATGAATAAATACCATGTTTAAAAATGTATTTTAATTGTAATTGGTGTCAGTGTTGCTGGTATACAGTGTAGTGCTATATATGTTATTTGATTAATCTTGTCTGCTGCCTACTGAAATGTATATAATCACTATCTGACACATTGGTCAGGTTCACATCTACAGTATCCGTGTTAATTTTTGTTATTTTTTTTATGCATTTTTTGATGTCCATTGTAGCTAATTTATATGTGTTCTGAATATGCGTTGCAGTTTTTGATGTGTTAATATGCATTTTTGGTTTGGCTAATGAGGATTGGTTTCCTGCAGTGACATCACTTTTGTGGACTTTGGAAAGATTTACATCCAGGGGCTGGCAACACATGAAAATGTTTTCAAATGCACTATACATTTGTTTTCATGCATTGTCATTGTCGTAGGCCTCATTTTTCAAAACACAGCACATGGCATGCATAGATTTGAACAGCCTTATTAGGTAACGTGTTTCTATGACACATCTTTTGTTTTGAGTACCACTGCGTGCTTAAATGCAAAGGTGTGAATGGGGCTTTAAAGAGGAAGTAAACCCTCTTTTACAACTTTAGCTTACAGGTAAGCCTATATTAAGGCTTACCTGTAGCTAACAGGGATATCTCCTAAACCTGCACGGTTTAGGAGATATACCTGTATTTGCATGTGCCGACGTCATGCGGCACATGCGCACTAGCGACAACTGAAGCAACGGCGCTATATGCCGATGCTTCAGTTGTTATATGCCGCTCTCGTCCGGAGCCGCGATACCCGGAAGTCACTCCGGGAGAAGATGTCGGCGGTCGGAGGGGGAGAAGAGGACCGATGTCGAGGCTTCAATCTCAGGTAAGTGATGCATAATTAGCTAGTATGCTATGCATACTAGCTAATTATGCCTTTGTCTTGCAGGTTTTTTTTTTTTTTCGTTTTTGTTAAGAGGGTTTACTTCCTCTTTAAGGGAATAAAATAAAATATAGGATGGTGGGTTGTAAACTGCAAGTGCTGGGGTAGGAACTTTAACAAAGAGATTACTGGGGAATGTTTATTTTATTGTGCTCAGTGCATTTGGTTTAAAATGTTGGGGGTTTAATACGAATTTAAGCTATAAATTCAGTGTTATTCTCAGTATATGTTTTTCTTGTATTCTTGCAAAAGCCATTCTAATATTTCCTTTTGATCTGTATTGGAGAAAGCACAAGTAAATTACTTGAATATTCAATCAATAAACTCTTTTGTAGCAGAATGTTATATTATTGGTGCTTTGTATTTTAAATACTAGTTAATCCCAGAACAGTGTTTTAGTGTGCCTTGGCAGTAAAGGATTTAGAACTTGTTGCAAGGCAAGATTACAGGTTTACAGATGAAACAGCTGTTTATGAAACCTGTTTTGAATGCGTGATAGAGTGCAGTTCAAGTTCCCTAAACATAATATAGAATAATCAATAGTAATAATAAGATAATTAGAGAATGTATTTAGGATGCTTTGTGAAGGGTGGGCTAGTGTGCACGTTCTCTTTATGTTTTAATGATATGTTATATAGCCAACTCTCATTCAGACATTATGAGAAGTAGGAGCAAAGGGGTGGAACTTTAAAGGAAGCACCTGGTTGCAATTGAATAAAATGGTGGATATTTAATATTCTGTAGACACATGATTACATTCATTAATTCCATATACATAGAAATACACACTAACCGTAGTGTCTAATCCTATAACAGTAGTGACTGATAATAAATTAATAGCTTAATGTGGTCACAGAGTCCACCAGATTCCATGATTCCAACATCACACGCATGATCGCCGAAAGGGGGAGGTGGGGAGATGAGGTCTTACTAATGATTTGTATGGGGCAAAATTATATCTCTCTCTCTGGAGTCCATACCTCTCTTAATACAAGAAAGGACTTTGCTTGCTTTGGAAACTGCAGCTTGACATTGCATGCTATTATTAAGCTTATGATCTACCAAAACCCCCAGATCCTCCTCCACTTTGTATTCCCCCCATCCGTACTCCCCCCTAGTATGTATGATGCATGCATATTCTTATTCATATTCTTGCATAACTTTACAATTATCAACATTAAACCTCATTTGCCACATAGTTGCCCAATTAAACAGTGCATTGAGGTTGGCTTGTAAGTTGGAGACATCCTGTAAGGACGTTTTTCCACTACATAGCTTGATGTCATCTGCAAAGACTGAAATGGAACTTTTAATCCCAGACCGTATATCATTTATAAAGATATTAAAAGCAAGGGTCCCAACACTGAACCTTGGGGTACACCACTGATAACCGATAGACCATTCCCAGTAAAGGCCCGTACACACGATCGGACTTTTTGACAACCAACATGCAAATTAGCTGTTTTGGACCAACATCCGACCGTGTGTACGCTCCATCGGACCAACTTTTTCCAGGTTTCATCTGACTTTTGTTGGCTGTGCGAACGGACCAACTTTCTGCCAACAAAAGTCCGATGGACCAAAGTCCGACCATGTGTACACAAAACCAATGGACTTTTGTACAAACCAATGCAGAACCAATGCAAAAGATCAGACAACAATACAGAAGTTGACCAAAGGTGGCGGTAAAAAGCAGAAAAACCAAGTGATTTGGTGAAAGTTGGCTGAAAAAAGTCCTGCCGTGTGTATGCAATACCAACTTGGGGCCAAAGCCCTTTGGACAAAAATCTACAGGAAAGTTGGTCCACGGTCCGATCGTGTGTATGAGGCTTTAGAATCATTAACCTCTCTGAATGCGGTCTTTGAGACAGTTTTCTATCAATTTTCTAACTGATCTTTCCAAGCCTGTAATCTTTACGTTACACATTAGCCATGTGTGGAGAACTGTGTCAAGTTTTTTTGCAAAATCCAAGTATACCACATCCACAGCCACACCTCTGTCCAAGGTTTTTACTTACCTCCTCATAAAAAGAAATCAGGTTTGTTTGACAACTTCTGTCTTTCATGATCCCATTCTGTCTGTTGCTAAAAAAATTACAGCAAGAACTCACCAATGTGGTCTTTTATTAAACTCTCCAATATCTTTCCGACTATAGAAGTTAAACTAACAGGTCTTTAGTTACTTGGTAAAGACTTTGATCCCTTTTTAAATATGGGCACCACATTGGCCACATTGGCCCTATACCAATCCAGTGGTACCATTCCAGTCATTAATGAGTCCCTAAAAATGAGAAACACTGGCTTTGAAATGAGATAGCTCAATTCTTTTAGGATCTGTGGGTGGATGTCACCTAGTCCAGGTGCTTTATCCACCTTTATTCTGTCTAAATATTTCTGGACCATATCACTTTTGAGCCATTGTGGATCATTTGGGGCTGTGTCAATATCATCTCCATTATGTACATGTTCTCCCCATGCTCCTTTGTTTACACAAAGTTGAAGAAAGTATTTAATAAAATTGCCTTCTCTTTGTCCCCAGTCCACCACTCTAGATTATTTTGTAAAGGGCCTACATGCTGAGACCTAACCTTGTTTCATTAATATATTTGAAGAATTATGGGGGGATTGTCCTACTATCTTTTGCAGTCTGTTGTTTGTTTTGAATTTTTTATGAGGCATTTGAAAAGATTCTTGCAAATCCTGAAAGAAACATAGAACATTATGTGAGTAAAGCTGAGCTATATATTGAAGCCCTTTGGCGCACCAGCGTTCAAACCCCTCCAATTTATCTAGTTCTTTATAATGCCTATTCCCCTAAAGGGGAGAATACTCTGTGGCCCCTTCATATTTCATTATACTCCTCATTTCCTTCCAAACTCCTCATAAGTGACAGTGTTGGACCTTTACAGATATCGGCTAAGGCTCCAGATTCCAGCTGAGCCAGAATATTGTAACTAGAACTATTATCTAGCAATAGAGACTGTACTCTTCACAGCACCCCAACCGGCAAAATGCTGAAGTTGGGAGTCTATTAAATAAAGTCTCCACTGAGGCACTGCCAGTCCACCCCATCCCTAGCTCGCTGGAGGATTGGTAGCTTTATCCTGGGATTTTACAGAGGTATACAGTCGTATAGTGGCACCAACTATTGTTGTTGCATATGAAATATCTGTACCGCTCTACTCGAAGGCAGAACGGATTATTTTGAGTTTGGTCTTTATAAAAAGCCTCCGCTCGTATGGGGGGGTTTGAAACATATCTCACCCCTGAGTGCAATCTAATTTGTCTGGTAGTGTGTAGAGAACGTAATGTGTTAGTCCCGTGAGTCCGGCTCCCCTTTTCTCTTTTACATTCCCCCTTTTAGGGGTAGAAATTAGCATAGAGAGAGAGACTAGTTAGAAAGAGAGACTAGTTAGAAAGAGAGGGGAGAAAAGAAAGGAAAAACAAAAGAGGAGGGGGGTAAAGGGAGGGAGGGGAAGGGGGTGAAGGGGTACACCCCACGACCATGGAGCACTGTTAGATAACTGTTAGAAAATGAAGTCAATTATGTATTGACATTTACTTATAATTCCCAGGGCATTGAGTAATGGATTGTTTGCTTAAGTGGTATCCACCGTCCTTCTCAAGGCCTGCCCCTCCTCTGAGAATATGAACATAGACCAAAGCTGCCATGTCTTGGTGTATGTCTCCTGTCTCTTCTGTTCGGTAAGGACAAGGTCTTCCAATGTCCTTATTTCTTCCACTTTTTGAAGCCATAAGTCAATGGACGGGGGGAGAGCAGACTTCCAGCAGAGCGGGATGCAGGCCTTTTTTTATTTTTTTTATATTTCCTGTCGGGGGTGTCAGTCGAATGAAGGAGGAAGATTGCCGGGTCTGCGGGTATAATTCTTTCTGTCATTTTTTGTATCATCTCATGTATTACTTTCCAAATATCCTGGGATTTTATCCTTTCCATAGTAATCTTCGAAATAATGATTCAATTTTTTTAACCATTTGAGAGGTATCCATATCGGTGAATTGTGAAGAACGTATAATAATTGAGGGACCCAGATCATTTTTATAAGGTTTGCTCGGCCCACCACCGATAACGGCAATTTGGTCCACACTGTGCCCTTAAGGTGGAATTTAGTGAGAATAGGAGATAAGTTATCTATCAAATAGTCTTCTACCCTTGAATGTATCTGTATACCTAAATATTTAAACAAAGATTTTAACTTGGGGAGCCTCTTTTAATATAAGCAAACTAGGATTATCCAAAGGAAGTATAACGGATTAATCCCAATTAATAACATACCCAGAGAACAAACCAAACTTTTGTATAAGTGACATTAAAGAACTTAAAGTGGTGGGACACCCTGAAAAAAAAAAACTTTAAAAAAATGTTAATAACAATTTAAAATGAAAAAAAAAAATAAAAAATTCGTCCTAATCTGCCTCTTCCAGCGCCGCGGTGATCTTCTCTCCTTTCGTCTTCTAGTGAATGGGGCGCGGTGTGTTATGGGAACTGTGTCCCACAACACATCGCGTTCCCCATTCACAAATTAGACTTGCGCATGCGCAGTAGGCCGCGCGCCGACTCGCGCATGCGCAGTAGGAAACGGGAAGCCGTTTCCCTTACTGAGGATGGCGGCGCTGGATCCAGATCGCCGAGGGACATCTCGGCCTCCACGACCGACATCGCGGGAGCCCTAGGAGGGTAAGAGTACTTATTAAAAGTCAGCTGCTGACTTTAAAAAAAAAACACCGCTTTAAAGAGTTATCCGTATCCCCAAAAAACAGCAGAGCATCATCTGCATATAATGATCTTTTTCCATTCCTCAATCCTCTACAAAATCCACAAATAGATTCTGATTGTCGGATGGCTTTAGCCAGTGGTTCGAGGGCCAATGCAAATAACAGAGGGGACAGGGGGCACCCCTGTCTAATACCTCTATATAATGAAAAAATTCTGAAACCACACCATTTATTTGCATACAGGCCCTCGGAGCAGAGTACAACAGCCTAAGACACCCTTTCTGAATTCTCTAAATATGTTCTAAGGCTCTAATAGATATCACTGCATTGCAAACCTTTTTAAGTATTTCAAGCATATAATGTTTTATTTTCAGTTCAATTTGTTCTTCTAGCAGGAAACATTCTTATCAAACGTTGTTAATGTTCAAAAGCACCAGAATCTGCCTTGCAAAAAAAGAAGAAAAAAACTTTTTGCTCTTTGTGTAAATATTGTTTGCTTGGTTTTGCCTATCTACTTCCATCTGTCACTTTTAATATGCATCGCTGGTCTATGTATGAGAACTGATTGCAGGTGTAACAAGTTATCTACATCCCGTAGTCTTCCTGTTAATTATCCGAAGATTACCGCCTGTGCACACACTTCACAAGCAGGCAACGATACCACGTGGAATGCTAAATTCCTTGGACACTAATTAATAGCATTTACAGTGACAGTCACATTATCTTTCCAAGCTATTTCCCCCTATCTTATTGCAAGATCATTTTCTGTAGCAATTACTTACTGACAACATCTTCGAGTGACCTTACCAATCACATTTGCTAGGACAAGGCTTGGTTTTATAAGCATTTTTCAATACAAGGCATATGTACCTTTATTTTCACATTACAGTCTTGGGTTATTTCTTTTAAGGGTACTATAGAAAGGTTAATTATTTAGTGGACAGCAAAAATGTCAAATAATATAATTCAGATACTAAGGCCCCTTTCACATGAGGCAGATTCAGTTGGGGATATGTGAGCTGATCCCCTGCTAATCGGGGGCAGAGCAGGCATATATTGAGTGGATATGGATGTGTCATCTGCCTGCTTTGCCCCATTCTATGGGCAGCGTTTACACCCAGATACCTCTGATCTACTCCACCCAAACTAAAGACATGGAGTCCTCTCCCATTTTTTTAGCGGGCCTGAACAGACCCAGCGGTAGGTGGATCCGTTTACACCCGCCTATCTATAGGGATGAATGGAGCTTCCAATCAGGTCCGCTAGAAAAACTGAGGCGGACCTGATTGGAACGCCTTACAGTGTGCATAGCTAGTTTAAAAAGAATCTCGCTCATTTTACACATCTTAAAATTAGAGTCTTGCCTAACAGCAGACACTACATTATCCTTGGAATTCATATAGACTGGCACAGACACATTTTGTGAAAGCTTCTTCCATACATTCTAAAAGTGGCAAAGAATGTTCACATTTTATGTACCTCTCTGGTACTTGAATTTGGTGAGCAAAACACATAGACATATGTGACGTCATCACATCTGGAAGCCGCTGCCAATCACTGATTCTCCATCCAAGTAGGCTGAGGCACTACAGATTTGATGGGACTTGTCTGATTGCTCCATGGATACTCTAGGGGGAAACTCAGGCTTGTGCAGATACAGGTGGGCAGTATGGGCCAACTAACCTGTTTTCACACTGCCTCCCTCACTCGCTGATGGTGACCAAGGAGTGGTGAGACCTGTTGCACAAAGCTTTTTTGTGACGATGGATGGACAGTGTGATCTAAGCAGCTTGTAATATGACTGTCTGTACTGTTCTGCTGGCTAATGCTGCTAGTGGATTTTAGCACCTCTATTTGCTTCTTATCCATTGATGAGCTACCTCCTATTCCTTGCTTCATGCATAGACTACCTGGCTTGGCTTTTCTCCTCTTGCCTCTGTCACCACTATCACTTCCATTATATAATGGACGTGACTACTTGACTGTATGAATGCCACACAGACTGCCTAAGATATATAGCCCCAAATAGGGGGTGTAACATGGCTGGAGTTCTTTGTTCTTGGACTTAAGAATCCTTAGGATATGCTGCTTCTCTTCTCCATATTATATCATTGTCTGGCCTAAGACCCCTGATTTATTAGTCATAGAACTGCTATTGTTTGCATAGAGAGTGACTAGGTTAACCCCTTGCCGACCGGCTGACACCGATATATGTCGGCAGAAGGGCACATACAGGCATATTAACGTACCTGTATGTTACCCTTTAAGACACGGCATTGTGGGCGCGTGCGCGCGCCGTGAGCTTTGTGGGTGTGATCGCAAGTTCCGCGGACTAGATGTCCACGGGGATACCCTCGATCGTCTCACGGAGAGGAAGGACAGGGAAATGCTGATGTAAACAAGCATTTCCCCATTCTTCCTATTGACAGGATACTGATCACACCTCTCTGTCACGTAACCCACCCACCCCCACAGTTAGAACACATCCCTAGAACACACTTAACCATTGCAGCACCCCCTACTGGTTAACCCCTTCACTGCCAGTCACATTTACACAGTAATCAATGCATTTTTAATCGCATTGATATCTGTATAAATGGGAATGGTCCCAAAATAGAGCCAAAAGTGTCCAATCTCTCCACCATAATGTCGCAGTCACGATAAAAATCGCTGATCGCTGCCATTACTAGTAAAAAAAAAATTATTAATAAAAATGCCGTAAAACTATCCCCTATTTTGTAGACGCTCTAACTTTTGCGCAATCCAATCAATAAATGCCTATTGCGATTTTTTTTACCAAACATATGTAGAAAAATACGTATCAGCCTAAACTGAGGAAAACAAATGTTTTATATATATTTTTGGGGATATTTATTATAGCAAAAAGTAAAAAGTAATGCATTTTTTTTTCAAAATTGTCGCTATTTTTTTGTTTATAGCGCAAAAAATAAAAACCGCAGAGGTGATCAAATACCACCAAAAGAAAGCTCTACTATAAGGACGTCAATTTTGTTTGGGAGCCACGTCGCACGTCCACGCAATTGTCAGTTAAAGCGTCGCAGTGCTGAATGGCAAAAAGTGCTCTGGTCTTTGGCCAGCAAAATGGTCCGGGCTGAAGTGGTTAATATTGCTACCCCAATGGTCAGCTGCAACCCCAGACTTTCCTGCAGATCCTCCAAGTGGTCACATTTTGTGGACAGTTCAGTCCTCTGTTATTACAGTAATGAGTGGTCATTTAGATGCCCGGTGGTGTGAGGGAGAAGGTTCATGGCTCCATTTGACAGTGCTTTTTTCCTACTGGATGTGTTTAAGCCAGTGGATTTTATTTGTGTGCCTGAGCAGCTGCTGTCTGGACTTTATGTTGAATGACAATGTTGCCATTTTTATTAGTGCATGGTGGAGGTGTTTTTCTAGCTTTTAATATGTTTAACATTTCTGTACTGTATTCAACAAACTGACATACCGTATATACTCAAGTATAAGCCGACCCAAATATAAGCCGAGGCACCTAATTTTACCACAAAAAATGGGGAAAACGTATTGACTCGAGTATAAGCCTAGGGTGAGAAATGTGCAGCTACTGTAAGTGGAAAAGAGGGTCAACAATGCCCACTGTGCCCATTTGCATGCCTCACTGTGCCTATTGGAGCCATAGGTCCCCCGAACCTCAAACTTGATAGTTAAGGGTTCCTAGATGCCCCCTAGCTGCAGCCAAAATGTGGGGTCTCTGGACCCAAAGGGTCCCGAAATGACATTGCTGCAGATGGACACAGTTGACAGAATTTGGTGCCCCGTATCTCGGGGCCACTTGGTGCTAGGAACCCCAAATTTGATCTGCAAACTATATAGCACTATAACATATCCAAAGATGGGGTTCCTAGCTCCAAGTGCCCCCGAGATACGGGGCCCCAAAGTCGGTTCGGAAAATGTCAAGGACTTTTCTGCAGCAGAGAAAGACATTTTCCGAACCAATTTTGGGGCCCCGTTTCTCAGGTCCACTTGGTGCTAGGAACACCATCTGGATATGTTGTAGTGCTAGGTTCACTGGGTTTGCACACCACATTTGGGGTTCCTAGCACCAAGTGGCCCCTCCTAGCACCAAGTGGCCCCGAGATACAGGGCCCCAAAGTTAGGTCGGAAAATGTCATTCTCTGCTGCAGAAAAGTGTTTGACTGGAGTATAAGCACAAAAAAATGTCCTTGCCACATCCGTAAAACTTAGAGTTTTGAACAAAAAAGAGGAACCACTATGTCGGACTTTAAAGGCAGAATGGACCACATCATTTATATAAAAAAATCCTAATTTATTGGTACATCAAAAATATAAAAAGAGGATTTACATAAACAAGAATACAAAATTGCATTAAACATATATTCCCATCTGGCCTTATGCTGTCAAGAAGGAACTGATGAGACTTAGTAGTAGACTATGCTTATTTAAATGCAACCCCAATATACAACCTGGACCAAAAAGACCCCTATTAATTGCTTGTAACTTCTGACAAAACAATCTGACACTTGGCCAATTTCTTGCATGTCTGTCTAGAATGTGTCAATCCAATTTACCATAGGTTCTTTAGAAAAACTGTCCACAAATTAGTGTTTTAGTTCAGCAGGGACTTTATGATATGATTTCCAGGCAGATAAAAAAATACAGAAGTAAATACAGCTGTATACTTTTTTTTTTTTTTTAATGGGGTTTGTTTTCAGCTTGTAATATTAGGTATAGCAAAGGACATGGTAACTATAACAAAAAGCCAATACCAACAAAATTGGTTATGCAGAGCCAAAAACCCGGAACCTCAATAATATATGGCACACATTCATAGACCATACATATACACACACACACACATATACACACAAACATACATATTTAGTTCTCTCCTCTAGACAAGGGAACAGCCTAATACCATTAGCCAGAATACAGTACAGCTGTAAATTGTAAACTGCCTACTAGTATTTTCTTACTTTATAAATGTACTATGGGCATGTGTGTTACCATAAGCACAGCTTGTGTGCTGTGGCTATGATTCCTCCATGCCAAGAGGCATTATAGAGGTTTCATTAACTAGTGTCGTCTGCCTTCCCCACAGCCCATGGTGCTTCTGGGTTCTTGGCCATCGACGTGGCCAATGATATCATCAGTGTGCACCTCTTAAAGTGGTTGTAAACCCCTCTGTGCAACTTGTAATCCTATAATAAGGCTTACCTATAGGTACTGTAAATATCTCCTAAACGTGCGCCGTTTAGTAGATATTTACCTTGTAGTACATTGATGATGTCATCGGCACATTTGCTGTGAAGAAACGGCCCTCCTTGTATGCAGGTAAGTGCCACATAATGGGCTAGTCTGCAATGCAGACTAGCCCATTATGCTTTTATTTTGCAGGGGAAAAAAGAGGAAGTAAAACCCATCAGGTTTACTTCCACTTTAATGCAGCTGTGCCTATTTAAAGAAGTATTTTTCTTACAAGTAATTTTCGTTTGTCTCCCTCATGCTAGCCCTCATGCCTCATGCCTGTCGTCTCCATGGATGGATCTTCTGTGCACTGACCCTGGCTTTGTCATTCAGATTAATTTGTCTGCCACTTGCCCTGACCCTTGGTCTGTATTCTGGATTTTCTTAACTCTGGTTCACATCTATGCAGTTTCTGGTGACTGCGTTTTCTTGGGCACAGCAGCCCATTCATTTGAATGGGCTGCTGTACCTCCTGAAAACACAGGGTAACGGGGCCCTGCACCTCTTCCAAAAACACAGCCACAGGGAAGCTGTATAGTGCAGTTCCCAGTACGATAAACAGTGCTGTGGTTTCCAGTGCGTGGGGGTGCCATTAGGATTAATGGTACCCCCGTACATCTCCTAAGCAGCAGCGTGTTTCTCCTGCAGTGCAGGATGGGGTGCAATTTAAAGCCTTCCCGCAACCGCTCAGATGTGAACCTGGCCTTATTTTCACTGTCAGCATTTGCCCTGCATGTACTCCTGCTTGCTTCTGCTCTCTCCCAAATCCACTCGCATGGCTTGTCTCCACACTTGCAGCAGGGTGAACCTGGGGGTTGGCACCACCATGCATCAAAATATATCTCTACCATATGGAGCTCTGGTGAAAACCGCCTACTGCTTAGATTATGTGCTCTAAAGAATCCCACATCACCTCTTCACATGAAAACTCAGATTCCTGACAGCTAGTGTATTAGGGAATGAGACAAAAAATATAGTTTCTTTTTTTGCAACCCAAATATTAATTGTACAGGACAATTTTGTAGTTAAGTTTTAGAATCTGCAGATATTTATTAATATTTGAATAAATAATATTGCCAGAATTATTTAGCACAAAATAAAAAATAAAAAATCTCCAAAAAAGAGAAACTAATGGGAGGTAAAATTTGGATTTTTGTGTCATAAAATGTCAAACACTGGGTCATTGAAAATTTCACAGTAAAAAGCACCAGAACGTCCATAAAAAGGCACGCACGCACCCACAGATGTATAATATGAATGAAATCAAAAGACATGGAAACTAAAAATATTTAAATATACTTTAAGATCATAACCTGGATAAATCGGACATACCGTTTAGTGCTCCTAAACTAAGAAAAAATAGAGTGTGGGCCGAAAGCAACAAAACACACAATAGGCCACCCTTGCTTGTCTGTTCAAATTGTGCCATGCCAATTCATTTAAAGATTCTTTCATCATTGTTGGTGTGCTTGTGTTTGCAATGGTGTTTCATCATCTGGAAATAGTATATTTACCATTAATGTAAAAACTATTTAGATTTTTTTTGATTATGCAATTTGAATATGAAAGCAAAGCAGACTGACAAACACACACACACTGAACTGTGTCTTTTTCCAACTTTATCTGATTAACTTTATAATTTTGATACCATTAAATTTCCTTATGAGCTGATATTTAACATTTGTTTTTTTATAGGGCAGAACCTGTAATTAATAAGAAGGATGAACTCACTTGTCTGGTTGAACAGGAGTATATGAATCTCATTATGGAAAATCTCTTTGACTGCTGTCAAAGTGTGAAGTCAACTATTCAAAACAAAGATCTTGACAAAGAAGCTTTGGACGAGGTAGCTCAAGCTTTGATGATTGAGAAGAGGATTAAGGCATTACTGCTCAAAAAAGAAAGTCCAGGAAAAATTCTACCTGAAAAAGCCATAAAAAGGTGGTCTCAAAACCGATATGTTGTGATAAATAAGTCAACTAATCAAGACACCATCAACAATGAATGCTCTAAAACTGAAGACCATAAATTACTAACACATAGCCCAGTAAAGACAATTGAAGCACTGAGCACTAAAACAACAGAAACAGTCATGCCCTCAAGTTTGAACACAAGTGGCGTAACTGTTACATTGAACTCAGAAAACCCAAGAACTGAGAACCAACATAAAGAAACGAGCCAGCAACTCTCTGTGTTTGCCAAGCTTTATTCCAAGGCACAAGACCCCAAACCACAAAAATATCCTCCAGGTAACAATTATAAGTTTGGAATTACTACTCTTTTACAACTTTTCTGAACTTTCTATCTATTCACTATCCCTCTATCAATCTATAATATCTATCTGTTTAATGTTTTCTCTGTTCCCAGTACCAGGGGTGGAAATATAGCTTGGTTCCCATCCTGTCGTAACCTCTTACCTTCATCCTTAACATGTTTGAACCTATTTTCCACAATATTAACATATCTGTTTAAAGAGATGCCAATAGACAGTCATAGCTTAAAGCCTAAATCCCAGCAAAACTTTTTTCCTGTCTCATCCATTAAGGACCACAGGATTCAGAAACAATTGAGTGAAACATGATACAGACTTACAGAGACTGCCATCTTCAGGAGTTTTCAGACACTGGTAAACTAAAAAACTTCCAGGTATAACCCAGCTTACTCTCAGAAATAGATTTTCAAGGTCGTACCCATATCCCCCTGGACTAGAAAATTGTGTGGCATGTAACCTTTGAACACTGGGCTCTGCATTGTGGCACTATTCAGACCTCTGTGTTCTGTGTTAGTTTGCCAAAGAGTACTTTCCAGGTCCAGGGCCGTGGCACAGCCTCTTATGTGACCCAGTCTCTGAAGAAACAGTCTTTATGTAGGCTGTGCCATTTATTAGAACTGTTAGGCACCAGTATTACAAAACCTGAAGAATTAAATGCTGCCTCATTCGGTGGAATATTGCGTGTGCACACTTTGGCTGTGCCTGTTCCTGACATTTATTGTAAGGTAGCTCCTTTTGCAAAAGACACACAGTTTTACCTCAATTAGTCTATGCTGTCGCTTACAGTGACCTGGCCAACTCAACGACATTCGAATCTCTCCTAATTCCATAAAAAATGTTTGTGAGTGCTCAAAGATTTAAACTTGCATTATAGCTATGTGGTTCTGATTTCAGGTGCAACATGTTGTATCCAACACATAGGAGGAGCAGTGCTGCTGTATCAGGTCCCTCTGTCTCATGATCAACTAACAGTTCTGGGTCAACCTGCAGTGTTCCCCCTCAAGGGCTTGACATTATTAGCCTGAAATGTTGTCCTCTGTCCGAGTCCCGTTGAGTGTGGCCCCTAAGGATTTCTCTATAGTTATTAAGGATTTTATGAGTCAAAATTGCAATTCTGATTGCTGACTTTCTGTTCTTTTTATTTTGCCTTCCTCTGGATCAGCTGTGGGTATAGAATTGGATATATTGGATTGTGCAATATTTTTTATTTTTATTTTTCTTTTTTTTTTGTGTCTTTTTTTCAGCCTAGCTAACTATGTAACTATGTAACTATGTTGAATGAAAAAAAAACTGAACTGATTTCTCCAACTACACTTTCAAGGTGGATGGGAGAATCCTCCCTGCAGTGTCTTTGTATTCTGACAGTGGGATGCTCCCTTCGGCAGAATACCCTGATCAGCGCTGCAGCTGATTGGCTGCATACACTGATCAAATGTTAGTTTTCCAGCAGGGCCACTTGACAGAAGCCAATCTAAAAACGGCTTCTGTTGAACAGAGAGGGATATATGTGGATCAAAATTCAGCCGAAAATTTCAAACCATGTATGGCAAGCTTAAGAATCCTATAGATGAACATTTGGAGACTCTATCGAAAACCTTGTTTTCACTAGCCAGCCCTGCATTGCATGGTGGTCATATTAGTCTTTAAATTATTAGTGGAATGAACTAAACTCATTGCAAGGAATTTAGTCTTACTCCATTTATATCCTTTATTTGTGAAGAGTTTTCATGTTGACAGCCCTGAACTACTGTATCATGTTACCATGCATAGAACTCTATGGTTAAAATGTAGGGGATTAAAGGGATCAAAATACAGATTCAATCAATAGGCACTGTCAACCCTTATAGTAGACAAAGAAGAAAAAACATATTGGGAAATGTGGGACTTTATGGGTGCTTGTTACTAGATAAATCAAAAATAGAAAAGTATGTGTACAAAACAAAAAGAAAAATAATGGAAATACCATCAAAAACACACACATATACATACACAGTATATACATATTAGAACATACATGGAGGCATCCGCATAGATGGCAGGGGTTTCCCAACCAAAGGTTCTTGCCAAAAATCAGGAGCCCAATTCTACGACAAACCCTGGGCCCCTAAACTTGCAGACAAGTCCTCTTCTGCATAAAAGGGCACCCCCATATTCCCTGTACAGGTTTAGAACCATGAGGAGTATGGAGTACAGTCCATTGTTGACTCCCGTAGGTCCCGTGGGCGCATACAATACCTGGGGCATTGGAAAGGGTATAGCCCGGAGGAATGCTCTTGGGTTTCATCCTTGGACGTACATGCCCCTGTCCTCCTCCGTGATTTCCATAGACATTTTCCCCTCAAGCCTGGTGGTCCTCTGAGGGGGAGGGGTCATTGAGGAGGGGGTACTGTCAGGGCTGGGATCAGCCCTTCCTTCTCTGAGCTGGGCGCTCAGCTGTCGGCTAATTGCCAGCTCCTATCTCTCCACCGTGACTCACCCGTTGATGATATCCTGCTTATCAGTCTTGCCTACTTAAGCAGTCCAGCCCAGATGATCTCTGCCTTTGCCTTGGTCACATCTCTAGAGACGCTCTCCTGTGTTCCTGTTAAAGACTTGCTTGGCTGACATTCCTTCTTGTTTCCAGATCCTGCTTGCTATTCTACTATGCTCCTCTCTGGCTCCCTGACGTTTTTGGCTTGTCTGACTATCCGTTCTGGTTCAGAATACCCTGGCTATGTTTTGACTACGTTTACTCTGTTTACCTTTTTTATTATTATTAAATAAGTGAGATTTAACTGTAATTCTGTCTCAGTCTGATTCATGGTTTCTGATTAGGGATGAGCCGAACACCCCCGGGTTCGGTTCGAACCAGAACCTTCGAACGGACCGAAAGTTCGCGCGAATTTTCGAACCCTATACGTTATAATGGACGCGAACGTTCGAAATCAAAAGTGCTAATTACAACGGCCAATATGCATGTTAATGTCATAAAACAGGTTTGGGGACCCGGGTCCTGCCCCAGGGGACATATATCAATGCAAAAAGAACTTTTAAAAACTAACGTTTTTTCGGGAGCAGTCATTTTAATGATGCATAAAGTGAAAAAAAAAGTGAAATTTTCCTTTAAATATGGTACCTGGGGGGTGTCTAAAGTATGCCTGTGAAGTGGCATGTGTTTCCCGTGTTTAGAACTGTCCTTGCACAAAATGACATTTGTAAAGGAAAAAAAGAAGCCATTTAAAACCACTTGCGGCTTTAGGTTTGATCTTAAGTAGAATCTGAACAGGTACATTATGAAGTGTAGCTCCATCCCAAAAAAATCTATTTTTAAGCTTTTTGGAGAACATAGGGAGGGGTTATCACCCCTGTAACATTTGCTGTCTTTGCACATCTGTTCAGAACATGTCACCTCACTTTCCGTCCCAATGACAAATGTTTTTGGAAAAGTGGGGTTTTAATTGAAACAAGGATTGGTGATAAAGTATCAGTAGAGAGGAGATACCTTTTTCCCAAATTAAGTCTAACAGGATAGAATTTTAAGTTAATAGATCAAGATTTGTAATTGCATGCACCTGTTGAACAGGGCAGAAAAATTGTGGGTGGTGGTGGTGGTGGTGGACGGTTTTGCCACAAGACTGTAAGCTCTCACAGTTACTCTTGGTGGGCGCAGGAATGGGCCCTGCTGTGAGTTATTAGATCAAGATTTGTAATTGCAAGCACCTGATGAACAGGGCAGAAAAATTGGGCCTTTGGCGGTGGTGGTGGACGGTGTTGCCACAAGACTGTAGGCCCTCATAGTTACTCTTGGTGGGCGCAGGAATGGGCCCTGCTGTAAGTTATTAGATCAAGATTTGTAATTGCAAGCACCTGATGAACAGGGCAGAAAAATTGGGCCTTTGGCGGTGGTGGTGGACGGTGTTGCCACAAGACTGCAGGCCCTCATAGTTACTCTTGGTGGGCGCAGGAATGGGCCCTGCTGTGAGGTATTAGATCAAGATTTGTAATTACCCGCCCCTGTTGAACAGGGCCGAAAAATTGTGCCTTAGGCACTGGTGCTGGTGCCACAACACTGCAACCCCTCACAGAGACTGTACTTGGAGCACAGCAGTCACACGTGTTGCGAAGCATTTTTTTAAAAAATTGTAAGTACACGCCCCTGTTAAACAGGGGCTGAAAAATTGTGCCTTAGGCACTGGTGCTGGTGCCACAACACTGCAACCCGGCCCTCACAGATACTGTACTTGGAGCACAGCAGTCACACGTGTTGCGAAGCATTTTTTTAAAAAATTGTAAGTACACGCCCCTGTTAAACAGGGGCTGAAAAATTGTGCCTTAGGCACTGGTGCTGGTGCCACAACACTGCAACCCGGCCCTCACAGAGACTGTACTTGGAGCACAGCAGTCACACGTGTTGCGAAGCATTTTTTTTAAAAATTGTAAGTACACGCCCCTGTTAAACAGGGGCTGAAAAATTGTGCCTTAGGCACTGGTGCTGGTGCCACAACACTGCAACACGGCCCTCACAGAGACTGTACTTGGAGCACAGCAGTCACACGTGTTGCGAAGCATTTTTTTAAAAAATTGTAAGTACACGCCCCTGTTAAACAGGGGCTGAAAAATTGTGCCTTAGGCACTGGTGTGGTGGCATGGATCATTGAGGAGGAGGAAGAGGATAGTCAGTGAACATAAGAGGACAGTCACTCAGCATCAGCATAGGCAGTCTTGAAGGGATGTGACATTAAAAATTATTCGGTTATATCCGCCTCAGGTGCCTGGTAGCTGGTGGTGATCCAAGACTGATTCATTTTGATGAATGTCAGTCGATCAACCGAGGCGGTGGACAGGCGCACCCTATGATCAGTCACAAATCCTCCAGCAGCACTGAATGTGCGTTCGGAAAGAACGCTGGAGGCAGGACAGGCCAGTAGCTCAATTGCATACTGTGCAAGCTCTGGCCAGTGATCCATCCTCAGGACCCAGTAAGCCAGAGGATTTTCGGTGGGAAAGGTGTCCAAGTCTGACCTTGCCCCAAGGTATTCCTGCACCATGTATATCAGACGCTGGCGATGGTTGCTGGAACCGATCATACCTTGGGGCTGCGGACTAAAAAATTGTCTGAACGCATCGGTCAGACGTCCACCTTCCCCACCGCTCCTTCTGCCACTGACCGAAGCCTCAGCAACTCGTCGCCCAGGACCAGGAGTTTGTAGCCTCCCAGTTTCTGGGAACGCGTTGCACAGACCTTTCTGCAAGGCCTCCCTGAGATGTCTCATCCTCTGCTCCCTCTGCGACGGCAAGATAAGGTCCGCAACCTTACCCTTGTACCGCGGATCAAGGAGAGTGGCCAGCCAGTAATGGTCCCTCTCCTTGATCCGAAGAACACGAGGATCCTTCCGCAGGCTTTGCAGGATCAGGGAGGCCATGCAGCGTAGGTTAGCTGAGGCATTCGGTCCGGAGTCTTCTGGGTCACTGAGGATGACATGATCGCCAGCCACCTCCTCCCAGCCACGTACAAGTCCACTGGCTTGTTGGGACTGTACATCATCCCTAAAAGACTGCTGCTGCTGATGCTGAGTGCCAGGCTCCACCTCCATGCTCACACAATCCTCCTCCTCCTCCTCCTCCTCATCCTCTTCCTGTGTGATGGGTGGGACAGAAGGAACACTGTCCGGATAAAGGGGGCCTTGAGAGGCAAGGAAGTCCTCCTCTTCCTGCCTCTGTTCTGCCTCAAGTGCCCTGTCCATTATCCCACGCAGCGTATGCTCCAACAGGTGGACAAGAGGGACAGTGTCACTGATGCATGCACTGTCACTGCTCACCATCCTCGTGGCCTCCTCAAATGGTGAGAGGACAGTGCATGCATCCCTGATCATGCTCCACTGACGTGGGGAAAAAAAAACCAAGCTCCCCTGACCCTGTCCTGGTGCCGTAGTCGCAAAGGTACTCATTGATGGCCCTCTGCTGCGTGTGCAGTCGCTGCAGCATGGCCAACGTTGAGTTCCACCTGGTGGGCATGTCAGATATTAGGCGGTTCTTGGGCAGGTTCAGCTCCTTTTGCAGCTCAGTCAGCCGAGCACTGGCATTATAAGATCGGCGGAAATGCACACAGACTTTCCTGGCCTGCCTCAGGACATCCTGTAAGCCTGGGAACCTGCCCAAGAACCGCTGCACCACCAGGTTGAGGACGTGAGCCATGCAGGGCACATGGGTGAGCTGCCCCTGTCGCAGGGCGGAGAGGAGGTTGGTGCCATTGTCAGAAACGACCATTCCTGGCTTAAGCTGACGTGGCGTCAACCACCTCTCGGCCTGCCCCTGCAGAGCTGCCAGAACCTCTGGCCCAGTGTGGCTCCTGTCCCCCAAACACACCAGCGCAAGCACGGCATGGCATCTTTTTGCCTGCGTACTTGCGTAGCCCCTTGTACGCCTACGGAGCACCGCTGGTTCCAAGGACAGAGCACTGGAGGAAGAAGAAGAGGAGGGGGTGGAGGAGAGAGGTGTGTCACAACCAGTAGCAGTAGTCGCGTTTTGGAGGCGTGGTGGCGGAACAACCTCCAACACTACTGCACCTTGTCCTGCATCCCTCCCAGCTGCCAATAGAGTGACCCAATGGGCCGTGAAAGAAAGGTACCGTCCCTGTCCATGCCTGCTGGACCATGAGTCAGCGGTAATATGCACCTTACCGCTGACCGCCCTGTCCAGCGAGGCATGGACATTGCCCTCCACATGCCGGTAGAGAGACGGAATCGCCTTCCGCGAGAAAAAGTGGCGTTTGGGAACCTGCCACTGAGGAACCGCACATTGAACAAACTCACGGAAGGGGGCCGAGTCTACCAACTGAAAAGGCAGCAGTTGAAGTGCTAGCAATTTAGCAAGGCTAGCATTCAACCGCTGGGCATGTGGATGGCTGGGAGTGTACTTCTTTCTACGGTCCAGCAGCTGGGGCAGGGAAATTTGCCTGCTGCATTCGGACGTCGGTGTACTGCAAGTACTTGGTTGTGACACACCGAATTCTACACCTTCAGTCCTCTCAGAGCAGCTTTCAGAGAGGACTGAAGGTGTAGTGGGGATGGAGATCCCAGCTGAGGAGGAGCAAGGAGAGGTCCGCTTAGATCTTTGGTGTGGGTCTTTTATGTGTGCCTGCCAACGAGCTGCATGGCAGGTCGCCATATGTCTGGTCATGCTTGTCGTGCCCAAGCGGCTGATGTTTTGGCCACGCGAGATACGCTTGAGACAAATATTGCAAATAGCAGTGGTGCGATCTGCTGCACTCGTCTCAAAAAAGGCCCACACCAAAGAACTTTTCTGATAACGTGCAGAGGCAGCGCCCTGCACAGGCGGAGCTCTGCGGTGTTGTACAGTTGCTGTGCTGGCCTCTACCTGGCCTCCAGGGGGCATCCTGCCTCGTTGGACATGTGACGCCGCATCCTCCTCCTCCTCGTCCTCCTCCTCATCCTCTCTCCCTTGAGGCACCCACGTGGAGTCAGTGACCTCATCATCCCCTCCCTCTTCACCACTAGAGCAAACCTGACAGTAAGCTGCAGCTGGTGGAACTGTACTGCCAGATTCCTCAAGCTGGGTATCGTCATCCGAGCCTTCGAATCGTTGGGCATCCTCCTGGAGCATGTACCCAACACTGTGCTCAAAGAGTTCGGGGGACTCCTCAGGAGGACATGGTGGGTCTAGGGAAGGGGTGGCTGAGGATGCTCTGTCAGTACCCTGAGCCTGGGTGAGAGAGGATGAGGAGGATGAGGAGGGCTTGGTCATCCATTCTAACAAGCCTTCAGCATGATGCGGCTCCACATGTCCAGTTGCCGAAAACAAAGACGCGCGTGTCCCATGGCCACGTGCTGATGACGATGCACGACCACGTCCACGTCCACGGCCACGTGCACTAGAAACAGAGCCTGCCTGCCCTGTGTTCTTGGCTCTGCACGCTCTGCCTCCCCTTGGCGGTCTTCCAGCCATTGTAGTCGGTAGTCCTGTGGGTGCTGCTGAGAAGAAAATATAGGAGCTCTGTGTGATGCCACTAACACACTAGAAGTCCTATGGGTGCTTCTGCAAAGAAAATAGAGGAGCTCTGTGTGATGCCACTAACACACTAGAAGTCCTGTGGGTGCTTCTGCAAAGAAAATAGAGGAGCTCTGTGTGATGCCACTAACACACTAGAAGTCCTGTGGGTGCTTCAGCAAAGAAAATAGAGGAGCTCTGTGTGATGCCACTAACACACTAGAAGTCCTGTGGGTGCTGCTGAGAAGAATATATAGGAGCTCTGTGTGATGCCACTAACACACTAGAAGTCCTATGGGTGCTTCTGCAAAGAAAATAGAGGAGCTCTGTGTGATGCCACTAACACACTAGAAGTCCTATGGGTGCTTCTGCAAAGAAAATAGAGGAGCTCTGTGTGATGCCACTAACACACTAGAAGTCCTGTGGGTGCTTATGCAAAGAAAATAGAGGAGCTCTGTGTGATGCCACTAACACACTAGAAGTCCTGTGGGTGCTTATGCAAGAAAATAGAGGAGCTCTGTGTGATGCCACTAACACACTAGAAGTCCTGTGGGTGCTGC
>CM053027.1:320205172-320402722 GCA_028564925.1 Lithobates sylvaticus
TTTAAATGATCGCAATGGTAGTTAACTAACGTGAAAATCCATAAGAGGTATAGCTTAAATACAACATATAGGTATTGTTCAATATTATTAGATGTCATCATGAAAATGAAAATCATTCAGTTATGCTTTACATGACCAACAGTATAAAAATATAGCCTTATATATTCACAAGATACAGTATATCTTCAGATTAAAACGATGGAATCAAGCATAGCAATATAAAATAGCCATCCTAACTGCATATATCAAACTAAATGATCAATGCTCAATAATTCATAAAATATCTCATATATCAAATAAATAAAGTTCCAATATGAAATCAAATTTTATAATCCTATAAAATTTTACAGAACTTATGTAGATGATCTCATCTTTATTTGGAAGGGGGACACAACAGAAATCAATAGCTTTGTCCAGTACATTAATATCAAATCATTGGGGATAATCTTCACAAGCAACACACATTGTTACATAGTTACATAGTAGGTGAGGTTGAAAAAAGACACAAGTCCATCAAGTCCAATCTATGTGTGTGATTATATGTCAGTATTACGTATATCCCTGTATGTTGCAGTCATTCAGGTGCTTATCTAATAGTTTTTTAAACTATCGATGCCCCCCCGCTGAAACCACCGCCTGTGGAAGGGAATTCCACATTCTTGCTGCTTATACAGTAAAGCACCCTCTACGCAGTTTAAGGTTAAACCCTTTTTCTTCTAATTTTAATGAGTGGCCACGTGTCTTATTAAACTCCCCTCTGCAAAAAAGTTGTATCCCTATTGTGTGGTCACCAGTATGGTATTCATAAAATTGAAATCATATCCCCTCTCAAGCGTCTCTTCTCTCATATCCTCAAGTCCCTTTATTAGCTTTGTTGCCCTTCTCTGTACTCACTCCATTTCCAGCACATCCTTCCTGAGGACTGGTGCCCAGAACTGGACAGCATACTCCAGGTTAGGCCGGACCAAAGTCTTGTAGAGTGGGCGAATTATCGCTTTATCCCTGGAGTTAAAGCTGTTCTGCACTCGTTTTTTTTTTTTTTTTTGGGCTATATGCCAAGGGCATATAGCTCAATTGGGGGACTTACCTGTTCCATCTTCCATCTCGATCGCCGCCGGTTTTCCTCCGATAAAATTCTTCATCTTCTTCTTGTCTGCTGGGGTCCATCTTGCCTGTGGGCATGTGAAACCCCACAGGCACTTTAGATGGCCCAGCATGCACCGACGTTACTCGCGCGTGCGCAGTAACGGCACATCTGCCGACATCTCACGAGATTTCGGAAGATGTGGCCGAAATCTTGCGAGATTTTGGAAGATGCCCGCACTGACTCCTGGGATCAATGACACCAGATCCCAGGAGACAGTGCGGCATGACGAGGATCCCCGCACAGACCCCCGCCCACCCCCGAAGAGACAGAAGACAGGAAGTCATCAATTACAAGGTAAGTAAAAAAAAAAAAAAAACACATTTCATTTAGTACTCTTTGCCTGATTTGGAAGGCAAAGAGATTTACTATATGAAATGTGTGCAGAAGCGCTTTAATCCCCTTTTTAATGCAAGCCAATATTCTGTTTGCTTTGTTATCAGCAGCTTGGCATTGCATGCTATTGCTGAGCCTATCATCTACTAGGACCCCCAGGTCCTTTTCCATCCTAGATTCCCCCAGAGGTTCACCCCCTTGTGAGTAGATTGCATTCATATTTTTGCCACCCAAATGCATTATTTTAAATTTTTCTACATTAAACCTCATTTGCCATGTATTTGCCCACCCCAACAAAACATTTGGGATTCGATTTCTAGGGCCTCAAGGTGCATGGAGCAGAGAGAGACAGCTTATAAAATATTACTTTTTTGGTACAGAAGTCCTCCAACGTTTCTTGGCTGTGCTCGAGGTGCCAGGGTGATGTAGGTTCACATTATCACATCTTTTGGGATTCTATTATCCAACCTTTTTGGTCTTCTAATCTAGTCTCTTTTACAAAGCCTTCTAGGGACGAGTTTATCCCTGGACCCAGTCCATTTTCTTCTCAGTCTTCCTATTCCGGGCATCTCCAAGCATGCCAAGAAACTGGTTGCTTTCATTTTATTAGCTGCTAAACTAATCATACCCCTAGGATGGTTGTTGTCTTCTCCCACCACAATCTCTCAACTGGTACAGGCTATAGCCCATATCTGCAGAATGTAACATCTTACAGCGGTGGTGCATGATTCTTTGCCCCAATTTTTTAAAATTTGGCATTCATGGTATAATTCTGAGTTTAATATGGAAGCGTTATCTCAAGCCCCTGTATAATTTATTCTGCCCTATGTAATATTTAGTCATCTAAGTCCCCAATTTTCTCCCCTTAGTCGCCATGTTGTACTGTACATTTCCTGTTCCTTTTTTATACAAATTTCTTGAAAAATTCTAATAAATAATCAATTATAAAAAAAAAGTAATCCCAAAACCACTGGTAGTGATAAGAATGGATTCCACAAAAGTGGGAAAATAAATGTCTTTGCTGTTTCACTATAATAGGCAAAACTTATATAGTGACTTCAACTTAGAAACAGGATGTCCTGGACCATAAAAACATATGTTGACTGTGCCTCCGAAGATATAATCGGCTTTTTAACCCATGGGTTCAGTTCGCACCAGAACCTGCGAATGGACAGAAAGTTTGCAGGAATGTTAAAAATCCTTTTAATTACAATGGACGCGAACGTTCAAAATCTAAAGTGCTAATTATAACGGCCAATATGCATGTTATTGTCCTAAAAAATGTTTGGGGACCTGGGTCCTGCCCCAGGGAACATGTATCAATGCAAAAATAAGTTTTAAAAACGGACGTTTTTTCTGGAGCAGTCATTTTATGATGCATAAAGTGAAAAAAAAAAAAAGTGAAATATTCCTTTAAATCGTACCTGGGGGGTGTCTAAAGTATGCCTGTGAAGTGGCATGTGTTTCCCGTGTTTAGAACTGTCCCTGCACAAAATGACATTTGTAAAGGAAAAAAAGCCATTTAACACAGCTTGCGGCTTTAATGTCATGTCTTGTCCTGGCAATATGGATGAAAATCTTTGATAAAAATGGCATGGCTACCCCCACCCCCCCCCCCCCCAGCCCATTACCAGCCCCTTTGGGTCTTGTATGGATATTAAGGGGAACCCTGCACCCAAAATAAAACCCTATACCTAAAACCCTATATACTCTGAACAGCAGTATACAGGCGGTGCAAACAAGACAGGGACTGTAGGTTTGTTCTTAAGTATAATCTGTTTGTCATTTTGAACAGGTGCATTTTTAAGTGTAGCTCCAGCCAAAAGATCTATTTTTAAGCTTTTGGGAGAAAATAGGGAAAGGTTATCACCCTTGTAACATTTGTTTTGCTGTCTGTGCACCCGTTCAGAACATTTCACCTCACTTTCCGTCCTAATGACAAATGTTTTTGGAAAAGTGGTGTTTTTTTTTATTGAAACAAGGATTGGTGATAAGGCATCAGTAGAGAGGAAACACCTTTTTCCCATATTAAAGCTAACAGGATAGAATTTCCCTTCCTAGGGGTAGATTTCCTCTCACTTCCTGTTGTCTCCTTCCGTTTGCAAGTAGGAGTCGTTTGTAAGTTGGATGTTTGAAAGTAGGGGCCTCCCGTATATACTCTGCAGAAATTTGCCCCTTAGATGTTGGTGTTGCCACAACACTGTAAGCCCTCACAGTTACTCTTGGTGGGCGCTGGAACGCCCTGCTGTGAACTATTATATCAGGAATTGTAATTAGATGCCATTGACAGTGGTAGGAAAAATTGGGCCTTTGGTGGTGGTGCTGGTGCTACAACACTGTAAGCCCTCACAGTTACTCTTGGTGGGCGCAGGAATGGGCCCTGCTGTGAATTATTAGATCAAGAATTGTAATTGCATGCCCCTGTTGAACAGGGGCAGAAAAATTGGGCATTTGGTGGTGGTGGTGGTGGACGGTGTTGCCACAACACTGTAAGCCCTCACAGTTACTCTTGGTGGGCGCAGGAATGGGCCCTGCTGTGAATTATTAGATCAAGATTTGTAATTACACGCCCCTGTTAAACAGGGGCTGAAAAATTGGGCCTTAGGCACTGGTGCTGGTGCCACAACACTGCAACCCCTCACAGATACTGTACTTGGAGCACAGCATTGAGACCTGTTGCAAAGTATTGCATAAAAAATTGTAATTACACGAACCTGTTAAACAGGGGCTGAAAAATTGGGCCTTAGGCACTGGTGCTGGTGCCACAACACAGCAACCCCTCACAGATACTGTACTTGGAGCACAGCAATGAGACCTGTTGCAAAGCATTGCATAAAAAATTTTTTTAATTACACGCCCCTGTTAAACAGGGGCTGAAAAATTGGGCCTTAGGCACTGGTGCCAGTGCCACAACACTGCAACCCTCACAGATACTGTACTTGGAGCACAGCAATGAGACCTGTTGCAAAGCATTGCATAAAAAACTGTAATTACACGCCCCTGTTAAACAGGGGCTGAAAAATTGGGCCTTAGGCACTGGTGCCGGTGCCACAACACTGCAACCCCTCAGAGATACTGTACTTGGAGCACAGCAATGAGACCTGTTGCAAAGCATTGCATAAAAAATTGTAATTACACGCCCCTGTTAAACAGGGGCTGAAAAATTGGGCCTTAGCCACTGGTGCTGGCACCCAGTAACAAAAATGTTCTTCTAAGCTATCATCAGGATCATTGAGGAGGAAGAGGATAGTCAGTCAACATAACAGGACAGTCACTCAGCATCAGCATAGGCAGTCTTGAAGGGATGTGACTTTTCAAAATAAATTATTCTGTTACATCAGCTTCAGGTGCCTGGTAGCTGGTGGTGATCCAAGACTGATTCATCTTTATGAAGGTCAATCGATCAACCGCGTCGGTGGACAGGCGCACCCTGTGATCGGTGACAAAGCCTCCAGCAGCACTGAATGTGCGTTCCGAAAAAACGCTGGATGCAGGACAGGCCAGTAGCTCAATTGCATACTGTGCAAGCTCTGGCCAGTGATCCATCCTCAAGACCCAGTAAGCCAGAGGATTTTCGGTGGGAAAGGTGTCCAAGTCTGACCTTGCCCCTAGGTATTCCTGCACCATGTATATCAGACACTGGCGATGGTTGCTGGAACCGATCATACCTTGGGGCTGCGGACTACAAAATTGTCTGAACGGTCAGATGGCCACCTTCTCCAGCGCTCCTTCTGCTACTGACCGAAGCCTCAACTCGTTGTCCAGGACCAGGAGTTTGTAACCTCCCAGTCTCTGGGAACCGCTTTCACAGACCTTTCTGCAAGGCCTCCCAGAGATGGCTTATCCTCTGCTCACTCTGCGACGGCAAGATAAGGTCTGCAACCTTACCCTTGTACCGTGGATTAAGGAGAGTGGCCAGCCAGTAATGGTCCCTCTCCTTGATCCGAAGAATACGAGGATCCTTCCGCAGGCTTTGCAGGATCAGGGAGGCCATGCAACGTAGGTTAGCTGAGGCATTCGGTCCGGAGTCTTCTGGGTCACTAAGGACGACATGATCCGCAGCCACCTCCTCCCAGCCACGTACAAGTCCACCGGTTTCTTGGGACTGTAAATCATCCCTAAAAGACTGCTGATGCTGAGTGCCAGGCTCCACCTCCATGCTGACACAATCCTCCTCCTCCTCCTCATCCTCTTCCTGTGTGATGGGTGGGAGAGAAGGAACACTGTCTGGATAAAGGGGGCCTTGAGAGGCAAGGAAGTCCTCCTCTTCCTGCCTCTGTTCTGCCTCAAGTGCCCTGTCCATTATTCCATGCAGCGTATGCTCCAACAGGTGGACAAGAGGTACAGTGTCACTGATGCATGCACTGTCACTGTTCACCATCCTCGTGGCCTCCTCAAATGGTGACAGGACAGTGCATGCATCCCTGATCATGCTCCACTGGCGTGGTGAAAAAAATCCGAGCTCCCCTGACCCTGTCCTGGTGCCGTAGTCGCACAGGTACTCATTGATGGCCCTCTGATGCGTGTGCAGTCGCTGCAGCATGGCCAACATTGGGTTCCACCTGGTGGGCATGTCACATATAAGGCGGTTCTTGGGCAAGTTCAACTCCTTTTGCAGCTCAGCCAGCCGAGCACTGGCATTATATGATCGGCGGAAATGCACACAGACTTTCCTGGCCTGCCTCAGGACATCCTGTAAGCCTGGGTACCTGCCCAAGAACCACTGCACCACCAGGTTAAGGACGTGAGCCATACAGGGCACATGGGTCAGTTGTCCCTGTCGCAGGGCAGAGAGGAGGTTGGTGCCATTGTCGCAAACCACCATTCCTGGCTTAAGCTGGCGTGGCGTCAACCACCTCTCGGCCTGCCCCTGCAGAGCTGACAGAACCTCTGCACCAGTGTGGCTCCTGTCCCCCAAACACACCAGCGCAAGCACGGCTTGGCATCTTTTTTCCTGCGTACTTGCGTAGCCCCTTGAACGCCTACGGAGCACCACTGGTTCCGAGGACAAAGGACAGGAAGAGGCCATGGAGGAAGAAGAAGAGGAGGGGGTGGATGAGAGAGGTGTGTCACAACCAGAAGTAGCATTTTGGAGGCGTGGTGGCGGAACAACCTCCAACACTACTGCACCTTGTCCTGCATCCTTCCCAGCTGCCAAAAGAGTGACCCAATGTGCCGTGACAGATAGGTAACGTCCCTGTCCATGCATGAGTCAGCGGTAATATGCACCTTACCGCTGACCGCCCTGTCCAGCGAGGCATCGACATTGCCTTCCACATGCCGGTAGAGAGCCGGAATCGCCTTCCGTGAGAGTTTGGGAACCTGCCACTGAGGAACCGCACATTGCACAAACTCACGGAAGGGGGCCGAGTCTACCAACTGAAAAGGCAGCAGTTGAAGTGCTAGCAATTTAGCCAAGCTAGCATTCAACTGATGGGCATGTGGATGGCTGGGAGTGAACTTCTTTCGACGGTCCAGCAGGGGGGGCAGGGAAATTTGCCTGTACAATCGGACGTCGGTGTACTGCTAGGAGAGTGCTAGGAGAGTGCCCGCAAGTACTTGGCTGTGACACACCTAATTCTACACCTTTATTTCTGTCAGTGCTGCTTTCAGAGAGGACTGAAGGTATAGTGGGGTTGGAGATCCCAGCTGATGAGGAGCAAGGAGAGGTCCGCTTTGTTCTTTGGTGTGGGTCTTTAAGGTAGGCTTGCCAACGAGCTGCATGGCAGGTCAACATATGTCTGGTCATGCTTGTGGTGCCCAAGCGGCTGATGTTTTGGCTAAGGGGGATACGCTTGAGACATATGTTGCAAATAGCAGCATTGCGATCTGATGCACTCGTCTCAAAAAAGGCCCACACCAAAGAACTTTAGTAATAACGTGCAGAGGCAGCGCCCTGCACAGGCGGAGCTCTGCGGTGTGATTCAGTTGGTGTGCTGCCCTTAAGCTGGCCCCCGGAGGGCATTCTGCCTTGTTGGAGATGTGCCGCCTCCTCCTCTCTCCGATCAGGCACCCACGTGGAGTCAGTGACCTCATCATCCCCTTCCTCTTCACCACTGGAGCAAACCTGGCAGTATGCTGCAGCTGGTGGAACATGACTGCCAGATTGCTGTCCTTGAGCATCCCCTCTCTCTGCGCTCACGCTACTGCCTTCCTCTAGCTGGGTATCATCATCAGAGCTTTCAAAACGCTGGGCATCCTCCTGGAGCATGTACCCAACACTGTGGTCAAACAGTTCAGGGGACTCCTCAGGAGGACATGGTGGGTCTAGGGAAAGAGTGACTGATGACATTGAGACGAGGGAAGAGTACGCTTTGGCAGCTGCTTTGCCAATACCCTGAGCCTGGGTGAGACAGGATGAGGAGGGCTTGGTCATCCACTCTACCAAGTCTTCGGCATGATGCGGCTCAACATGTCCAGCTGCCGAAAATAAGGACAAGCGTGTCCCATGGCTCATGACGATGCACCGCGTCCACGACCAGCACTGTTGTCACTAGACACAGAGCCTGCTTGCCCTCTTTTATTGCCTCGTGACTGTCTGCCTCTCCTTGTTGGCCTTCCAGACATTGTAATGGCCTCCAGGGAGATGGGAAAAACATCAATTGGGTAGTGTATATTGTGCTGGAGTCACACAACACACACACTACTGCAGATGGCTGGATTAGATGACACCAGCAAAGAAGGGCAGATACATATATATTTTGACTTTTATATATATATATATATATATGAATGTATATATATATATATATATATATATATATTAGGTTTTTATGCTATTTATTTCTTTCTTTTTTTTTCATTTTCCATTTGGTACCTTTCATTGGGACATTTTTTTTATTTTATTTTATTTTATGTCATTTTAAATTATTTTATTTATTAGCCTTGATGAAAGGGGAATTCTGAGCCCACCAAACACATTGGCTACTTTCTTTGTACAATAAAAACCTACTGGGCTCAACATCATCTTCTCCACATTTCTGACCCTTCCTACTAAAATTACTAACAATCAGCATCTGTTGAGACAATGGTCATGTGAATTTAATATACAGCACAGCCTACAGTGTACAGCAGTCAGGAGTGTGTCTGGGGTTTGCCCTATGTAGAGAGTAGGGATGAGCCGAACACCCCCTGTTCGGTTCGCACCAGAACCTGCGAACAGACCTAAATGTTCAGACCCGAATGTTCAAAATCAAAAGTGCTAATTTTAAAGGCTTATATGCAAGTTATTTTCATTAAAAGTGTTTGGGGACCTGGGTCCTGCCCCAGGGAACATGTATCAATGCAAAAAAAAAGTTTTAAAAACTGAAGTTTTTTCGGGAGCAGTGATTTTAAAAATGCTTAAAGTGAACCAGTAAAAGTGTAATATTCCTTTAAATTTTGTACCTGGGGTGTGTGTATTGTATGCCTGTAAAGGGGCGCATGTTTCCCGTGCTTAGAACTGTCCCTGCACAAAGTGTCATTTTTGCAGGAAAAAAAGTCATTTAAAATCACTCGCGGCTATAATGAATTGTCGGCTCCCGTAATACAGAGAACAGCCATTAAAAGTCATTAATAAAAAAAATAAAAAAAATATGCGTGGGGTTCCCCCCAAATTCAATTACCATGCCCTTCAGGTCTGGTATGGATATTAAGGGGAACCCCGGGTCAAATTTAAAAAAAAAAATGACGTGGGGTTCTCCCTAAATATCCATACCAGACTCTTCAGGTCTGGTATGGATCTTAAGGGGAACTCCATGCCAAATTTAAAAAAGAAATGGTGTGGATTTCCACCCAAAAATCCATACCAGACCCTTTATCTGAGCACGCAACCTGGCAGGCTGCAGGAAAAGAGGGGGGGACGAGAGAGCGCCCCCCCTGCCGAACTGTACAAGGAGACCCCCAGATCCCCCCCCCCTGTTTGAAATGGTAAGGGGGTACAAAAGTACCCCTACCATTTCACAAAGAAAGTGTAAAATATTGTTAAAAAACACACAGACACCGTTGGGAAAAGTCCTTTATTAAAAAAAAAATGATTCCAGCGGTGGTAATCCACTCTTGCTATCCAGCGATGGATGATCTCTTCTCCGGGGTCCAGCGATAGCTGATCTCTTCCAATGACGTCCAGTGCAGCGCATCATGTCTCCATGAAGACACTGCGGGAATCCTGTCTTAGCTGAGGAGGACCGGGCCACTCGTCACCTGACCCCGCCCCCCTCTGACGCAAGGCAAGGGGGAAGCCGGGGCTTCCCCAGTGACGTACGAGTGACCCCGCCCCCCTCTGATGTAACACATTGGTTGTCAATGTCAATGGTTCTCAGACCCTGAAGACCCCTTTGGAGATATACCGACTGTGACCCAGAGTCATGAATAAGGTAAGACAGGGGTTCCTTGTATATGGCTTTTTTAACTGGCTTTAAACAGCTCTATCCACAGAACATTGCACACTTTGCACTTTACTGCACAGAAGTTTTGGGTGTTATTCACTTTATTGTGGTAACCCTGCCATTTTGTCTCTAGTGATTCTCATCAAGCACTTTAAAAATTACTGTGTTTGACAGCTTATCTGAACTTAGTCTCAAAAGAATGAGGTGTCTGTCACGCCTCCCAGAAAACATGTTCCCACCCACCTATTGTCCCGAAAACACATGTAGTACATTGCTGCATTCTATCTTTTATAGATTTGCAGGAACTCATTCAGCATCTGGGTTATACCAGCTCATTTTCTGGACACGCAAAACCCAATCCATTCTGCAACTCTGAACCATGAACACCCTAGTGGGGATCCCTTTACTGGCATTGGTGGATCACAGGTGCAAGGGAGCTGGGATAAAAGGGACAAATAGCATGCTTCTACAGACGACCCACGTGAAACACAGAACACTGCTCAGGATGATAGATGTTGCTCTGGAGCAATGTCCTAATATGACACTACTAAGGTTATCTGATTCTGGCCCCCTCTTAGGCACGCACCATGTGGTCTGTCTGACAAAAGCTTCTCTGCCACTATGTCTAAATTCTAAGGAAAACTTTCAGCACTTCTAAAATATTCTAAAATATTTATTTTAGGGGTGATAAGATCTTCGTGTCCCCTGATGATTTGACTTCTGTTGGGAGCATGTCCTCCAACCTGTAGAACTCACATCTATACTGTGAAGGAATGATTTTTCCCAGGGTGGGATTAGAGACTCACATTGATAGGGAGATCTTGTACTGTAGTCCAGATAAGAGGGGAAAAGGTAATTTTTTTCTACCTAGAAATCAGAGGACATCCTGCTCCACTATTGCTAGGTGGAACTGACAGCTCGTCTCCAGGGCTTGCGCCCTTAAAGAAAAGGATCTTGCCTTTCTAATCAGAGATCCTTCTTCCAGAGCTGTTGGTTTCTCCAAAGTTTTTCAGCATTAAGCAACTGTATCCTAGATTTGCAAGGCCATCCCCTGGTCCTCAATTCAAACATTTTTCAAATTCTACCAGGTGGATGTTCAGGCCTCAGCTGAAGCTATCATCAGCTATCATCTGAGTATTTTGCTTGGGTTCCCTTGTGTTTCTTGTAGGCTTATAGGCAGTTCCAGTTTGTGATGATGTTGGCCATTCCTCAATTTTATTTCTTGGGTACTTCCTATAGTTTCTGAATACCAGTCCTGTGTCCAGTAATAGGAATTTTGACTTCCCTGTAAATTCATTATCTTGGGGTACAGTACAGGACACAAGTTCCTACTCTCTTTGTTTTAAGCGCTCCTTATTGCTCACTAAAAAAATGGAGCCTTACAGAATGGGCAAGGTTATATGTTTGCGCTCTATGGGCAGCCCTAGCAAAAGTTTTTTCCAGTGTCCAATCAACTGGAAATAGCAGCATAATATAACCTATGATCTATGATTACCAGTCCTCTGACCTGTACTCCAAGGTAAGGAATTAAGTTAAGTCAAAATTACTATTTTCTAACATATGGTTGTCAAAAGTCTTACATATTAAAGTGAGGGCCAGTGTCTTATCTATGAGAGTTTTTTTTTTTTTTTAAATATACCTGTTTGACTCCTATTTAGACCTACCTGTGTATTTATAGCTTCAAATATTTAATGCAGAATGGTTGTATTAAAAAAAATCTTCAAATAAGGCATATTTATAGAAAAGTACCAGTTGCCCAAGGAAACTTTTTATGGAATGGATCATAGTTGTGCCATTAGTATACATTGGTAGGCTTGCATTCTCATTACCATTAATTCAGCTCACAAAATGGCACCTTCGGTCGTGGAAATGACAGGTACACTGATGCATGTATAATAGCTGAAATGGTTACACTTTACAATTTTATACAGTATATTGAAGCTTTTTATTTTTATGTTTTTCCATGTGAAAAAGATTATAGGCAAGATGGACTGCCTTAAACTAATGCTCACTTAAACACTTAAACATTCTATAATAATTTGTCAGTTTTATTTTTTACTTGGAGCAAATTTGACCCTCTGCATGAAATCAGTTAATCTAAGTAGGAGTTGAACTGACTCACAGGTACAAATCATAGCTATATTTCACTCAGTGACAAGTCATGTACTTCAGAACCATTAGTATAACCTAGCCCCTGCCAGACACCAGAGAAGCTTGGAAATAGAGCATATCATTAAAAGATGCAGAGTACTTATCAAAAATTAATTTAGTTGGACTATATGCAGCATTGCACTGTGCATTTTTAATAAATATTGTCCTTATCAGAGGTCTGTGGACTTTATTTTTCGAGGAACAGAATAGAAAAGAAAAAAACCTCATACACTGTATATGCCTTTTTTTAAATAAAAAGATATTCTCATGGCTCATAGATTGAGTCACTTTTATCAATATATTTTTACAGTAACATGAGCCAATACATTGCATGCTAAAAGCATGAGGATAAAATACTGTTTTTAAAAAAGGGAAAAAATTATTTGTTTGTCGCCGTAGAATTCAGCAGGTTTAGCTGTGTGGAAGACAGCACAGTGTGAGTGAGAGTGAGTGATTTTGTCGCCACTGCTATATCCAGCAGTGCACAGTACAGATGTGACATCAAAGAATGGAGCAATGCAGCTGGTGCTCTTTGAGAAACTCTGCAAGGAGCTCCAATACTGACATGCAAGTCAAAGTCACATGTAAATAGCCTACAGTGTATTCCTAGTCATTTATGGACATTTGGAAAAGAGCAAAAAACCTCATGTATGTTTTTAATTCGCTAACATATTTTTCCTTCTATTAAATGCACAAAATAATTGCCAATAGTGTACTAGAGTATTTCAATATATCTAGACAGTTTAATCCTGCCATGTCATTTAGTTGATTCCAGTATACGCTAGCTGAAAAAGACTCATGTAAAACTATGCGGAAAGAAAAAAAAAAGACATGTATGATGCAGTCTGTTGAAATCATAAATACAGCAGTTCTTTGTTTTTCTGAGTCTGCCCTGTAACATACCTGTTAATCTTAACAGTAGATCTGCACCCTTTAACCACTTAAGCTCCAGAAGATTTTACCCCCCTTAATGACCAGGGCATATTTTGCTATTCGGCACTATGCTACTTTAACTGGCAACTGCGTGGTCATGCAACACTGTAAGCAAATTACATTATTTTTTCACACAAATAGAGGTTTCTTTTAGTGGTATTTACTGTATTTATTGGTGTATAACATGCACTTTTTCACCCTGAAAATCGTGTGCAAATAGTGTGTGTGTGTTATACGCTGATACTGCGATTTGGGCTGCCTATAAAGGAAGGGGGAGGGGGAAGGGACGAGCGCTGTCAGATTACATACTGCGAGAATCTCCTGTTTACTCAGCGGACTCTATTATAGGAAATCCCATCTCCTGGTCCGGCATTGGACCAGTGTTCTGTATATCATAGAACTTTGTATTAAAGAGGCCGCAGAGTAAACAGGAGATTCTCGCTGTATGTAATCTGATGGCGCTCAAGCCACCCCCCTCCCTGTCCCCTCCGAGGCAGCAGTAATCTGAGGTGAGGCTGCAGATGGGTATTGATCAGGCTGCATTCATGGCAATGATGAGGCTGCATATGGGCATTGATCAAGCTGCAATGATGGGCAAAATGTGAGGCTGCAGATGGGCATTGATCAAGCTGCATTGATGGGCAATTGTGAGGCTATAGATGGACATTGATCAGGCTGCATTGATGGCCAATTGTGAGGCTGCAGATGGGCAATGGTGAGGCTGTACATGGGCAATGGTGAGGCTGCATTGATGGGCACTGACCCTTATTTTGCATCAAAAAATTTTTTCCTGAAACTTCCCTCCTAAAATGAAGGTGCGTGTTATACGCCTTGGTTTTTTATTTTTCAATGTATAAACAAAAAAAGACTGAAAATTTTGAAAAATATTTTTTCACTTTCTGTTATAAAACCTATCTAATAATAAAAAAGTTTTTTTCACCAAAATGTATTCTGCTACATGTCTTTGGTAAAAAAAAATCCCAATAAGTGTATATTCATTGCTTACTAGTAATAGCGTGATCAGTGACTTAAAGTGTGACTGTGCGGCAGACAATCCGACACTGAAATGGTTGGGATCTCACACTGATATCCCTAGTGATGCTAATACAGTGATCAGTGTTAATACTAATACCTGGCTGGGATGGGGCTAACATCTAGGGGCAGTCGGGGGGTTAACTGTGTGCCTAACAATGTGTAATGTGTGTAAAATGTGCTGCTTTTACTAATCAACGTGGTTGATTTTTCTCCCTGCTTTGTAGGGAGAAAAAAACAGCCACAGCACTGCTCCATGTATTGTTAGTAATCACAGGGCTCTGTACTGTACTGATCAGCAGGTTCCAGCCATAAATCATTGAACGGAACCCGCTGACCAACTTGTGCTGTATTGAATCACAGCACTGATGGGGCGGCTGGCACCCCCTATAAAGGAATGCAGGATCTCATACATGTATGTGATCTGGGGCAGCGGGGCCACCCTTCCACATTAAAAAGGCAGTGGGTGGTCTGTTAGTGGTTAATAAGGTGACAGTGCTGTTTATTTTGCAAACTATGCAGCATTGTCCCTCCTTGGGCAGGGTAGTTTTAGGTGGACTTTAAAGCTGGCCATAGATTGATTGAAAGGGCACATGTTGATCCATCTATGGCCATTCCCACTCCAGAGAAGTTGATCTGGATAAAACTGTAGTTTCACTCGAATAGCACTGCAGCCATTTGGCTGCAATACTTATGAGTGTATTCTGACAGTGGAGACATCCCTGTTGTCAGAAAACAATAGCACAGCAGGGAAACTCCTTCATCCACCTTGAATGTATGGAGGAGGGAATCCGTAAATTTTTTATTTTTATTTTTTGATCAGTAAACTGGCTGATCAAAAAATAAATCCATCTATGGCCAGCCTATGTAAACAACAAACAAATTAAAGCTAAGCAGTAACAGCAACAGGTCTTTTTTTCTTGGCTGAAGGTGTAACCCACATGACTAACAGCTATCACGTATTAACCTCAACATGTATTAACTGTACAGTTTTCAGTAAAATATTTCTTTCTAGAGTGGGTCTTTAACCTTTTATAAAGGCTAGAGAGGACCCACCAAAGTCCTTTCACACTATGGCAGTGCTTTACCACATGTTGCATAATGCTGCAGCCTATTTGGGTTGGCAGCACACAACAATGCATACAAAATCGGACACAGACCTTATTTTTGTAATGCACTATGCAACAATGCACAGATGTTTCTCATGCGTTGCAGTATGATGCAACTTAAATGCAGTTGCATACTTTGCAAGGTGCATTAGGGCGCCACCACATTGTGTTTTGCGGCACCTATATGGCGATTGTTGCATTGTTGCATGGGTAATGAAAGATTGCAGACCTATTATATATTGTATATGAAATCAAGAAGATTGCAGACTCGATACTTAATCATTTTGATAGCTTAATAGCTTAAAGCCTAACTTCAGTTTTTTTTTTTAACTTTAAATAGTTTATTTGGACCAAGCTGGTCTAAACAAACTATTCCCTTCACGATTACATGTGCCCGCTGTCAGTGCTGTATAAACTCAATATAGCATCAGCTACATATAGTATACAGCACTGTGTTCCAGCAGCTGTATGGGGACTTCCTCTCTCATTCCCAGAACAAAATCAAGTTGGGATGAGTGCTGCTTAGCCATTTGTAGGAAGCCTTGTATTTTATGAATGAATACAAAGCTTCCTTTGAATTGCTGAGGTGGAAATTGTGAAGTCCTCACCTACCTCTCCAACAAGCTTCCTGTAAATGGCTAAACAGCACTCAGCCCGACTCAAGTTTGTTTTCTGGGGATTTTACCTCCACCCCCCCCCCCCCGATCCTGGCATCAGGGGCGGCCGCTTAAGCCAACTTATGGAAGCACTGGCCCTAGATGTTACATACAGTTTATGCAGCATTGACAAGGGGTGCATGTATTCATAAAGGAAATAGATCAGTTTGGTCCAAAAAACGATTTAAAGTTAAATCAAGCCTGGATTAAGGCTTTAACCATTATATGTTTCATATATATGGTGAAATCAGCATTTTCCTTGCTAGAAGAGTACTTGGAACCCCCAAACATATATTTTCTGAAAGCGGAGGCCATGAAGAATGAAATAGTGGCAATTTTTTATGTCATGCAATATTTGCGCTGCTGTTTATCAAATGAAAAAATACACCTCAATTAATTTTAGTGCACACAAACACAATACAAATACCCAATTTTTGGGTAAAATATAGACTATGATGTTGCATTGAGTAAATAGACAACAAACATGTCATGGCAACAAGCTATGGTACTGAAAATTGTCCATGGATGATGCATTAAAAGCCTTTTCAGGTTATTGGTTTAGGGTTTAATATGAGCTATAGCACTAGAGATATTGCTCTCACTCCAACGTTAATGGCAATACCTCACATGTTTGGTGCAATCACCGCTTTCATATGCGTGCCAAACCTAAGTGTGCATTTGCATTTGCATGCGAGCATTGGGGGACAGTGGTGCTTTTAATTTTTTTCTTATAACTTTATTGCTTTCACAAGCCCCTTCTGATATCCTTGAACAGTGACAGGTACTCTTTATTGAGACAATAAAGGAAGGAATACAGTGCTACTGTATATGGGTATAAACAGGAAAAAAAAGTTACAAATGGAGGCAGCATCTCTAAGAGATAGGTCCTGAAAACCTATGTGAAGTGTAAAATAAAATGAAGGGAGAGGGCGCCAGCATACTGGGGGTAAAAGAACAAGTATGTATAACAACACATAAAGGAAGATTAAAAAAAATGAATGAATAAAAACTCACTTTCCTGACAGACTCCATGGCAGCCTACGTGTGGGTTAACCCCCGCCTCCTCTCCAATGCTATAGGACCCCATTCCCATAAATGAACACTCACCACTCCATACTGTGTTCCTTTTTTGTCCTCCTCCTATGGACCTTCACATGCTGTTCGTCCGGTCGGATCTCGGATGGTTCCTCTTGGCATACCTATGCGGTGCCAGCCCTGTGCTCAGCCATGGGCGGGCGAGTGGCTTTTGAGGCTGGATGGTTCCCCAGAATAGGGTGGATTGCCTCTGTATGCCCATCGGATGAATCGGACGGACGGGTGGATGACGGTCATCAACGGCTGGCAAGGTCTGCATCTCTTCATGTCCGTTATTGGCTCCATGGCAGTTATATATGTATTTATATGTTCATATTGACTATCCCTGGCGTCTAGTGTACTCCCCCCCTGTATGGCGGCTGGAGCGCTTCTGCGTTCCAGCTCGCTGTATTGTTCCTGGTTCTCGGCCGCCTCGAGGGTTTGCGCATGCGCACTGGCCTCTGGCGAGATCGAGGCTTGGTTCGCGCATGCGTGGTCCGGCGGTCGCGCATGCGCAGTACAGTCATTCTCCACGGCGCAGGCGCGAGGTGGAGGGGCGGTGACGTCACGGGCGGGGAATTCAAAAATCAGGCTGCTGCTTCAGTATCACTGGGTTCTACCAGTGCATTGGAAGCAGCAAGCCTGTTCCCCAGCCCCCGGCCTCAAAATCTACAAGGTTAGTGATGCCTAATGTAATACCTTTTTTGCTTGTAAATCTATTTGGTTAAAAAAAAAAAAAAAAAAGGTATTAATGGATATAATTAATTAAATTATTTAATATATATATGTATGTATTTATTTAAAAAAAAAAAAAAAAAATAGAGGAAAACTCTTTTGACGGTATATGTATATGGATATATATATTTATTTAAAAAAAAAAAAAATTTTTAGCATGCATTTTCCTTGCTAGTGTTGCCGGCATGTTGCTTAGGTCGGTTTTTCTTGCAGACTGCAGTATTCATTTTTGACGCTCTTCGTCCAGAGATTATGGACAAATCACCGCCTTTAAGTGGCCAGCCCTTACGCACTAGGTATGTGCGGGTAAGGGAGGGGTTGAGGTACAACTGCATTTGGTTTGCATTCTGATGCCAATGTTTCTCCCCTCCCCCTGTGTGTTTTTTGCTTTAGCCCTTCCAGACTGGATTTGCAGGACAGAGACCTTGCCAGGCCACAACAAAAACAATCATCCAGATCCAGGCGGGACTCTCCGCATGGGTCTCACCACCAGAGGAGAAGTTCACATTCCTCCTCCAGACACCGCTCCCACCGCCATGATGATCGCTCTGATCGCAGAGCATGCTGGGGATGCAAGACTCGGGTCCCGGATGGCAAGTCGTTATGTGACAGATGTTTTGCCAAGGCGGTCGGGGAAAAAGACACGGAAAACCAGCGCATGGAGTCCCTGGTAAAACGTGTTGTACAGCAGTCGCTTAAGGACATGGAGGTTCCTCACACGTTGAGCCAATCAACGACTGCATCTGGTCCCCAGACTGACGAACCCCGTGATGACCCGGGTACGTCCCAGCCCTACGGGGCTTCCGGTGAGTCCTCTGGAGAAGAGTTCCCGGACGAGGAGATTGGGGGCTTTAATTTCGCCATGGTCTCGCCACTGATTAAGGCAATTAAGGAGGCCCTCAAGTGGGAAGAAGCATCTACCCCCCCAGCCAAACAGAAGAAATTCTTCAAGCAGCTGGGTAAAGAGCGGCCGAACTTTCCTCTACTCACGGAACTGAAAGATGTTATAGAGGAAGAGTGGAGCAAGGTGGATAGGAAATCCTCCATGACCAACAAGACGTCCAGGCTGTACCCCTTTAAGATGGAAGAGGTAAAGCATCTGGAGAATGCTCCGCTTGTGGACGCAGCATTGATGCGCCTGGCCAAGCACGTCACTCTCCCGATGGAGGACTCTGTGTCCTTTAAAGACGGCCTAGAGAGGAAGATCGACCAAGACCTCAAAAGGATTTACGGTCTTGCGGGAATGGCCTGTAAACCTGTCTTAGCCCTAGCGGCTATGTCCAAAGCCATGGAGGCGTGGACTGAAAATGTGGACTCCTTCCTGAATGGTGTGTCGGCCGAACTGGCCAGGAGTTCAGCAGCAGCAGAACTAAAACTCGCAGCAGTTTTTCTGGGGGAGGCTTCCATCGACTTGATTCGTTTGTTGGCACGCATTATGCTGTCCTCGGTCACGGCTAAGCGCGCTTTGTGGCTACGTCCCTGGCTCGCCGATCCTGTTTCCAAACAAGCTTGGTGCAAAATCCCCTTTGAGGGGTCTACATTATTCGGTAACAAGCTGGATGATGCCATAAAGCGTGCGACAGGCGGTAAGTCGGGCTTCCTTCCCCAGGACAGAAGACTGCTCGGGCGGAAGAAGCCCCAGTTCAAAAAGCGTAGTCCAGAGCGCTCGAGGGATGCACGCTCCTACAAGCCAGGAAGGGACTTCAGAAGAAATTGGAACAGAGGACAGAGTTCCTTTCGCAAGTCCGTCAAGAACCAGTCGTCTGGTGGACGTGAGCCACCCAAGTCCTTCTGAGATTGTGCCCGCCCAGGCGGGTCGGGTGGGGGCCCATCTATCCCTCTTCCGGCACGTCTGGGTGGCCTCAATCTCGGATTATTGGGTCATCAAGACGGTCTCGTTGGGGCACAGATGGACCTTCTCCAGCGTCCTCCTCCCAGGTTCATGTCTACCCAGCTTCCTCGTTCGGAAGATCAGAGACAGGTCCTATTGTCATACGTGGAGCTGTTAAAGGCTCAGGGTGCAGTGGTCCGGGTGCCAGAAGAAGAGCGTTTTCAAGGGGTCTACTCTCCCCTCTTCTTAGTACAGAAGAAAAGTGGATCATGGCGCCCAGTGATAGATCTAACATACTTAAATCGGTTTATACAATACGGAAAATTCAAAATGGAAACCCTCCTAACTATACAACAAGCCATCCAACCAGGGGATTGGATGGTCTTGATCGACTTAAAGGACGCTTATTTTTCATGTTCCAATAGAGGAAGGCTGCCAAAGGTTTCTAAGATTCCATGTCGATCACGACCATCTACAGTTTATCTGCCTCCCCTTCGGGTTGACGACCTCCCCTCGAGTCTTTTCAAAAGTGCTCCTGGCAGTGGTGGCCCTGATCAGGCTGAAAGGGATAAGGCTGTACCATTATCTGGATGACCTTCTGGTTCTGTTGCAAGACAAAGAGCAGCTGTTGGTTCATCGCGAGCAGGTAATGTCCACATTGACCAGCTTCGGGTGGCTTCTAAACATGGAAAAAAGCCAGCTAGTGCCAACACAACGGCTAATTTATCTGGGTGCTCAGTTCGACACCTTGCGAAGTACAATCTCGCTACCGGTGGAAAAGATCCCGATCATACGGGAAAGGGTCTCTCAAGCCCTTCATACGCAGTACCTGAAGGCCTCGCAGTGTCTCAAGATCATAGGGACAATGGTCTCTACGACGCCTATGGTCAAGTGGGCCTTGTGGAGACTACGCCCGTTCCAGTCAGGGTTTCTGAGACAATGGAAGTCGGGAAGCAAAAGCCAAGAAATACGGATAACGTCAACAATGAGGAACAGTCTCTTCTGGTGGCTCCAACACAGGAATCTCCTGAAGTGTCACTCGATAGCTCCCATCTCTTGGGTAACGGTCACGACCGATGCCAGCGGGACCGGCTGGGGGGCCCTTTGCGGGTCGGACCTTGCACAAGGCAAGTGGGACACAAGTCTTCCTGTTCCAGGATCGAATATTCTGGAACTCCGAGCAGCCTGGTCCGCTCTCCAGCACTTCTCCCAGGTCTTGAAGGGGAAGTCGGTGTTGTTGCGAATGGACAACACCACAGCTGTCTCCTACGTGAAGAGACAAGGGGGCACCAGGAGTTCTACTCTTCTCCAGGAAGTGGAACCCATTCTATCATGGGCACAGAAGAACCTGGTGAATATTTCTGCGTTTTTTCTCCCAGGGGTTCAGAACACGCAAGCGGACTTCTTATCACGCACCCAGTTGGACAACAACGAGTGGTCCCTCCACATTCAGTTCTCGAGTGGATCCTGTCGCTGGGGGTCAATCCCGAGGTAGACCTTTTTGCCTCCCCCTGCAACTTCAAAATAGAGAAGTTCTACACGTGGAACCGCTGCAGCCAGGCCTTAGGGACAGATGCACTAACAGACCAATGGAGATTCAAGAGGGCCTATGCCTTCCCTCCACTTCCACTAATTCTCAGGTTCCTTCAGAGGCTCCAGACGGAAACGGTAGAGGTAGTGATGATCGCTCCTTACTGGCCCAACAGGCCTTGGTTCCCTCTGCTAGTCCAACTGAGTGTACGGGAGCCGGTATCTCTCCCTCTCAGGACGGACCTTCTGTCTCAAGGGGCGGTACTGCACCCATGTCCAGCAATACTGAAACTGATGGTCTGGTTCTTGAAAGGAAGAGGCTAGAGTCCATCGGATGTGCTTCTAGCGTGATTTCTACCTTATTGAGTTCCAGGAGATCGAGACGAACAAGGTTTATGGTAGAATCTGGTCCAAATTCGTGAACTTTTGTTCATCTACAGAGAGATCCTTCGAACATCCAAGAGTCCAAGATATCCTCGGATTCCTACAGACTGGCCTTGACCTTCCCTTATCCATAGGCTCTCTCAGGGTGCAAGTTTCAGCCTTATCAGCCTTCTCTGGTACCTCCTGGGCAGTCCATCCGTTAGTTCGTCAATTTTTTCGGGGGGCTTCAAGACTCAAGCCCCAAAGAAAGTCGAGATTCCCTAAATGGGATCTTCCCCTTGTCCTTGACTCTATTTCTGGACTGAGTATGACGGGGCCATCTCCGCTTTCCATTAAAGACTTTTCGGAAAAAGTTGCCTTCCTAGTGGCAGTCACTTCGGCCAAGAGGGTATCAGAAATTGGGTCACTAGGCTTCGAAGAACCCTTCTTGACTTTCTTTCCGGACCGAGTGGTCCTCATTCCTATGTTGGGATCCAATCCCAAGGTAACCTCGGTATTCCATCAGAACCAGGAGATTGTTCTACCTACCTTCAGATCACCAGGATCCGATGATATTCATCCTTTGGATGTCGGGGAAGCTCTGAGAGAATACCTTCGCATTACTTCCGCCTTTAGGCGTTCGGATCATCTCTTCATACTGCACTCAGGCAGCAACAAGGGGAACAAAGCTTCAACCAGGACTCTGGCAGCTTGGATCGTGAGAACTATACAACAGGCTTATAGGGCTAAGGGCTTGGCTCCTCCTGAGGCGGTGACGGCACATTCGACCAGAGGAATGGCTACTTCATGGGCAGCAGTCCGGCACGTGGCTCCTGATACCATCTGCAAGGCAGCTTCTTGGGCCTCTATTAATACTTTTATGTCACACTATTGCGTTGAACCTGCTTCTTTATCCTCTGTTAACTTTGGTTTGAAAATTCTATCGGCTGATAGATCAAATTAAATATTTTCTGTTTAAAGCATACCCACCCGTGTGGTCGGCTAGTTATTTCCCACACGTAGGCTGCCATGGAGTCTGTCAGGAAAAAGGAAAATTTATTATCAAATACTTACCGTAATTTTCCTTTCCTGATGGACTCCATGGCAGACGGAGTTCCCACCCATGAGTCATATGAGTAGGCTAGTTACGGAACACAGTATGGAGTGGTGAGTGTTCATTTATGGGAATGGGGTCCTATAGCATTGGAGAGGAGGCGGGGTTAACCCACACGTAGGCTGCCATGGAGTCCATCAGGAAAGGAAAATTACGGTAAGTATTTGATAATAAATTTTCCTTTATTTGGAAGTGAAGATGGTGCTGACCGTCTGAGAAAAAGAAGGACTTCACTGAAGCTCTGTGAAGGGCAGCTGATGAGAGTTGGAAGGAAAAGCCTGTGGTGCGATGGAATAGGGACTCCAGATGGAATGCCCTGGCTGTTCACAAAACGTATTGGATGATTTGGTCAGCAGCCCGACTTGTCCTTTGCTCCATATGAAATATTACTTTTTTGAAGAGGCTGTAAGGCTGTTACTAATATGGGGATAGATTGGACTTATATTCCCCAAGGCTAGATTTCAGTTACGGTATATGCCCCCACAGGACAATTTTCTTGAGTGCCTCTCTGTGCCAGAGATCTTGCAAATGATACAAATAAATGCCTTGAAGAAGAAACAGTATGTAAATCTATTCTACACAAGCATATTTGCCTAATATTTTCTCTTGTAAAACTTGCATAAGGATTACATACAAAAAAAAAAAAGGTAGCATGCTCACCCAAAACCTTTTGCCCTGTGTTCTAGAATATTGTGCATGTTTATAAAGGACAATAGTGTCATAAAGGAAAGGAGAATGTTAAAAATAACAACACCTCTTTATAAATAGACCCTTAGTTTGCTTTTTATATTTTTAAACCTGTCTGCCCTAGATTTCTCTGAATTGTCTTTACAACAAGCAGTCAGGCCTTATACTTTATGTTCATGCCTCTGACACATTAAAATGTTATCTAGTCCCCAAAACATTAAAGCAGTATTAAACCCAAAAGCAAGCATTTATTAACCACTTTCCGACTGGCGCACGACGATGTATGTCCCTTTTTTGAAGAGGGATATCTCGGTAACGGCAGAAGCTGCTGCCACAACCGAGATATCCATCTCTTCAGGCGCCGGTCGGCTGTCCGATAATGGTGGTCATCGCGGCGGATTCGCCACGAGATCACCGTTATCGGCGACGGGAGAGGTGCCCCCCTCCCGCCGCTCTCCCGCGCCTTCCGCCGCTTACCGAAACCGTCGGCAGCGGCGGAGGCGATCGGGTCCGTTCCCCTGATGTGCATAGAGATGAGTGACGCTAAGATGGCCGCCACTCATCTCTATACCATAGGAGGGCGTAAGCGACGTCAAAAACGTCACTTCCGCCCATACCTCTTAAAGAGGAATTTTCAAATGTCGTTTTTTTAAATGACATTTTTTTTTTTTTTTTTTTTTTCATTGAAGTCCAAATATGAGATCTGAGGACTTTTTGACCCCAGATCTCATATTTAAGAGGACCTGTCATGCTTTTTTTTCTATTACAAGGAATGTTTACATTCCTTGTAATAGGAATAAAAGTGAGCCAATTAATTTTTTTTTTAAAAAGAGTGTAAAAATAAATAAAATCAAGAAAAATAAATAAGAAAAAAAAAAAAAAAAAAATTTTTTAAAGCGCCCCGTCCCGACGAGCTTGTGCGCAGAAGCGAACGCATACGTGAGTAGCGCCCGCATATGAAAACGGTGGTCAAACCACACATGTGAGGTATCGCCGCGATTGGTAGAGCGAGAGCAATAATTATAGCCGTAGACCTCCTCTGTAACGCAAAATATGCAACCTGTAGAATTTTTTAAACGTCGCCTATGGAGATTTTTGAGGGTAAAAGTTTGATGCCATTCCACGAGCGGGCGCAATTTTGAAGCGTGACATGTTAGGTATCAATTTACTCGGCGTAACATTATCTTTCACAATATATAAAAAAATTGGACTAACTTTACTGTTGTCTTATTTTTTTATTCAAAAAAGTGAATTTTTTCCAAAAAAAGTGCGCTTGCAAGACCGATGCGCAAATACGGTGTGAAAAAAAGTATTGCAACGACCGCCATTTTATTCTCTAGGGTGTTAGAAAAAAAACAATATATAATGTTTGGGGGTTCTAAGTTTTTTTCTAGCAAAAAAAACTGTTTTAAACATGTAAACACCTAAAATCCAAAACGAGGCTGGTCTTAAAGTGGTTAACTGCTTCCCGACCGCCCTATAGCAGCTTTACTGCTACAGGGCGGCCGGTCTGCGCAGAATCATATATATACAGTATACATGATTCTGCACTTCTGGGTAGGGGGCGTGCTCGTGCCACTATCGCTGTGATTAGCAGATACCAATCAGCTGGTGATGGCCAATGGAAAACGTCTGGCACCTGCTGATTGGTGAGGAGACACACTGGAAGGAGCTCTGCAAACAAGGCAGAGCTCCGTCCTATCAGCAGGGATGTGCTGGATTTTGTTTCCCTGTTAAGCAGGGAATCAAAATCCAGCACATCCCTTAGTAAAAGCACCTGTAAATAAACACACAAACACTGGTTAGGCACATATATAACCCTTTGATCACCACTGATGTTAACCTTTTTCCAGCCAGTGTCATTAGTATAGGTGACAGTGCATATTTTTTGCATTGATCACTGTATTAGTTTCACTGGTTCCCACAGAGTGTCAGTTAGTGTCCGCTGCAATATCGCAGTCCTGCTATAAGTCATTGATTGCCGCCATTACTAGTATAAAAAAATAAATAAAATTCCAGTATATATACCATAGTTTGTAAAAACGATATCTTTTGCGCAAACCAATCAATATACGCTTATTGGGATGTTTTTATTTTTTACCAAAAATATGTAGCGGAATACATATTGGTCTAAATTTATGAAGAAATTTGATTTTTTAAATGTTTTTATTGGATATGTTTTGTTTTAGAAATGAAAAAATATCGTTTTTTTTTTCCCTCAAAATTGTTGGTCTTCTTTTTGTTTATAGCGCAAAAAATAAAAAGCCCAGTGGTGATCAAATACCATCAAAAGAAAGCTCATTTGTGGGGACAAATTACATAATTTTAATTCATGTACAGCGTTGCATGACCGCAAAATTCTCATTTAACTTAACGCAGTCCTGTATAGCAAAAAATGCTGCTCATGAACGGGGTAAATCTTCCAGAGGTTAAGTGGTTATATTGCCGCATACTAATTCTTAGATTAGTGATTTCTGCATTTGTTTTTGTTTTTTAAGTGTTTCTTTCCTTTCTTTTCTCCTGGGGTTCTGGAGAGTAAATCAAGCTGTCCTACAGATGTAGCAGTTAGACTGTTGAGACAAACCATTTACCACTGATGGAGGTTTTTACAATGATCAGCATTTATGTATTTATGTAAAACATACCCTAATAGAAATGTTTGCTGTAACTACTTATAAAGTGTTAAAGTGTGGCTTCAATTTACTAGTGTATCTAAATCTGCTGGTGCATCTAGCACTCCCCACCCCCCAGCATGAAAATGCTGATACCTAAAGTTGCCCCTGTGCTCCTCCATTCAGATTTGGGGTACTGGCTACTGGCCAGATCACCAGGTATAAACACAGACTAAAAATTCTAAATAAAGAATACAAATGCAGCCATCATATCCAATGATTGGTAAGCTGCAATACAGTATATTACATTTTTGGTTTTGGGTTTAATTCTGATTTAATATGTTACTTACAAAAACTGGTGGCTGCATGTATTTCCTTTTTTTCATACTTTTTTCCTTTTATTTTACCTGGTCATTCTGCTAGTAACACACTTCCTGTCCTAGGGTGACAATGCACACGAATTCCAATTGTTTTAGGTTAAAAAAGATAGATACAGGGGGTTCCCGACTTACAAACATCCGACTTACAAACGACTCCTACTTACAAACGGAGGGAGAAAACAGGAAGTGAGAGGAAATCCACCCCTAGGAAGGGAAATTCACTCCTGTAAGAGTTAATATGGGAAAAAGGTGTCTCCACTGATGCTTTATCACCAGTCCATGTTTCCCTAACAACCCAAAATTTTCAAAATCCAATTTTCGTTGGGACAGAAGGTGAGGTGAAATGTTCTGAACAGGGGCACAGACAGCAAAACAAATGTTACAGGGGTGATAACCCTTCCCAATGTTCTACAAAAAGCTTAAAAATTGATTTTTTGGCTGGAGCTACACTTAAAAAATGTACCTGTTCCGACTTACTAACAGATTCAACTTAAGAACAAACCTATAGTCCCGATCTCGTTTGTAACCCGGGGACCCCCTGTAGATAGATAGATAGATAGATAGATAGATAGATAGATAGATAGATAGATAGATAGATAGATAGATAGGAAGATATGGCTGCTATGTAAGTCTTTTTGTAGTTAAATAGTAATACAAACAATTTTCTCCTTACAGCCATGACATTCAAAACTGCCAAATTATATCATGTATGTATTCTCAGTTTGTACATGGGACTCAGAATTCTCATCCCCTGTGCTTGTTATTGGCTTGATCTTTTTCCCAGAAGTCTGTGCAGTGCTTATGGTAAAATGATAGTCATTTGAGAGAGTTCTGCAGTACAGCTTTAGTTTCTAAGAGTGCAGCAATCTTTACAAGAGTCCCAGGGGTGCAAAATTATAGCTGATACTACGATTTTAATTGGCATAACCTACCACTTTGCAATCGTTTTAAGCAACTGCACAAACATGGCATCTAATTATCTATAGCAAAAAAGCAGGCAAGCATGTATAAGCCAAGCGTATTAGGGTAAGAGAGTGCAGCTCCTCTCCTAATGATTTCTTGTATGCTATATTTTCACCAAGTGGGGTAACTTGCCAACAATGAACATTTTCATTTGCAGTATGCAGTATGCAGAGTGTGGGCAAGAGGTTTTCTGGGTAACATTTTTAACTAGTGCTAAGTAAAAAAAATATTTTAATGGGACCTTTATTGCAGTGTGAAGCCTACTATAATATGACAGGTCCATCATAAAAAAATCAAGTACAAAATAGTTTTGTCAGAATACGTTGACATGAGGTCAATATGAATTTAAATCTTGTCTCTTCTTTTTATAATGGTGGCATTCCATGTATAACATTATGTAAAAAGGCATTGATCAATTGTATTTCCCATATTTCCTATTGAAGCATAAAAATATTGCATGATGCACTGAACAGCTGGATAAGTGCATTTAATGGAATGGTTAAAATGGTTTATTAATATCTATATGACATTTTGATGGTGTTGATGAGGTTTTTATTTACCATTAAAATGATTTATAATGGGATTTTTATTCATTTTATTAAGCTGAATTAATGTACTTAGATACCAAAATGTTGACATAAGGTAAAAGGTCATTCTATGCTTCTGCAGGCAAAAATCAATTTATTCCAAATGTATCTGGTTTGATAAAGGGAAATTCAAACTCAAATGGTGTAGAGCAATTTTCCAGTAAGTCCATGCCAGTCTGGACATTTATTTTAGAGTGTAGCCCACTTTTATTAAAGGCAATAGGAAAGTTCAATGAAAATAAACAATTGGGTCTATTAGTGTTGCATTAGTCCATCAGAATTATTCAGCCTACTGGCTAACAAGACTTCATCGTCTCTGAGTCAGTCTCTGCCAAGACTCACCATGTAGTCTCCTTTAACTCTCCACCAAACAAAAATGCCCATTTGGCTACATATTTTCTGCTTTGAGTCACCTTGTGTCACAGAACACAGGCTTTGGGTCTTTCTCACCACTTCCTACTAGGGATTAGCCCGGTGTTCGATTCGAACCCATGTTCGAATCGAACATCGGGCGGTCGCCCGCTCGGCGAGCCCAGAACTATTTGGGCCGCTCGCATTAAATTCGTGTGATGCAAGCGGCCCGCAATGCACTGCGCCGGTTGCAGTGCATTGCTGGCTGATGATTGGCCAAGCATGCACTGTGACCCGCATGCTTGGCCAATCAAAGAGCCAGCGGTGAGGAGAGCAATAATTGGCCACAGGCAGGATGCCTGTGGCCAATTATAGCTCAGGGGGTTTAGTACACGCCCCACAGTATAAAAGGCCGCTGCGCCGACGGCCTCTCATATTGTGTTGTGTTCCAGCGTCAGTGTCAGTGTTATGTGCTGCTGACTGCTGACATTATGTGCTATGATTCTGGGGATTAGTGTGTGCGTGCTGTTAGTACGGCATTGCAGTATCACATCTGGGGGGTGTCTATAGTATGCCTGTGAAGGGGGGCATGTTTCCTGTGCTTAGTAGGGATGAGCCGAACACCCCCGGGTTCGGTTCGAACCAGAACCTTCGAACGGACCGAAAGTTTGCGCGAATTTTCGAACCCTATACGTTATAATGGACGCGAACGTTCGAAATCAAAAGTGCTAATTACAACGGCCAATATGCATGTTAATGTCATAAAACAGGTTTGGGGACCCGGGTCCTGCCCCAGGGGACATATATCAATGCAAAAAGAACTTTTAAAAACTAACGTTTTTTCGGGAGCAGTCATTTTAATGATGCATAAAGTGAAAAAAAAAAAGTGAAATTTTCCTTTAAATATGGTTCCTGGGGGGTGTCTAAAGTATGCCTGTGAAGTGGCATGTGTTTCCCGTGTTTAGAACTGTCCTTGCACAAAATGACATTTGTAAAGGAAAAAAAGAAGCCATTTAAAACCACTTGCGGCTTTAGGTTTGTTCTTAAGTAGAATCTGAACAGGTACATTATGAAGTGTAGCTCCATCCCAAAAAAATCTATTTTTAAGCTTTTTGGAGAACATAGGGAGGGGTTATCACCCCTGTAACATTTGCTGTCTTTGCACATCTGTTCAGAACATGTCACCTCACTTTCCGTCCCAATGACAAATGTTTTTGGAAAAGTGGGGTTTTAATTGAAACAAGGATTGGTGATAAAGTATCAGTAGAGAGGAGATACCTTTTTCCCAAATTAAATCTAACAGGATAGAATTTCCCTTCCTAGGGGTAGATTTCCTCTCACTTCCTGTTTTCTCTTTCCATTTGCAAGTAGGAGTCGTTTGTAAGTTGGATGTTTGAAAGTAGGGGCCTGGCGTATATACTCTGCAGAAATTTGCCCTATTAGATGTTGGTGTAGCCACAAGACTGGTGGGCACAGGAATGGGCCCTGCTATGAGTTAATAGATCAAGATTTGTAATTGCATGCACCTGTTGAACAGGGCAGAAAAATTGGGGGTGGTGGTGGTGGTGGACGGTGTTGCCACAAGACTGTAAGCTCTCACAGTTACTCTTGGTGGGCGCAGGAATGGGCCCTGCTGTGAGTTATTAGATCAAGATTTGTAATTGCAAGCACCTGATGAACAGGGCAGAAAAATTGGGCCTTTGGCGGTGGTGGTGGACGGTGTTGCCACAAGACTGTAGGCCCTCATAGTTACTCTTGGTGGGCGCAGGAATGGGCCCTGCTGTGAGTTATTAGATCAAGATTTGTAATTGCAAGCACCTGATGAACAGGGCAGAAAAATTGGGCCTTTGGCGGTGGTGGTGGACGGTGTTGCCACAAGACTGTAGGCCCTCACAGTTACTCTTGGTGGGCGCAGGAATGGGCCCTGTTGTGAGTTATTAGATCAAGATTTGTAATTGCAAGCACCTGATGAACAGGGCAGAAAAATTGGGCCTTTGGCGGTGGTGGTGGACGGTGTTGCCACAAGACTGCAGGCCCTCATAGTTACTCTTGGTGGGCGCAGGAATGGGCCCTGCTGTGAACTATTAGATCAAGATTTGTAATTACCCGCCCCTGTTAAACAGGGGCTGAAAAATTGTGCCTTAGGCACTGGTGCTGGTGCCACAACACTGCAACCCCTCACAGAGACTGTACTTGGAGCACAGCAGTCACACGTGTTGCGAAGCATTTTTTAAAAAAATTGGAAGTACACGCCCCTGTTAAACAGGGGCTGAAAAATTGTGCCTTAGGCACTGGTGCTGGTGCCACAACACTGCAACCCGGCCCTCACAGATACTGTACTTGGAGCACAGCAGTCACACGTGTTGCGAAGCATTTTTTTAAAAAATTGTAAGTACCCGCCCCTGTTAAACAGGGGCTGAAAAATTGTGCCTTAGGCACTGGTGCTGGTGCCACAACACTGCAACCCGGCCCTCACAGATACTGTACTTGGAGCACAGCAGTCACACGTGTTGCGAAGCATTTTTTTAAAAAATTGTAAGTACCCGCCCCTGTTAAACAGGGGCTGAAAAATTGTGCCTTAGGCACTGGTGCTGGTGCCACAACACTGCAACCCGGCCCTCACAGATACTGTACTTGGAGCACAGCAGTCACACGTGTTGCGAAGCATTTTTTTAAAAAATTGTAAGTACCCGCCCCTGTTAAACAGGGGCTGAAAAATTGTGCCTTAGGCACTGGTGCTGGTGCCACAACACTGCAACCCGGCCCTCACAGATACTGTACTTGGAGCACAGCAGTCACACGTGTTGCGAAGCATTTTTTTTAAAAAATTGTAAGTACCCGCCCCTGTTAAACAGGGGCTGAAAAATTGTGCCTTAGGCACTGGTGCTGGTGCCACAACACTGCAACCCGGCCCTCACAGATACTGTACTTGGAGCACAGCAGTCACACGTGTTGCGAAGCATTTTTTTAAAAAATTGGAAGTACACGCCCCTGTTAAACAGGGGCTGAAAAATTGTGCCTTAGGCACTGGTGTGGTGGCATGGATCATTGAGGAGGAGGAAGAGGATAGTCAGTGAACATAAGAGGACAGTCACTCAGCATCAGCATAGGCAGTCTTGAAGGGATGTGACATTAAAAATGATTCGGTTATATCCGCCTCAGGTGCCTGGTAGCTGGTGGTGATCCAAGACTGATTCATTTTGATGAATGTCAGTCGATCAACCGAGGCAGTGGACAGGCGCACCCTATGATCAGTCACAAATCCTCCAGCAGCACTGAATGTGCGTTCGGAAAGAACGCTGGAGGCAGGACAGGCCAGTAGCTCAATTGCATACTGTGCAAGCTCTGGCCAGTGATCCATCCTCAGGACCCAGTAAGCCAGAGGATTTTCGGTGGGAAAGGTGTCCAAGTCTGACCTTGCCCCAAGGTATTCCTGCACCATGTATATCAGACGCTGGCGATGGTTGCTGGAACCGATCATACCTTGGGGCTGCGGACTAAAAAATTGTCTGAACGCATCGGTCAGACGTCCACCTTCCCCACCGCTCCTTCTGCCACTGACCGAAGCCTCAGCAACTCGTCGCCCAGGACCAGGAGTTTGTAGCCTCCCAGTTTCTGGGAACGCGTTGCACAGACCTTTCTGCAAGGCCTCCCTGAGATGTCTCATCCTCTGCTCCCTCTGCGACGGCAAGATAAGGTCCGCAACCTTACCCTTGTACCGCGGATCAAGGAGAGTGGCCAGCCAGTAATGGTCCCTCTCCTTGATCCGAAGAACACGAGGATCCTTCCGCAGGCTTTGCAGGATCAGGGAGGCCATGCAGCGTAGGTTAGCTGAGGCATTCGGTCCGGAGTCTTCTGGGTCACTGAGGATGACATGATCGCCAGCCACCTCCTCCCAGCCACGTACAAGTCCACTGGTTTGTTGGGACTGTACATCATCCCTAAAAGACTGCTGCTGCTGATGCTGAGTGCCAGGCTCCACCTCCATGCTCACACAATCCTCCTCCTCCTCATCCTCTTCCTGTGTGATGGGTGGGACAGAAGGAACACTGTCCGGATAAAGGGGGCCTTGAGAGGCAAGGAAGTCCTCCTCTTCCTGCCTCTGTTCTGCCTCAAGTGCCCTGTCCATTATCCCACGCAGCGTATGCTCCAACAGGTGGACAAGAGGGACAGTGTCACTGATGCATGCACTGTCACTGCTCACCATCCTCGTGGCCTCCTCAAATGGTGAGAGGACAGTGCATGCATCCCTGATCATGCTCCACTGACGTGGGGAAAAAAAAAAACAAGCTCCCCTGACCCTGTCCTGGTGCCGTAGTCGCAAAGGTACTCATTGATGGCCCTCTGCTGCGTGTGCAGTCGCTGCAGCATGGCCAACGTTGAGTTCCACCTGGTGGGCATGTCACATATTAGGCGGTTCTTGGGCAGGTTCAGCTCCTTTTGCAGCTCAGTCAGCCGAGCACTGGCATTATAAGATCGGCGGAAATGCACACAGACTTTCCTGGCCTGCCTCAGGACATCCTGTAAGCCTGGGAACCTGCCCAAGAACCGCTGCACCACCAGGTTGAGGACGTGAGCCATGCAGGGCACATGGGTGAGCTGCCCCTGTCGCAGGGCGGAGAGGAGGTTGGTGCCATTGTCAGAAACGACCATTCCTGGCTTAAGCTGACGTGGCGTCAACCACCTCTCGGCCTGCCCCTGCAGAGCTGCCAGAACCTCTGGCCCAGTGTGGCTCCTGTCCCCCAAACACACCAGCGCAAGCACGGCATGGCATCTTTTTGCCTGCGTACTTGCGTAGCCCCTTGTACGCCTACGGAGCACCGCTGGTTCCAAGGACAGAGCACTGGAGGAAGAAGAAGAGGAGGGGGTGGAGGAGAGAGGTGTGTCACAACCAGTAGCAGTAGTCGCGTTTTGAAGGCGTGGTGGCGGAACAACCTCCAACACTACTGCACCTTGTCCTGCATCCCTCCCAGCTGCCAATAGAGTGACCCAATGGGCCGTGAAAGAAAGGTACCGTCCCTGTCCATGCCTGCTGGACCATGAGTCAGCGGTAATATGCACCTTACCGCTGACCGCCCTGTCCAGCGAGGCATGGACATTGCCCTCCACATGCCGGTAGAGAGACGGGATCGCCTTCCGCGAGAAAAAGTGGCGTTTGGGAACCTGCCACTGAGGAACCGCACATTGAACAAACTCACGGAAGGGGGCCGAGTCTACCAACTGAAAAGGCAGCAGTTGAAGTGCTAGCAATTTAGCAAGGCTAGCATTCAACCGCTGGGCATGTGGATGGCTGGGAGTGTACTTCTTTCTACGGTCCAGCAGCTGGGGCAGGGAAATTTGCCTGCTGCAATCGGACGTCGGTGTACTGCAAGTACTTGGTTGTGACACACCTAATTCTACACCTTCAGTCCTCTCAGAGCAGCTTTCAGAGAGGACTGAAGGTGTAGTGGGGATGGAGATCCCAGCTGAGGAGGAGCAAGGAGAGGTCCGCTTAGTTCTTTGGTGTGGGTCTTTTATGTGTGCCTGCCAACGAGCTGCATGGCAGGTCGCCATATGTCTGGTCATGCTTGTCGTGCCCAAGCGGCTGATGTTTTGGCCACGCGAGATACGCTTGAGACAAATATTGCAAATAGCAGTGGTGCGATCTGCTGCACTCGTCTCAAAAAAGGCCCACACCAAAGAACTTTTCTGATAACGTGCAGAGGCAGCGCCCTGCACAGGCGGAGCTCTGCGGTGTTGTACAGTTGCTGTGCTGGCCTCTACCTGGCCTCCAGGGGGCATCCTGCCTCGTTGGACATGTGACGCCGCATCCTCCTCCTCCTCGTCCTCCTCCTCATCCTCTCTCCCTTGAGGCACCCACATGGAGTCAGTGACCTCATCATCCCCTCCCTCTTCACCACTAGAGCAAACCTGGCAGTAAGCTGCAGCTGGTGGAACAGTACTGCCAGATTCCTCAAGCTGGGTATCGTCATCCGAGCCTTCGAATCGTTGGGCATCCTCCTGGAGCATGTACCCAACACTGTGCTCAAAGAGTTCGGGGGACTCCTCAGGAGGACATGGTGGGTCTAGGGAAGGGGTGGCTGATGATGCTCTGTCAGTACCCTGAGCCTGGGTGAGAGAGGATGAGGAGGATGAGGAGGGCTTGGTCATCCATTCTACCAAGCCTTCAGCATGATGCGGCTCCACATGTCCAGCTGCCGAAAACAAAGACGCGCGTGTCCCATGGCCACGTGCTGATGACGATGCACGACCACGTCCACGTCCACGGCCACGTCCACTAGAAACAGAGCCTGCCTGCCCTGTGTTCTTGGCTCTGCACGCTCTGCCTCCCCTTGGCGGTCTTCCAGCCATTGTAGTCGGTAGTCCTGTGGGTGCTGCTGAGAAGAATATATAGGAGCTCTGTGTGATGCCACTAACACACTAGAAGTCCTATGGGTGCTTCTGCAAAGAAAATAGAGGAGCTCTGTGTGATGCCACTAACACACTAGAAGTCCTGTGGGTGCTGCTGAGAAGAATATATAGGAGCTCTGTGTGATGCCACTAACACACTAGAAGTCCTATGGGTGCTTCTGCAAAGAAAATAGAGGAGCTCTGTGTGATGCCACTAACACACTAGAAGTCCTGTGGGTGCTTATGCAAAGAAAATAGAGGAGCTCTGTGTGATGCCACTAACACACTAGAAGTCCTGTGGGTGCTGCTGAGAAGAAAATATATAGGAGCTCTGTGTGATGCCACTAACACACTAGAAGTCCTATGGGTGCTTCTGCAAAGAAAATAGAGGAGCTCTGTGTGATGCCACTAACACACTAGAAGTCCTGTGGGTGCTGCTGAGAAGAATATATAGGAGCTCTGTGTGATGCCACTAACACACTAGAAGTCCTATGGGTGCTTCTGCAAAGAAAATAGAGGAGCTCTGTGTGATGCCACTAACACACTAGAAGTCCTGTGGGTGCTGCTGAGAAGAATATATAGGAGCTCTGTGTGATGCCACTAACACACTAGAAGTCCTATGGGTGCTTCTGCAAAGAAAATAGAGGAGCTCTGTGTGATGCCACTAACACACTAGAAGTCCTGTGGGTGCTTCTGCAAAGAAAATAGAGGAGCTCTGTGTGATGCCACTAACACACTAGAAGTCCTGTGGGTGCTGCTGAGAAGAAATATAAGGAGCTCTGTGTGATGCCACTAACACACTAGAAGTCCTCTGGGTGCTTCTGCAAAGAAAATAGAGGAGCTCTGTGTGATGCCACTAACACACTAGAAGTCCTGTGGGTGCTTATGCAAAGAAAATAGAGGAGCTCTGTGTGATGCCACTAACACACTAGAAGTCCTGTGGGTGCTGCTGAGAAGAATATATAGGAGCTCTGTGTGATGCCACTAACACACTAGAAGTCCTATGGGTGCTTCTGCAAAGAAAATAGAGGAGCTCTGTGTGATGCCACTAACACACTAGAAGTCCTGTGGGTGCTTATGCAAAGAAAATAGAGGAGCTCTGTGTGATGCCACTAACACACTAGAAGTCCTGTGGGTGCTGCTGAGAAGAATATATAGGAGCTCTGTGTGATACCACTAACACACTAGAAGTCCTGTGGGTGCTTCTGCAAAGAAAATAGAGGAGCTCTGTGTGATGCCACTAACACACTAGAAGTCCTGTGGGTGCTTATGCAAAGAAAATAGAGGAGCTCTGTGTGATGCCACTAACACACTAGAAGTCCTATGGGTGCTTCTGCAAAGAAAATAGAGGAGCTCTGTGTGATGCCACTAACACACTAGAAGTCCTGTGGGTGCTTATGCAAAGAAAATAGAGGAGCTCTGTGTGATGCCACTAACACACTAGAAGTCCTGTGGGTGCTGCTGAGAAGAATATATAGGAGCTCTGTGTGATGCCACTAACACACTAGAAGTCCTATGGGTGCTTCTGCAAAGAAAATAGAGGAGCTCTGTGTGATGCCACTAACACACTAGAAGTCCTGTGGGTGCTTCTGCAAAGAAAATAGAGGAGCTCTGTGTGATGCCACTAACACACTAGAAGTCCTGTGGGTGCTGCTGAGAAGAATATATAGGAGCTCTGTGTGATGCCACTAACACACTAGAAGTCCTATGGGTGCTTCTGCAAAGAAAATAGAGGAGCTCTGTGTGATGCCACTAACACACTTCAAGTCCTATAGGTGCTTCTGGGAACAAAATATAGCTCTGTGTGTGTGATGGGACTAACACACTTCAAGTCCTATAGGTGCTTCTGGGAAGAAAATATAGCTCTGTGTGTGTGATGGGACTAACACACTTCAAGTCCTATAGGTGCTTCTGGGAACAAAATATAGCTCTGTGTGTGTGATGGGACTAACACACTTCAAGTCCTATAGGTGCTTCTGGGAACAAAATATAGCTCTGTGTGTGTGATGGGACTAACACACTTCAAGTCCTATAGGTGCTTCTGGGAAGAAAATATAGCTCTGTGTGTGTAATGGGACTAACACACTTCAAGTCCTATAGGTGCCTCTGGGAACAAAATATAGCTCTGTGTGTGTGATGGGACTAACACACTTCAAGTCCTATAGGTGCTTCTGGGAAGAAAATATAGCTCTGTGTGTGTGATGGGACTAACACACTTCAAGTCCTATAGGTGCTTCTGGGAACAAAATATAGGAGCTCTGTGTGTGTGATGGGACTAACACACTTCAAGTCCTATAGGTGCTTCTGGGAACAAAATATAGGAGCTCTGCCTGCCTGCCACGAACACACTACAAGTCCTATAGGTGCTTCTGGGAACAAAATATAGGAGCTCTGCCTGCCTGCCACGAACACACTACAAGTCCTATAGGTGCTTCTGGTAACAAAATATAGGAGCTCTGCCTGCCTGCCACGAACACACTACAAGTCCTATAGGTGCTTCTGGTAACAAAATATAGGAGCTCTGCCTGCCTGCCACGAACACACTACAAGTCCTATAGGTGCTTCTGGTAACAAAATATAGGAGCTCTGCCTGCCTGCCACGAACACACTACAAGTCCTATAGGTGCTTCTGGTAACAAAATATAGGAGCTCTGCCTGCCTGCCACGAACACACTACAAGCCCCTCTTTCTCAATCAATCTTTGTAACTGAATCTATCTAACTCAATCTCTGTAAGTGAATCTCTCTACCTAACTAAATCCAGCAGAGTGTCACAGAATCAGCCTGCTCAATCTGCGCCGGAACAGCATGTGACCGGCGCAGACGGCGTGGCGGCCTTTTATAGGGGGGGGGGGCGTGTACTACAGCCCCTGAGCTGTAATTGGCTACAGGCGTCCTGCCTGTACCCAATTATGGCTCTTCGAGTTTCCGGGGCTGTGATTGGCCAAGCATGCGGGGTCACAGTGCATGCTTGGCCAATCATCAGCCAGCAATGCACTGCGCCGGCCGCGCCGGCCGCAATGCATTGCGGGGCCGCTCGCATCACACGAACGTGATGCGAGCGGCCAAAATAGTTCTGGGCTCGCCGAGCGAGCGAACGCCCGGTGCTCGATGCGAACGTGGGTTCGCATCGAGCACCGGGCCCATCCCTAGTGCTTAGAACTGTCCCTGCAAAAAGTGTAATTTTTGCAGGAAGAAAAGCTATTTAAAATCAGTCGCGGCTCATGTATTGACGGCTCCCGTAACACAGAGAACAGTCATTCATTGAAAGCCATTCATAAAAAAAAAAGTCATTGATAATGAATAAAAAAAATTAAAACAAAAAATGCATGGGGGTTCCCCCAAATTCAATAACCAGGCCCTTCAGGTCTGCTATGGATATTAAGGGGGACCCCAGCCAAAAAAAAATAAATGGCGTGGGGTCCCCCTCAAAATCCATACCAGACCCTTGAGGTCTGGGATGGATTTTAAGGGGAACCCCAGCCAAAAAAAATGGCGTGGGGTCCCCCTCAAAATCCATACCAGACCCTTATCAGAGCACGCAACCTGGCCGGCCGCAGGAAAAGAGGGGGGGACGAGAGCACCCCCTCGCTCCTGAACCGTACCAGGCCACATGCCCTCAACATTGGAAGGGTGCTTTGGGGGTCTGAGACCCCCAAAGCACCTTGTCCCCATGTTGATGAGGACCAGGGCATCTTCCCCACAACCCTGGCCATTGGTTGTGGGGGTCTGTGGGCGGGGGGCTTATCGGAATATGGAAGCCCCCTTTAACAAGGGGACCCCCAGATCCCGGCCCCCCCTTGTGAAATGGTAAGGGGGTACTTTTGTACCCCTACCATTTCACCAAAAAAGTGTCAAAAATTGTAAAAATTACAGGAGGCGATCTTTGACAAATCCTTCGGTTTCTTCATCTTCTCCTTCCGGCATCTTCTTCCATCTTCTTCTTCCATCATATTCTTCCTCCGATCCGCTTCTTCTTGCTCTGGTCTTCTCGTCCGGCATCTTCTTCCATGGCGTCGGCGTCTCTTCTGGGCCGCTCCGCGCAATGGGAGGCTCCCGCTGTGTGAGGCTTCGCTGCGTCTGACAGGTCTTTTATAACAGAAGGCGGGGCCACCTGGTAACCCCGCCCCCCTCTGACGCACAGGGACTTCATGGGGAATTCCCTATGGCTTTCCCCATGACATCAGAGGGGGGCGGGGTCACCAGTTGGCCCCACCCTCCGTTATAAAAGACCTGTCAGACGCAGCGAAGCCTCACACAGCGGGAGCCTACCATTGTGCGGAGCGGCCCAAGAAGAGACCCAGACGCCGTGGAAGAAGATGCCGGACGAGAAGACCAGAGCAAAAAGAAGCGGATCGGGGGAAGAAGATGATGGAAGAAGAAGATGGAAGAAGATGCCGGAAGGAGAAGATGAAGAAACCGAAGGATGAAGAGAGGAAGAAGGAAGGAGACCAGAAGATTTTAATAAAGGAATTGTCAAAGACCGTCTCCTGTCATTTTTACAATTTTTGACACTTTTTTGGTGAAATGGTAGGGGTACTTTTGTACCCCCTTACCATTTCACACAGGAGTGGGGCCGGGATCAATGGCCAGGGTTGTGGGGAAGAGGCCCTTGACCTCATCAACATGGGGACAAGGTGCTTTGGGGGGGTCTCAGACCCCCAAAGCATCCTCCCAATGTTGAGGGTATGTGGCCTGGTACGGTTCAGGAGGGAGGGGGGCCACTCTCGCCCCCCCCTCTTTTCCTGCGGCCTGCCAGGTTGTGTGCTCGGATAAGGGTCTGGTATGAATTTTGTGGGGGACCCCACGCCATTTTTTTTGGCTGGGGTTCCCCTTAAAATCCATAGCAGACCTGAAGGGCCTGGTTATTGAAGTTGGGGGGACCCCCACGCATTTTTTTATTTTTTTTTATTTTTTATCAATGACTTTTTTTTTTTATGAATGGCTTTCAATGAATGACTGTTCTCTGTGTTAAGGGAGCCGTCAATACATTAGCCGCGAGTGATTTTAAATAGCTTTTTTTCCTGCAAAAATGACACTTTTTGCAGGGACAGTTCTAAGCACAGGAAACATGCGCCCCTTCACATGCATACTATAGACACCCCCCAGTTACGAAATTTAAAGGAATATTACACTTTTATTGTTTCTATTTAAGCATTATTAAAATCACTGCTCCTGAAAAAACATCCGTTTTTAAAAAAAAAATTTGCATTTATACATGTCCCCTGCGGGAGGACCCAGGTCCCCAAACACTTTTTATGACAATAACATGCATATTAGCCTTTAAAATTAGCACTTTTGATTTCGAACGTTCGCATCCATTGTAACTAATAGGGTTCTAAATGCTCGCACGGACTTTAGGTCCGTTTGCGGGTTCTGGTGCGAGCCAAACCCGGGGGTGTTCGGCTCATCCCTACTTCCTACTTTCTCTTACTCACACCTTCATGTAGCGTAGGCCCCTACCCTCACCTTTTGATAGAAGCCCACCTGGTTTTTGTGCTGAGACCACCTGTCTCCTGGCTGGAGCTCTAAACTGCTGAAATGTGCTAGCTTGTAATGGATGTGCACACTTGCACGCACACACACAGACTGCAGGTCTCCCATAAGGCATGGCCACAGGATTGAAGGTTTGTCCCAACAAATCTGTTTAGAGTTTCCAGACTCCAGCCTCTTTGCCAGGATTACCAAAACCAGAAAACACTGACACACCAGTTTTTTTCTATTTAGAAACAACACTCTAAAACCCCTCAGTCTGTAAGGCCCCTTTCACACTGAGGCACTTTTAAACTGCCAGTAAAATACTGAGCGCTTTTGAAGAGCTTTTCAAGCACTTTCCATTTATTTCAATGGAGAGGGGCCATTTTTTCACTGCCCCAGTGTGAAAGCATTCATTGATTTTAATGGAAATAGGTTTTCATGAGCTTTTCAGGCGCTTTTTTTTAGCATGAAAGCACCTGAAAGGCGCCTCAATGTGAACGGGTTCTTACCTTGAGAATCCTGTGTGAGCTAACCTTTATACTCACAAAGTGGCAGGGCCTATCACAGTCCCAGAGGTTATGAAAAAGGCTAAGGCTACTTTCACACTGGAGCGTTGCGGGCGCTGGCGGTAAAACGGCGTCATATTTAGCGGCGCTTTACCGATGTTTTTGCAGCGCTATTCGGCCACTAGCGGGGTGGTTTTAACCCCCGCTAGCAGCCGAAAAAGGGTTAAAACTGCCTGCAAAGCACCGCTGCAGAGGCGCTTTGCTGGCAGGTTTGCAGCGCTGCCCCATTGTTTTCAATGGGAAGGGGCGCTTTAGGAACGGTAAATACACCGCTCCTACATCGCTCCAAAGATGCGGCTTGCAGCACTTTTTTGACCATCCTGCAAGCGTACCGCTCCAGTGTGAAAGCCCCCAGGCTTTCACACTGGAGACACAGCTGCGGCTGTTTAAGGGCGCTTTGCAGGCCCTATTTTTAGCGCTGTATCGCCTGCAAAGCGCCCCAGTGTGAAAGGGGCCTGAGTGGAACAAACAACCTTGAAAGCAATCTTCTGCACACTTAGCAGGTGCCTACTTGGGTTGATGTGGAGGATGGAGGGATACGTCAAGATGATCTGGTAAGAAGATGAGCTAATGTAGTTAGAGGGAGATGTAAGGGCTCACAGAAAAGGTAGGAACATCCTGCGTTTGAGCACCCAAATAAATTTGAAAAAGTTGGGTGAGGATGTGTGGGTAGCAAACTCTAGATGTCACTGATACCCCTAACAGCCAGGAAAGCAGCCCATCTAGTAGGGGTGGTGCGGGCAAATCAAGAAGTCCCTGACAGTATGGTAAGTAGTAATTGGGGATTTTATAATAAGAAGGAGGGATAGCATAGTTTTTCATCAGGATAGCCTCAATTGAATGGTTCACTGTCTCCCTGGTGCCAGAGTTTGGTATAGGGTGGACCAAGTAAAATTACTGGGATGGGCTGGGCATGACCCAGGTGTCCTTGTTCATGTTGATCAATGAAAGATTTAGGATCCTCAAAAAATCTATTTAAAGGCTATGTTCACATTTTCAAGCAAAACTTTTCATAATAATAGAAACCTTTTCTAATGTCTTTTCTTCTCAAGCCATCCCAATGATGTTCACATGCAGAGTGTCAATGCTTATACCTGTGTTATGGCTATATTTACCTACACAGGGATTTGTGTGTGTTCTGAGTGTCCCCAGGCAGGCAGTCCCATTGATGTCTATTGGAGTGCAGCAGCTGCTCCCAGTTTAACACCCGTGCGGGGTTAATTGCTTCACATGACTCCGTACCTAGGCTACATTACTCGGATCAGTGATCACTCGAGTCTCAGTGACTCGTGATCACAGCCTCAGTGATCACAGCGCACTCCCCACGCACCCTGCAGGGAGAGTGCACAGGGGAGGACGTCCTATTACGGCCTCCCGGAAATTGAGGTCTGCGCTGTAGCCATCATTTGGCTATGGCCCGGACATTAAGTGCTTAAAGATGTCAGGGAGGCCTTACAATGGGAAGATGTAATTGAGGAGCCACTGAAGAAACAGTGTTGCATTTTAAAAAACAGGAAGAGATAGTGTATTACCTTCCCTTTCATGGATAAAATCAAAACAGTAGCAGGAGGGGCATACAAGCCATCGATAGCCCTGGCAGCAATCTCCAGAGTCATGGAGGTCTGGATAGACAATTCAGAATCAGCCATTGACAGTGATCGGGAGAAAAACTAAATAATGTCCTTTCTCATCAATCTGAGGCTGACATCATGGTTCATGGCTGGAGCCGCCATTAACATAATCTAATCCCTGGCATGCGTGATGCTTGGCGCAGTCACAGCAAGACACGCCTTGTGACCCTGACCTTGGGCGGCAGACCCATCCTCCAAACAAGGCTGGAGAAGGATCCCCTTTGAGGGAGGGTCCCTATTTGGGGACAAGCTCAATACAGCAATCGCAAGGGCGACAGGGGGAAAGTCTGGCTTCATTATTATAGGTTATTCCATCAAAAGAGTCCGGCCTCTGGCTAGCCCGCCATAACAAGAGGGAGAGAAGCAAGATCCTATAAGCCAGAGAGGGACTTCTGCAGACCTTGGAATACTCCCTCTGGGATTCCCAGAAATCGGTTTGAGGGTGTCCCCGTCCTGGCTCGGTGGGAGCCAGGCTGCACAGTTTCTGGCAAGTATGAACCGAGAACATCTGCTGGGTACTCTCCACCATGAAAACTGGCCATTTCTGGGAGTTTCTCAAGAAACCAAAGGCGAACTTCGTACTGACCGCCCTCCCCTCATGCCCCTGGAAAAAGGAGTTTCTGCTTCAGTACCTGGACACACTCCGATAGAACCAGTGCCCTGGAGGGAGCACTTCTCAGGAGTCTATTCATCGCTATTTTTGGTACAGAAAAGGTACAGAGACTGGAGGCCAGTAATCGACCTCAGATAGCTGAACAACCATGTGAAGGAACACTTTAAAATTGAATCATTACAGATCATCCTAAAGGTGATACAACCTGGGGACCGGCTCCTCTCGGTGGTCTTGAAGGATACATATTTCCACATGGTGGTTGCCCCACATTTCCAGAGGTTTCTGAGGTTTTCAATCGGTCATCTTCACTACCAATTTGTCTGCCTGCCATTTGGGTTGACAACCTCACCCAGGGTCTTTTCCAAGGTCCTGCTGGCAGTGGTGGCACAGCTGAGGAGATGCAGGATTTGCAATTATCACTACCTAGACAACATCCTGCTGCTGGATCAAGACAGGCACAGGTTGCTGTCTCACCTCGACAGAGTCATCGCAACCCTTCAACAGTTTGGGTGGCTCATAAACTGGGAGAAGATCTATCCCAGCTTCTGGTCTGCCTGGGTACAGAGCTGGACACAGAGAAAAATATGGTGTCCCTACCGGAAGGGAAGATTCCCCCTATCTTAGAACGGGCAAAGTCTGCTGAGGTTGGCCAACTGTCTTCCGCCAAGACCTGCCTCCAGCTGTTGGGCACGATGACACCAGTAATGCCCATGGTGAAATAGGCCCAGTGGCATGCTCATCAATTCCAGTATGGGTTCTTTCAGCAGTCGGACTCCCAGAATCTGTATCAGAACATATCTCTAACACAGTCCATGAGACAGTCTGGCCTAGTGGGAAGAGAAGGGGAATCTGCTGCAGTGTCACTCCCTTCTCCCAACATCCTGGATAGTGATCACCTCAGAGGTCAGCAAGTCAGGATGGGGAGCCCATTGCCAAAATCAGTGGGCGCAAGGCAGATAGTCTCACCCACCGAAGAAAATTTTGGCCAACAGGTTGGAGCTGAGAGTGACATATCAAGCTCTCCTGGCCTTTACCCAGGTAATCTGTGGGGGCTCGGTTCTCCTAAAGATGGACATTGTAACAGCCGTAGCCTATATCAAGAAGCAGGTAGGCGCGCAGAGTCTTTCCCTCCTGGAAGAGGTGGAACCCATAATTAGTTGGGCCCAGGAGAATCTGCTTCGCCTCTCAGCAGTATATATACCTGGACATGTCAATCTCCAGGCGGACTACCTGTCCAGGCCCACAGTGGACAACAGCGAATGGTCCCTTCTGATACAAGTATTCAGGGAACTGGTAGCCTGGTCTTTTCTCCCAGAGGTGGACCTCTTTGCATCTCCAGTCAATGCAAAGCTCCTCAGATTCTGCACGAATTGGGATCATCTACGGGCAATCCTTGTGGACGCTCTGACTGTAAAGTGGGACTTTCAGACAGCTTTTCCCCACCATGCCGTTAATACTGTTCTTTCTGAACAGACTGAGATGGGGAAGACATCACGGTACTGGCATTGATCCCAGACTGGCCAAAACGCCCATGGTATCCTCTACTCTTACGCATAAATGTCAGGTCGCCTTGGATGTTACAGATGAGGCCAGATCTCCTGAGCCAGGGTTCAGTTCTACACCCAGCGCTGGAGAAACTCAAGGTTACCGGCCTGGATATGAAAAGGCGGAGGTCCATAAACCTAGGGTGCTCCGCGGAAGTGGTACAGACCCTCATGAAGGCCTCACCCAGATTTGGCCAAGGACTGTCGCTGCAGGACTTGACGATGAAAGCATCTTTCCTGGTCGCAATAACCTCAGCTAGGAGAGTCTCGAAAATAGTGGCTCTGGGAGTTAAAGAGCCCCACACGTCCTTCGGGGTGGGTAGAGTCAGTCTAAGGCCAATGCCAGACTTCATTCCTAAGGTGGCCACCAAATTTCACCTAAGTCAGGAGATAGTACTGCCCACCTATTTCCGGGACGATGGAAAAGAAGTCAGCCCACTGGATGTTGGCAGAACATTGAAAATGTACATTGAAGCAACCTCTGGCATCAGAATCTTGGACTCCCTGTTCATAATTCCCGATGGAATACGCAAGGTATATAAAGCCTCCAGCAGGATCATCGCCACCTGGCTCATCAAGACAATCACCATGGCATATAAGCGTTGGCACCTCCAGAGAGAATAACGGCTCAATCCACGAGGAGTGTTTCAACATCATGGGCAGCTGCATGTGGGATATCTCCAGAAGTCATATACAAGGCAGCAACCTGGTCGTCCATGCACACGTTTGTCTCTCACTACCGCATTGACCCGGCAATGTTAACCACAGCCGAATTTGGCCGGTGGCCATAATTAAACTAATTTAGTAGCATCCCACCCTTGTATCTAGTTATTTCCCGGAGGTGGCTGACATGGAGCTCTCAGGAAAACGGAAAATTGTATATCAAATACTTACCGCAATATTCCTTTCATGACGAGCTCCATGTCAGTGCAGACTCCCACCCTATAGACAAAGTTCTAATTGCGTAATGTCGTTTAGAGCGTGTGGGTCAAATTTATGAGTTAGGTCCTGATTGCATGGGGGTGGGCGGGGTCTTACCCGGAGGTGGTTTACATGGAGCTCATGAGGAAAGGAAAATTGCGTTAAGTATTTTATATACAATTTTCTATTTTTTGCCCCTGTACATATCATTAGCTGGATCAATTACAATATGCAGTTCAGTTTTGAGCACCAGTTCACAAAAAAATACATTGGGGAACTGGAAAAAGTGCACAGAAGGGGAACCAAACTATTTCAAGGCAAGGAGGAACTGAGCTATGAAAATAAAATGACCTAAACATAATTTCTTTTCTCTTGAGAAGAGTCGATTAAGGTGGACACTATCACCATGTATAAACACACAAGTGGCCCTTATAGTGAACTTAAGATGATCACTGAGATTATTCACTTTGAGATCATCACAAAGGATACTCTTTACTTCTGGAGGAAAAGAGATGTAACCTCCACAAATGGAAAGACTTCTGCACAGTAGGAGCTGTGAAAATGTGGAATAGGTTTCCTTTAAGAACTGCAGTTCAGTAGATTGTTTTAAAAAGGGCTGAAGTCACTCCTAAATGCACAAAATATGACTGGAGATGAATAGCTATCGGTAATAACACCAGGGATTGTTGATCCAGGGAATATTGATTGCCTTTTGGGAGATGAGGAAGGAATTTATTTTTCACCTGTTTGAGCAAAGTGGTCCATGTCCATGTTTTTGCCTTCCTCTAGATCCAAAGTGGGTATATGATTCTATATATAGATGTTCCCTATTAATTTATTCTGTTTATTTATTTATTTTTTCTAGATTGACTTGTATCTTTTTTCAACCTGACTAACTGTGTAGCTATATAACTTAAAGAAATTGTATGCAAATATATAGTTAGACCTGATATCAGGGCTAAAAGGTGGAATCTGAGGGGGGTGGGGTTATGGGGGTTGATTGAGGTGTGACATAGGAATTTACCCACCTTGGGGTGTTATCAAGTAAGGGATGGGCTGCTAGGTTCAAAAGGTGAAAGGGGAAGAAGAATATTCTTTAGTTTTGGAGGACCCAGCTTATAGCAAGTTGAAAATGTAGGGAAAGCAGGGAAGTAATCACATGCAGCAACCAGAAATCTGCAGTATGATCAAAGAATATGGTAAGAAGATGTTAATGTCATTCGTTTGCTTGTACACCAAGCTCCTTTAATATGGGAATGACCTAATGCCGCGTACACACGAGCGGAATTTCAGTCGGAAAAATCTTGGATGTTTTTTCTGACGGAATTCCGCTCAAGCTTGGCTTGCATACACACGGTCACACAAAAGTTTGCTGAACTTTTGACCATCAAGAGAACGCCGTGACGTACAACACTACGACGAGCCAAGAAAATTAAGTTCAATGCTTCCAAGCATGCGTCAAATTGTTTCCAAGCATGCGTAGGAATTTTGCACGTTGCACTTTGTACAGACGATCGTAATTTTGGATCAGAACTTTTTCTGACCGAAAAATTGAGAACCTGCTCTCAATCTTTTGCTGGCGGAAATGCCGCCAGCAAAAGTCTGATGGAGCATACACACGGTTGCATTTTCCGACCAAAACATCACATCAGTCTTTTGCTGGCGGCATTTCCAATCGTGTGTATGCGGCATAACAATAGTTTGATACTGCTCTACTTTTTCTTGTAAAAGGCTTCATATCGTAATGTGTACACCAATGCATTGCCATACATTTTGTCATTTGTTGCACTTTTTTTTTGGAAGTTCCCATGGACCTGCAGCTATTAGTAAACATCCACTGTTGCATGAAATTCCTGTGTTTAGGTGCGGATGAAAGGTGCAAGAGCCTAATCCAGCCCTGCTGCTGGCAACCTGTAAAACTCTATGAGAGGCTGACGGCTGGTCTGGATTGTGCAGTGAGTGGTACTAAGGTTTAGGGCATTATGTGCTCAAAAGCAGATCTAAACGCGGACATCTCATGTGCTGGGGCTAAATGTCCAGTGTGTATGAGGCCTAAAATGTGCCTTTATTGCACAACGTGGCCCAGTGTCAGAGGAGACCAAGTGCTACATGAAATTGCCCCCCTGGAAGATTAACCCACCTGGGGACCTCTAAAGATGTTCTAAGTGCTCAGGCAGGAAGGATCAGCGATCATATGACCATAGTGATTGGTTGTCACAGTGGTCACATGATCAGAAGACACTGCAGAGTGCATGAGCATCATGTGAAATGTAGTTCCAAAACATCTGGTTTCAAAACTTTCCATCCTGACACATCCCCAATAGCAGCTGGTGGGAGGGGGGACAGGAGAGAGGAAGGGGGGCTGGGAAAGAGCACAGGGGGTCTGGAGAGAACACGGGGGAAGCAGAAAGAAGCTTGATATAAAGGGATCATCAAGGCGCCTGCATATAGAGGGACCAATCTCCATTTTCCTCCTGTAGCTGCTGAATGCCTGTGGGAGGAAGAGGAGGAGAAGTGGGCATTCAGCGCCCCCCTATGGTCCTCCTTTCCTGGTGTACAGGGGGGGCCTTGCGACCCCTGTATGTACACTCCTGCTCCCACCACATTCAAAGATTCTGTGACTTCAGATCTTGTCACAGAACCTGGAATCTGATGGGATTCTTCTGCAACTCAAAATGAGTGCTAAAAATTACTACACAGAAATGCCATACCTATCTAAAGAAAAAAAAAAAATGAAGTCCTGTTTCTTCCTGACAATACTCCAAGAGCAGCCTGACCAATTAACTTGTACTCCAGTACACAGAGCGCTGGCATCCTCACAATGTCAACAGCTAATTTGTACGTTCTGTGGGCCGGATGGATACAGAGAGACACATTCTGACGAGTGGCTCATTAAGTAATTAGTGATGCTTTCTGATCTACTGCTCCAAAACCAGAATGAAGAGCTTATTCATTGACCCCTTCTTCACCAGATGGACAATTATTTTGCTGGTCTTAGTATCAAATCTTGGCTCATTGGCTTCTCGTTCAGTGTAAGGAATTTAATTGCATTTGTTGACTTATTGACCATCAGCTTAATGACTGGTCATTAGGAGTTTTGTCTAAATACCTGTACAACAATCCGTTCTTTTTAATGGTGTACTTATTCTCATCACTCTATTATTTCTTCTCACATCATTTACATCAGGATATTTCAAACCTCTGCTCAAGCACAGTTAAGGGGTCATGTTTTGGATTTCCCTGTGTGGCCACTCATGAGATAATTATTAGCTGAGTCAAACAAATTAGACACATGCATACCCTGGGAAAAGCACAACATACAACTTGCTGAGAGTGCACAATGAGGTTAGGCTACCTGACTCAGCTTGGCATCAGACTGCTTAGCTCTTCTCTGATACAAACAGTTACATGGTATGATGATTAGATTCACAGGCAAGTGCTTTCACTCTAGGATCATATTTGCTACCCTGGCCATACAGTTTCTAAAGGATATGAAATCAGCAGAGAAGTGCTTTGTTAACATAGATCATCATCTAAAAGAGAAAAAAAATGTTTGTCTGCCTATGTGTTGGTGATTGTAAACAATCACCTTGTAAAACAACCCAGTCAGTTTAAAATTGAAATGAATGGCAAACATTTGTGTGTGTATATGTATATATATATATATATATATATATATATATATATATATATATATATATATATTGTGGCGGCAGGACTCTGTGCTACCTGGAGGATTGCTGGTTTACGCCAGATTTTGAAGAGAAAGGCAGTGTGCTGGGCTAATTAGTTTTGACCTGGCTATTGCTCAGTGTTCCACCCAACAGACAGGAAGTCTGTGCATGGGAGTCAGGTGGACTCCCATTCCTCTGAGTGGAGTCAGAGACTGCAGGGGGCAGCCAGAGTATGCATGTCTGCAGGAGGCAGATGTACTTGGGGACAGAGCAGCAAGGCGCTGATCAGGAGTGAGAGAGCTTAACTCTAGGAAACTCTTTTGGGTCTGAGGAGCAGACCTAAGGCCTAGGCCAAAGGCCTGAATCAGCCATATGGGAAGAATGTAAGCCAGGAGGCTAAAGTATTGAGTGTGCAAGATACAGTAATGGTGGAACCCCCCTGCGTGGGTACTGATGTCTTTGTGAACTTTTTTTGTGCTTTTAAATAAAAGTGGGCTACCAGGCCCTTAAAAATACAGTTTTGTACTGGCGAACTCACTGGAAAAACGCACCTATCGTTGAGTCTGATAACCCCAATCTTACAATATATATATATATATATATATATATTGTAACCTGGGGGACAGGTAGCAGGTACAAAGCTCACGGGGATGGGCTGTTTAGTAAGGCACAGATACCAAATCCACTTGAGGTAGTGAAAACAGTGCTGGGTTTATTTGATCTAAATACAAGTCCATACACAGGTGCTGCACAGTCTTCCAGAAAACACATCAAAACAGAAATAACCAAACAAAAGTCCTAGCCGTGTCTCGGCTCTAACTATAACATACACCGTCTCTAACTATCAAGCTGAGCAAGCCTACCGCTTGTCAGCTTCTGTAAAGTTTTTAAAGGGTTTTACCAACCTTTTGGCTCCTCACAAACCATCCCTGTTTGTGTGTCCCAGGCAGAAAGCAAAGGCTGTTTGCTCAGGTGAGCTTAAATTAGCCTGGAGAGGAGGACTAAGATCCGAACTGGATCATGTCTCAGAGACCTCTGAATGTATATGAGAGGAGCCTGGGAGATGTATAAACCTCGAACAAGACTTCTCCTGGCTCTCTCTGGGACGCTCTGCTACATATCCTCCCCCCTTGTTTCAACCCCAGGGTTGGAACACCTGTGGCCACACAGGAGTGAACACGGGACAGGGCATCTACATTCCCTATCTCCACACCTGGCCTGTGTTTTACGGTGAAGGAGTAATCCTGTAGAGCCAAAAACCACCGGTTCACCCGTCTATTAGTCTCCTTCTTTTGGGCCATCCATTTCAGGGGAGCATGGTCAGTTATCAAGTCACACTGGCGCCCTAACAAATAGTAATTCTTTTTCAATGACTGCATACTTTTTCTCATGGTCATTGAGCTTTCTGCTTAGGTATATGACAGGGTGTTCTTCCCCATTGTATACCTGAGAAATCGGGAGAGTACAGTACTGGCTGTGCACACAGAGCCTTCTTCAGGACCTGGAAAGACTCCTCTGCTACTGGGGACCATTTCACCATTACCGAGTCTTTCCCTTTCTTAAGGTCTGTCAGAGGGGCAGCTATAGTTGCAAAATTTGGGATAAATCTTCTATAATACTTGGCTTCCTCTAGACCAATGGCACATTTTTTTGGATTTGCCGTAAAACCTTCTTTGAAGAGGGAATCAAGAACAGCCTGGACACGAGGCAAGTGAGACTCCCAGTCAGTACTATGTACCACTATGTCATCTAGATAGGCTGCTGCATATCGTCGGTGGGGTTTTAGGGTTTTTTTGCATTTTGCATTTTTTTATATTGAAAGGAACCGTCTGGGGTCACGAACGCAGTCTTCTCTTTGGCGCTACCAGTTAGGGGTATTTGCCAATACCCTTTTGTCAAGTCCAAAGTGGTAAGATAGCGAGCCTTGCCAAGTCGGTCTATAAGTTCGTCTACTCTGGGCATTGGGTATGTGTCAAACTTTGTCACCGCATTAAGCTTCCTGAAGTCGTTACAGAACCTCCAAGTGCCATCCGGTTTTGGGACTAGCACGATGGGGCTAGACCAGTCACTATTGGATTCCTCAATGACATCTAGCTCCAACATTTTTTAACTTCCTTGCTGATGTCCTTTCTCCTCGCTTCAGGAATTCGGTAAGGTTTGAGCTTGACACGTACCCAGGTTCAGTAACAATATCATGCTGAACTGCTGAAGTCGTCCCAGGTAACTCTGAAAACTTCTCTCTATTCCTTATCAGGAATTCTCTAGTGTCCTGTTTTTGGGAATATGAGAGGGTGTCTGGAATCGTGACCTCAGGGATGAGAGGGGACTCAGTACCCGTAGGCGTTACTGGGAGAGGCCTCGCAGTTAACGCCATTCTATCTTTCCAGGGTTTTAACAGGTTTATATGGTAAACCTGTTCGGGCTTCCTTTTTCCTGGTTGATATACCTTGTAGTTGACCTCCCCAACTCTCTCAATTACTTCAAAGGGACCTGCCACTTAGCCAGGAACTTGCTCTCAACAGTGGGAACTAACACCAGGACCCTGTCACCAGGTGAGAAAACACGGAGTTGGGCCCCCCTGTTGTATATTCTCTGTTGGGCTGCCTGGGCCTGCAGTAAGTGTTCTTTTACCACTGGCATGACTGCTGAAATCCTCTCCTGCATTTGGGCAATATGCTCAATGACACTTTTATGGGGTGTCTGTTCTCCCTCCCAAGTTTCTTTGGCTATGTCTAAGAGTCCCCGAGGGTGTCTCCCATAAAGCTCAAATGGGGAGTACCCCGTAGAGGACTGGGGAACCTCCCTGATGGCAAACATCAAGTATGGTATCAGGAAGTCCCAGTTTTTCCCATCCTTGTCCACAACCTTTTTTAACATGCTCTTTAACGTCTTATTGAAGCGTTCCACTAAGCCATCCGTTTGAGGATGATACACTGAGGTTCGCAGCTGCGTCACTTTAAATAACTTACAGAGCTCCCTAGTTATTCGCGACATAAACGGGGTGCCCTGGTCTGTAAGGATTTCTTTCGGGATGCCAACCCGACTGAACACCATAAACAGTTCTTTGGCAATGTTTTTAGCAGACGCGGCACGTAAGGGAACTGCTTCAGGGTAACGGGTAGCATAATCCATGATTACGAGGATATGCTGATGACCCCGGGCAGACTTGGGAAGTGGGCCCACAAGGTCCATGGCAATCCTCTCAAAGGGCACTTCAATAATAGGCAAGGGCACTAAAGGACTTCGGAAGTGGGATAGTGGGGCTGACATCTGACACACAGGACAGGATTGACAATAATTCTTAACATCTTTCTGTATCCCGGGCCAGTAAAACCTGCGCAACACCCTTTCAGTAGTTTTTTCAACCCCTAAATGGCCTCCTAGCAAGTGCCCATGGGCAAGTTCTAACACTAGCCGTCTGTATGGCTTAGGGACCACCAACTGTTCAACCACTTCATCATTCATTTTACATACACGATACAGTAAATCCTCATTGCTGCTGAAATAAGGAAAACAGGGCCTGTCCCCGGGTTCGACAGGTACACCATTAATCACTATTACATTTTCCCAGGCCCTGGAAAGGGTATGGTCTTTTCTCTGCTCAGTACAAAAATTTTCCTTATGCACATTAAGGTCATCAAACTCTAACATAGGCTCGGGGTCAGCAGACGGCTGTCCGGCTCTACTGGTAGTGGGGACTTCCTCAGGGTCCTCCAGCTCTCCTGCCATAACCGATAGAGGAAAAGCTGGGGAGCCCTGAGAAGAGTCCCCTGAAACCACATTGTCAGTAGTGGCCAGGAATTCTGGCTCTGCGACTGAGTCAGGTACTGCGACCGAGTTGGGATGATCCCACAGTTCCCAAAACTTAGGGAAGTCCCTACCAATGATGGCCTCATGCACCAAGTGGGGAACAAGTCCAACCGGATGGGTCACTGTACCTAAACCAGTTTTAAACTGAACAGTTGTTACAGGATACTCCCGGGTATTCCCATGTATACAGATCACAGCAACATTTTTAGCATGATAATTTGCAGGTTCAATCATTTCAGCTGTAACCAAAGTCACTAGACTTCCAGAGTCCAGCAAGGCTGTAATAGGCTTATCATTCACAGTCATTTGGCACATTGGTTTTCTCATATTTGGGGTTGCAGTGCATGAAACCACTGCAAACATAGACTGCCTTCTAATAGATAAATCACACTGCATTGGTTCATCTGTCAATGGACAATTTGCCGCAACATGTCCCATTTCTTGGCAACGAAAACACCTGACGTTTCCCCAGTTTGGTTTGCTGACAGGCACTGGCTTCCCTTGTTTGGGATGCCAAGTTTCAGTCCTGGCACCAAAAATCCTCCCCCCTATTTCCTTGCCATGCTTACCACCCACTTCCCCTGGAACAGTCTTACCGGTTGCCTGGGGAGACCGTGGCTTTGGGTGGAAAGTCCGTGCGGCTGTAGGGGTGGTGACCAGGTTCTTTGCAGCAAAATATCTTTCAACAAGTTCCACCAGGTGGTTCGCCGAATTGGGGTCTCCTTGACTCACCCACTCCTGCAGGGGAATTGGTAGTGACCTCAGGAACTGGTCCATGACCACACGCTCCACTATTTGTGGCCCAGACAGGGACTCCAGCTGTAGCCATTTCCTCACCAGGTGAATTAGGTCGAACATCTGCGATCTTGGGGGCTTCTTGTCTTGGAAGGACCAGCTGTGGACCCGCTGTGCTCGAACTGCCAAAGTGACACCAAGTCGTGCCAGTATTTCCTGTTTGACCTTTTCATAGTCTGCTGCTTCTGCTGACTCCAAATCATAGTAGGCCTTCTGCGATTCCCCAGTAAGCAACGGGGCGACCAGTCCTGCCCACTGGGTTTTAGGCCAACCTTCCCTCTCAGCGGTCCGTTCAAACGTTAGCAGAAAGGCCTCTGGATCATCCTCTGTAGTCATCTTGGACAAAAAGCGAGCCACATGGATGGCTGAGGGCTTGTCTCCAACATTATCAACGTTAGCAGGTGACCACTGTGCTATTGTCTCCACAACCTCAGACAAGGTTTTCCTATCTGCTTTTGCATCAGTGGCTAGCTGTTCAAACAGCCTCTGCGTTTGTTCCTGTGCGATAGCATTAGCTTGCTGTTGTGCCGCGTGGAGTGCAGCGTTTGTTTTCTGCTGTTCAGCGTGGAGTGCAGCGCTTGTTTTCTGCTGTACAGCGTTTGCTTGCTGTAGTGCAGCATTTGTTTTCTGCTGTTCAGCGTTTGTTTTCTGCAGTGCAGCGTTTGTTTGCTGTTGCGCAGCGTTGGATATCATCAATTGTTTTAGGATTTCCTCCATGTTTAGTCACTCTAGGTACTGGCCTTTTAAGTAGTAACTTACTACAGCTGCCCGCTGAAATCCACCATATGTAACCTGGGGGACAGGTAGCAGGTACAAAGCTCACAGGGATGGGCTGTTTAGTAAGGCACAGATACCAAATCCACTTGAGGTAGTGAAAACAGTGCTGGGTTTATTTGATCTAAATACAAGTCCATACACAGGTGCTGCACAGTCTTCCAGAAAACACATCAAAACAGAAATAACCAAACAAAAGTCCTAGCCGTGTCTCGGCTCTAACTGTAACATACACCATCTCTAACTATCAAGCTGAGCAAGCCTACCGCTTGTCAGCTTCTGTAAAGAGTTTTTAAAGGGTTTTACCAACCTTTTGGCTCCTCACAAACCATCCCTGTTTGTGTGTCCCAGGCAGAGAGCAAAGGCTGTTTGCTCAGGTGAGCTTAAATTAGCCTGGAGAGGAGGACTAAGATCTGAACTGGATCATGTCTCAGAGACCTGTATGTATATGAGAGGAGCCTGGGAGATGTATAAACCCCGAACAAGACTTCTCGTGGCTCTCTCTGGGACGCTCTGCTACAATATATATAAACATTTTTAATACTTTTTTTTTTTTCCTTGTAATCAGATTCTCTCTGTTCTCAGTTGCATAAGAGCTGGGGGAGGAGAAGCAACAACATCTTCCCAGTGAAAGGCTGTGCAGCAACTCCCCAGTGTGGATAAGTAAGCAGTGGTTCCAGAAAATAGATATTATATTTAGAGAAATATTATGGAAAAAAAAACAGTCTAGGGTACAATTGCATACATTACAATTGCCAAAAGATAGGGGGGGGGGGGGGTGCTGGCAGTCCCGCACCCATGGTGTTACTTTCTGGTCTTTCAACTGCAGCATTTAGGAGGCTGTAATGTTCCATCTAAGGTGGGCACAGATGGTGGAATCATGCTTCTAGGTACGAGTCATAACACATTGATGAAGGCCTTGGAGGCTGATTCACTCCCACCTAGGCTCCCTACGATTGTGTTGGTTAAGAGAATATAGAGAGTAATTAAGGAGATATCAGAATATCAGGGATTTACAGAATGCTCATCACTGTAGGATAATAAGTATCTGCAGAAGTTACTTACTATAGAGAGAAGTAAAGACTGGGAGATCTGTGGTTTGGAATATCTTGCTCAGTTTTATAGGGGGAAGGTACTTAAATCATTTCAGTAACTTAGAGAGGAATATGGCATCTCAAATTAGTCCTTTTTTAAATATCTGCAAGTTAGGCATGCTCTTGGAACACAATTCAAAGAAAGATCAGTGAAGTGGAGTGAAGTAACCATCCTTCGGAAAGTAACTAATACTGATACGTCCAAGGGCCTGATAACATTTATATATGACAGTATATGTGATAAAGTTATAAGAGGAAACAAGGAGCTTCCCTGTAAGCGAGGATGGGTAGAAGACCTGGGGGAGATATCAGATGAGCAATGGAAATTTATTTTGGAAATAGGGCCACTGAGTACCTTATCCCCATCACAAACAGTTTCATATTTACTGCTGCTGCATATAGCATGTAGGACACCTCAGAAACTTTTTTTGTATGGGTGGAGAGCCTACGCTAAATGCCCAAGATACGGAGATCTAAAGGGAGACCTAATTCACATGATGTGGAGGTGTACGAAATTAAATAGATATTGGAGGGAGGTTATCAGAAAAATAAACTCAGTATTTGAAACAACAATTGATTTAGACCCTAAGATATGTATGCTAGGATATGTGGATGAGAACAACGATATACGGGGAAGGCAGATAGCAATAATTAGATGTCTCTTTTTGGCACGGAAAATGATAGCTAGAAGGTGGATAACGGAAAAAACACCAACTTGTGTAGAGTGGGAGAATGAGGTGAATATCACAATAAGGAATGAAAAGTTTACATATAAAAAAAGGGATAACATTAAGGTGTTTGAAAAAATATGGAAACGCTGGATTAGTAGACAAGGGTAAAGTGCAATGTGTGGATAAAGGTGAGGGGAATACGACATATGCTCTCTTTTTTCTCTGCATTTTGAAATGCTCTCTTTATTTGAAATATAAACCGATATTGCTGATAAATCATTTTTTTTTTTTTTTTTGTAGAAGAGGAAGGGTAAAGGTACTGTAGTGTATGGTACAATTTAAGGGTGAATGTTAAATGTTGGGCTTTTGGGTTATTGTTTGGTGTGAGAAGATAAATAAAAAAATATTTTTGAATAAAATTTATATGAATAAAAAAAAAAAAAAATAAAAAATAAAAAAAAGTGTGATCATTGGAGGAACTGACCAGTAAGCTCCCCTGCCTAGTGTTGTCAGTTTTAAACAGGAAAGCAGAGGGACTGGTAGGAACCAGGGATTTCATACAAAGGAAGCAATACAAAAAGAACAGGATACTTACTCATACAAATACATGGTACAGCAGGCACATTTCATACAAAGGAAGACAATACAAAAAAAGAACATTTGGAAACATGTTTTTACTATACTCTCTTGGCCCGTGACGTTGTCTCGGGCATCCTGAGACATGAATTTGTCCCAGGCTTTATGCTAATGTTTTTTTTCTTTTTTGTTCTTGTTTTTCATTTATTTTTCTGTTCTTACTGAAACCACAAGCAAGTGGTTGAAATGTTCAAATTTTGGGGGGCTAAACGCCATGTGCCTTATTGTAGCCCTAAAGCCATTTACAAATCAAATTGAATTCTCAAGCCCCATAGAATGTTGGTTAATAAACTCCGCCCTCGGCCCTCTAACTCCTTCCCTGACTTCCTTGTTAAAACAGACGGCACTAAAACCTACTGTCCCCGTGAAATGTCTAAAACTTTTGGCGATTTCTACAAAAAACTCTATAATTGCTTGTCACCCGAAAATCACTTTAATTTTTCACAAGATAACTTTGAAACTTTTTTTTGCTGACCTCAGGCTCCCGACTCTCTCCTCTACAGACCTCATTGACCTCAATGCCCCTATCTCTATCAATAAAACACTACAGACATGGTCCAAATATCCTATCTCCCTTCTGGGCAGGGTGAACGTTCTCAAAATGTCTATTCTGCCTAGACTGCTCTATCATTTTGAAACCCTTCCTGTAGCCATCCCCCTCTCACAGCTTAAAGCTGTGCAGAGGGCCTTCTTAAAGTTAATTTGGAACAATAAGGCTCACCGTATAGCAGCCTCGGTAGTATTCTCTCGCAAAACCCGTGGGGGGCTGGGTGCACCGGATGTTATAAAATACTATTACGCCACTCACCTTAGGACCGTTGTTTCCTGGTCCAGTTTACAGGCTCCTAACCACTGGTCAGATATAGAGAAAGGTGTTCTATATCCGGTTCATCCATGTTCCCTAATCTGGTCAGATTTGCTACAAACTAACTATTTTTAAACGCCAATGTACTGCCCCTATGAACTTCTCTCTGTCTATATGGCAAAAATGTTGCAAGTCCTATCCCCTCTCATCCCCATGCCCCCCCCTTTTGAACATTTTATTTAATCCATCCATTCCAGACAGTTTATCCCTGGGACATATTCTCCCTTGGGTTAACGCTTCTGTCTTCCAACTGCGTAATTTAGTCAATCCTGTATCTAGACACCTGCACACATTTGATATCTTGCAAGAGAAATACGCAATCCCCCCCAAAATGTTTTATTTCTACCTACAAATTAGACATCTTTTCCAAACCTATTCTCCTACCCTAACTCTGGATATTCCCACCCCCTTTAAATCACTCTGCGCTCAAAGTCCCCATCAACTCCACCTAGTCTCCTCCATTCATCTTATCCTCCAAGAGTCAGTCCCTATGTCCGAGACTACTCACCTATACATGAAAAAATGGGCAATCTTACTGGAAAGACCTATCAGCCTCCAAAAATGGGATAGAATCTGGTCCTCTATTTTTAAATCCTCCAAATGTGTCACTCAGAGGGAAACATCTATAAAAATTCTTATGTCCTGGTACAAAACCCCTGAAGTCATCCATAAATATGACCCCTCGACCCCGGCCCATTGTTGGCGCTGTGGACTCTCAGTTGGTTCCCTATACCATATTTTTTGGCAATGCCCCCTGATCCAACCTCTCTGGCAGGAAGTAATGGAGCTAATACAGAAGGTAATAGATGTATCTCTGCCGCTTGATCCATTCACTATTTGCTAGGCCTCCCCTTCCCAGGTATCACAAAACAGGGCAACCGCTTGGTGACCTACTTTTTGTTGGCTGCCAGGCGACTAATCCCCCTTTGCTGGCTTTCCACATCTACCCCTCCCAAATCTAGACTCCTTCAACTCATAACAGATATCCGCAGGATGGAATACATGGCAGCTTCTGTCCACGATTGTATCCCCCAATTTAACAAAATATGGGATCTTTGGGACATGTCTGAATATGGCACTCCCCTACCTGATACCGCACTTTGATTGGCCGTACCATCCATTCCTCTTTACCTGATATAACACCCCAGTAACTAAAAAAGAACAGGATACTTTCTCATACAAGTACATGGTACAGCAGGCACATATCAGGAATTTGAAATGCTGGGGTAACAAACACTTTAATGTGAACCTGTAAAAATCCTGCCTAACACCATAAGATGCATTTACTATTAAAAGTTGGTGGGTCTTAGCCCTAAAGCCATACAAATCAAATTGCAACCAGTTAGAGAAGAAAACAGTGGAGGGTTTTCTAGCGAACAAAGTTTTATGAGTAGATCTTCTGTATTAAGCAAAGCATCATTTTGAAATGTTTAAACTACTGACAGATGTGTTTTAAATTATACCTGGAATGGAAGAAATATTAAAGTAGCTTCTGGTAACCTCCTTCTAAAAATTATAGTTTCTGGGCTGTTATGCTGCCCCATAATTACTAAGTTGCTAACAACAGGCGTATAGATCAGAAAAGTCAGAGAAAGTCAGTCCCAGATTAGTGATTCATTTATTGAAGCAAAGGCTCAGAGTGACATCCAGGCAACTACCATTATCAGCAAAACAGAACAATGGAAACATTTCTCTCATACTACAAAGAGATAGCAGCATGGATCCTCATTAGTATACTAAGATTCATTTATTCAACAATAAAAAAAAGTACACTTACATGTTGAAAGCTTGACATTCAGCATTAGTATTAGATGCAACTACTGCAGAGCTGTTGGTGTGTGTCAGTAGTTTATAGAACTTTGACAAAAAGAGGACTGTATCTCTGAAACGCGTTACCGCCCCTCAGCACTGCCCACCGCCTCTCACAAGTACTTAGGGGGTTCCACGAGGCAGAGTGTACTATGCAGGATGACGGGCATTGGTGGCATGAATTCTATGAACTGCTGACACGGACTAACAGCTCTGCAATCTGTTAAGATTTCAACATGTAAATGTGCTTCTTTTATTGTTAAATAAATTAATCTCAATATGCTAATGAGGATCCCGCACTGTTATCTCTTTGTTGTTTGAGCTTCTTGGATCTTTGCGGATCTATTTGACAAGCTGCAGGACCCATGTTACTTGGAAGTGGCCTTTGTCCAACAACACGCTGGTGCCATTTGACTGACTATTGAGGGTTTGCGTATTTTCTTGTTTCTCTCATACTAGGTTAATCTTCAAGCTCAGCTGGCATAAGTGTGACACCAGTGGTAAAGTGCATTTCCTGTGTTAGGTAATAAAACAATCCCATAGAGCTGGATTGTGACCTACCTTGTTCTCTGAAAAGGCTATCTTCTTTCAGATTGCTTTTCAGAGGGCACTTGACAGGTGATGAGGAGGTGTTATGTTGTTATTTATCTAGAAATTGAGAAAATAGATACTCATATGCTCATCAACATCAATTGGGAATACATAGAAAATATTTCCATATAGGGCCAAAGATAGCCAAATGTAAAACAGCTGTGCGGTAGGAAAGACCAATGAGTCCAGGAAAGACCAATGAGTCCTAGTCCATTTTTAGAGGCTCTCTTCTTATACATATTAGGTGATTTACTTCCCTCCCTATTTGAGGGGGAGGTTGTGCTTGGCATCCTTTGCATCATATCAAGTTTACATTTTAGGGATTTCCTTGGATATCTACTCATTTTCCTATGCATCATTATTTGTTTTACTTAATTGTTTTACCCTGATGAAGACTCTTTATGACTTGAAATGCGTTGGGGTGCAACAGCATTGATAGACTGATATTAAAAGGCATCTCCCTGTGATGGAATATAGATATGTCATACAATATATACTGTATAGCCTTGTTGTAAATTTGATTGCAATCTTTTATCTTTTGTCCAAATCTTTTTTTATCTGTATTGATTAAAGAGATATATTTTATCCATTTTTGTTTTGGGTACCTATACAAAATCCCATTTGATATTAAGTACATATTATTCAATTAAGGATGCAGCACCTACTGTGAATATGTAGATAGTCGGGTGAGAGCAATGAGATTATGATTTATGGGGAATGTTTATTCCATTGTGCCCATTGTTTTAAAATAAATGCCCTGAGGGTTTAAAGTGTTACTAAACCCAGGACCCCACATTCACTATATCTGATCTCCCACAGTACACAGAACACAAAAATGCAATTAATTTATAATCTGCCAAATACCTTTTCTCATCAGCAGTATATAGCAGTCTTGTGATTTCTATCAGTGTCTGGTAAAGGAGGAGTGAGACGTTTTCATACTGCACTGAGCTGTCCTATGAGGCTCCTGACCCTCTGTCTGGACAGTGCCGATTGGCTCAGTACTGATCACATGCACTCTCCCAAGAAAAAAAAACCTCTCTAGCAATATACAGTGGTGTGAAAAAGTGTTTGCCCCTTCCTCATTTCCTGTTCCTTTGCATGTTTGTCACACTTAAGTGTTTCGGAACATCAAACCAATTTAAACAATAGTCAAGGACAACACAAGTAAACACAAAATGCAATTTGTAAATGAAGGTGTTTATTATTAAAGGTGAAAAAAAATCCAAACCATCATGGCCCTGTGTGAAAAAGTGATTGCCCCCTAAACCTAATAACTGGTTGGGCCACCCTTAGCAGCAACAACTGCAACCAAGCGTTTGCGATAACGTGCAATGAGGCTTTTACAGCGTCCTGGAGGAATTTTGGCCCACTCATCTTTGCAGAATTGTCCTAATTCAGTTACATTAGAGGGTTTTCGAGCATGAACGGCCTTTTTAAGGTCATACCACAACATATCAATAGGATTCAGGTCAGGACTTTGGCTAGGCCACTCCAAAGTCTTCATTTTGTTTTTCTTCAGCCATTCGGTGGTGGACTTGCTGGTGTGTTTAGGATCATTGTCCTGCTGCAGAACCCAAGTTCGTTTCAGCTTGAGTACACGAACAGATGGTCGGACATTCTCCTTCAGGATCTCTTGGTAGACAGCAGAATTCATAGTTCCTTTTATCACGGCAAGTCTTCCAGGTCCTGAAGCAGCAAAACAGCCCCAGACCATCACACTACCACCACCATATTTTACTGTTGGTATAATGTTCTTTTTCTGAAATGCAGTGTTCCTTCTACGCCAGATATACTTGGACACACACCTTCCAAAGAGTTCCACTTTTGTCTCATCGGTCCACAGAATGTTGTCCCAAAAGTCTTGGGGATCATCAAGATGTGTTGTGGAGAAATTGAGACGAGCTTTGATGTTCTTTTTGCTCAGCAGTGGTTTTCTCCTTGGAACTCTGCCATGCAGGCCATTTTTGCCCGGTCTTTTCCTGATGGTGGAGGCATGAACGCTGACCTTAACTGAGGCAAGTGAGGCCTGCAGTTCCTTGGACGTTGTTGTGGGGTCTTTTGTGACCTCTTGGATGAGTCGTCGCTGCGCTCTTGGGGTAATTTTGGGCGGCCGGCCACTCCTGGGAAGGTTCACCACTGTTCCATGTCTTCGCCATTTGTGGATAATGGCTCTCACTGTGGTTCGCTGGATTCCCAAAGCTTTGGAAATGGCTTTATAACCCTTTCCAGACTGATAGATCTCAATTACTTTCTTTCTCAATTGTTCCTGAATTTCTTTGGGTCTCGGCATGATGTGTAGCTTTTAAGGATCTTCTGGTGGACCTTACTGTGTCAAGCAGCTCCTATTTAAGTGATGCCTTGATTGTGAACAGGTGTGGCAATAATCAGGCCTGGGTGTGGCTAGAGAAATTGAACTCAGGTGTGGACAACCACAGTTATAGTATGTTTTAACAAGGGGGGCAATCACTTTTTCACACAGGGCCATGATGGTTTGGATTTTTTTTCACCTTTAATAATAAACACCTTCATTTACAAATTGCATTTTGTGTTTACTTGTGTTGTCCTTGACTATTGTTTAAATTGGTTTGATGTTCCGAAACACTTAAGTGTGACAAACATGCAAAGGAACAGGAAATGAGGAAGGGGGCAAACACTTTTTCACACCACTGTACACCAAACTGAGCTTGTGCAACCTGACTCCAAAGGCCCTGTCTTATCCTGACTTGTCAAGGGGGACAGTGCAGGGAGGGGAGGATCTGTGCTTCCAAGATCAAGCAGCCTTTTTACAATGCAGAGGATTGACCCCTTAGGTTCCACAGTGAGTATAACAAGCCTGTTTTACTGCATATACAGAATGATTTTACTGTTGTGGGTTTAGTAACACTTTAAGCCACATCCCCTGGCACTCAATTGTCAAATGTCAAAGCTTCAATGGACAGAAGAGACTCTCAGTTTGCAGAAGTCGGATAAGTGGGCAAATTGTGATTGTTTTTTGTGAAATATAATGACAAAGCTAAGACAAAAATGTGCAGACAAAAAAGGATGCAGTTTATGTATAATTAATCAGCTCTAGCAAATTATGTTCCTAGATAAACAAGGCTGTGCATATGTTTAGTGATAAATTGTTCCAGAATGAAAAACCTTATGTTGGTTTAAACAAAGTAGATGGGATAAGTGAAAGACACATCTATTGTACATAATCAGGATTAAATTAGAATACATTTTTTTTGTACAACAAAATATCAGAAGAAATCAATAAAGATGGTGATAATATAGAAGCAAAACTGCTCCTGATTTTTGTGTGTAATTTTTAACACCATTGTTGAATGAATTCTCAATACATGTAAAAAAAATTCTGCCTTGTGACTCGGTCATGTTTTGTCTCAGTAACACTGAACTAACAAGGCTTACATTAAACTGACTTATAGCACAGAGAGTAGCACATACTAATACATATGGCTGTCTATGTTTCTGCACAGTATCAAGATTTGTGAACCCAGCAAATGGATTGGATCTTCTTCCAAGCAGAACCTCAGAGTGTTAGGTCTTCCCCAAAACCACTAGTTATGCATAGGTTATACTACTAATGACCCAAGGTGAAATATATGAAAGGGCCAGTAGAGAAATCAAATTTGAACCAAGCATGGTACTGAATCAATAGAGAGAAGCATGGCCAGACAAATGGGTAAAGCAAGTTATAGATGGAATCAGTTTGTGTGCATCCCACAGTGATCACCGCAGGCAAATCGCTGGCTGTACAAACAGCCACAAATACCTGCAGCTGCCAAAGACCTGTGATTAAATTATGTGGGCTTGGTGGCCACAGCTAACAGCTCAAAGGTGTCAAAAACAGCAGTAAGAATCAGCAGATTCCTGCCGCTGCCATTCGCACCGTGGCAAAACGCCCCTGTGAATATAGCCTAACTAAACCTGTTGATCAGGCAGAGGGTGTTTAGCCCTCTTTTTTTTGAGGAGGGTGGTTTTGAGAAAGGGCCCTCCCTAAAAAGGGTATTACACTAAATCTGTAGGTAAATTAGAGAACCAGAACCTTCGCTAAGTGGAGGAGTGGGTTTCATAATAAAGTTGGCAGTGCCTCCACCAAGGAAAGGGTACTACCAAACTTTTTTTTTATTAAAGCCAGCCTCTCAGAGACAGGAAGTGCTTATACATAATTATAAAAAACACTGTGATATTAGCAGCTAACAGTAGAGGGCAACAGATCCCTACACACTCGCCTTGGGGAAATCTTTGCATCCTATCAAGGCAACACAACGTGCATAATAAACATCAATTTAAGAAGCAATGTTCTCCTCTCGCTATTACAATGGCTTGCTGAGGAAAAACAATACGTTAGTAGCAATACATGCCAGGTGAAACAGAAAGAGGCAACATGTTGACTAAATTAGAGACTACTTCTACCCAAGCATGGTACTAAATGGGCTAAAGTGATAAACCTGAGGTCTCTCAAGTTATCATGGTCAAAATGGGAAGAGGATGTCTAACTCTCTGCCCTCTCCACATCTCCCTCTGAGGAAGACCCGTGTTTTCAGGCACTGAGCTTGGACTATGAGACAAGGGAAGGGTTAGCACTGGCTGGGTAGAAGGAGTTGGTCCCTGACTAGACATGCTCACTAACTGAGACACAAACTCTGGAGATTCAGGGTTCAGTGGCTTTTTTGGAGGAGAGAGTGCTGTTGACATAGAGGCCTCAGGAACTGCAGTTCAGTCACTCTCAGGAAGATCCGATGAGAGGTCTGCTTGAAGCTGGGGTGAGTCACACTCTGAAATCAATATAAAAATGTGTGATTGCGCTGCCTCAATAACAACATAAGGTATTGACTGAAACATGACAATAAATAACTAAAAATATAAACATTCCATATATATATATAAAGTGCCAGTGAAAAATATATCCGTGAACATACATATAAATAAATAGTGCAAAAAAGTCCACTTAAATTGAATATGAATAATAAATCTTCTTATGAATTGTGCAATTGAGAAAGTCTCTATTCAATAAAGTGCTTTGCACAGAAAAACAACACAGTGTTTCGCCAATTTCCAACTTGTGCTCATTTCACCAGGTGAAGTGCAAGCTCACCTTCATTATAGACCGCAAAAGGGTCAACTTAGCATGTAGGCAAACACTGGTGTTCACGTTCCTTTAAGAGCCATAGGGTTCCCTCTCCAAAATGTCTCCACACAGCTCTCAAGCGGGTTATAGGCAACAAATAGAAAAGAGCAGCCTCCAACAGTACTTGGGTTAATACATTCAACAAACCACACAGACCCCGCTTCATAAAATACACTCACATTTATTTGATGAAAACAAGCATGTAATAAACAGCCAGCATGTCACGTAATCCAGTGAATACTATTACCGCAAGGCTCAAACCTCTACGCGTTACGCCACCAACGTGCGTGGCTTCATTCTGTTCAGATGAAGCCACGTGCCTTGGTTCCTAAACGCGTAGAGGTTGAAAATGATTTATTAAAAAGATGTGCACTTACAAACATTTAGCAGCATACAGGCATGTACTTGAAAGCCTGGAAAGGCAGTTCCAGCTCAACAGTCTCCAAAATGGCCGTGATGGGGCCGCGCATGCGTGGTGTATTGTGCGTTGTAAACATTTGTGGCAACATCTACATAAACTAGTCACGGTATTTCTCATCTTGGGCCAATAGAAATGGTCTTGAACTAGGCCATAGGTTTTCTCAGTTCCCAGATCACCATGGTGATCATGCAGACTTCTGAAAACCCTCTTTCAGAAACATTATTGGGAGAACCAGTTTTCATCTATCATGACCCAGTGTGGTCATGATACACTACCACATGATAGAGCAGTCCTTTGTCTATCTTAGGCTACATGTACACTAGCCTACTATGACCACGGCCGCAGGAAAACGCAAAACGTGTCAACAATGCAAATGAAGTATTTACCATGATTTGGCTGTGATTTAGTGTACATGAAGCCTTAAAATTCTCTTCTCTTCACTTTTCTTAAGAACTGATCTCCCTTGGTAGGTAGAGTCTTCTTCAACATCGCTTGGCCTTTGGCACTCATGGTCCTATACAGAGGTCCATTTAGGGGGCAGCCTTTTGACTGTTTATCATCCGCTGTGGATATATGGAGCAGTTGTCAAATGACCCCAGTACTGCAGGATAGGCAAACTTTTCTGGAACAGCTTCTGGTCCACCTCCTATGAAGTCTATCAGCTGCATTTCAGAAAAGGCCACTTGACCTTCAGCCATGCCATGGCACACAGAGCCCCAATGCCAAGACCAGAGCAATCTTCCCTTTCACTGCTTTCAGTAACAGAAGCTAATTCTGGATGTCTAGAAAGAGCATCAGCTGTAATGTTCTTTGGCCCAGGTTTGTACTTCAGTGTGAATTGATAGTCGGATAAGGCAACCAACCAGCGATGTCTTATGGCATCCAGTTTGGCTGTGGTTAGGACATGCATCAAAGGATTATTATTCATTCTTACTTCAAACATAGTTCCATATTGATAATCATGTAACTTATCAACGATGGCCAATTTAAGTGCCATGAACTCCAATTTGTGGACTGGTTAGTTGTGCTCAATAGGAGAGAGGCTTCCTTAAATGAAGGCTATTGGTTGCAGCTCGGCTAGATACTCTTGGTGCAAAACCCTACCCAATCCTCCAAAGCTGGATCCACATGGGACACATACAGTGGTGTGAAAAAGTGTTTGCCCCCTTCCTCATTTCCTGTTCCTTTGCATGTTTGTCACACTTAAGTGTTTCGGAACATCAAACCAATTTAAACAATAGTCAAGGACAACACAAGTAAACACAAAATGCAATTTGTAAATGAAGGTGTTTATTATTAAAGGTGAAAAAAAATCCAAACCATCATGGCCCTGTGTGAAAAAGTGATTGCCCCCCTTGTTAAAACATACTATAACTGTGGTTATCCACACCTGAGTTCAATTTCTCTAGCCACACCCAGGCCTGATTATTGCCACACCTGTTCACAATCAAGGCATCACTTAAATAGGAGCTGCTTGACACAGTAAGGTCCACCAGAAGATCCTTAAAAGCTACACATCATGCCGAGACCCAAAGAAATTCAGGAACAATTGAGAAAGAAAGTAATTGAGATCTATCAGTCTGGAAAGGGTTATAAAGCCATTTCCAAAGCTTTGGGAATCCAGCGAACCACAGTGAGAGCCATTATCCACAAATGGCGAAGACATGGAACAGTGGTGAACCTTCCCAGGAGTGGCCGGCCGCCCAAAATTACCCCAAGAGCGCAGCGACGACTCATCCAAGAGGTCACAAAAGACCCCACAACAACGTCCAAGGAACTGCACGCCTCAGTTAAGGTCAGCGTTCATGCCTCCACCATCAGGAAAAGACTGGGCAAAAATGGCCTGCATGGCAGAGTTCCAAGGAGAAAACCACTGCTGAGCAAAAAGAACATCAAAGCTCGTCTCAATTTCTCCACAACACATCTTGATGATCCCCAAGACTTTTGGGACAACATTCTGTGGACCGATGAGACAAAAGTGGAACTCTTTGGAAGGTGTGTGTCCAAGTATATCTGGCGTAGAAGGAACACTGCATTTCAGAAAAAGAACATTATACCAACAGTAAAATATGGTGGTGGTAGTGTGATGGTCTGGGGCTGTTTTGCTGCTTCAGGACCTGGAAGACTTGCCGTGATAAAAGGAACTATGAATTCTGCTGTCTACCAAGAGATCCTGAAGGAGAATATCCGACCATCTGTTCGTGTACTCAAGCTGAAACGAACTTGGGTTCTGCAGCAGGACAATGATGCTAAACATACCAGCAAGTCCACCACCGAATGGCTGAAGAAAAACAAAATGAAGACTTTGGAGTGGCCTAGCCAAAGTCCTGACCTGAATCCTATTGAGATGTTGTGGTATGACCTGAAAAAGGCCGTTCATGCTCGAAAACCCTCTAATGTAACTGAATTAGGACAATTCTCCAAAGATGAGTGGGCCAAAATTCCTCCAGGACGCTGTAAAAGCCTCATTGCACGTTATCTCAAACGCTTGGTTGCAGTTGTTGCTGCTAAGGGTGGCCCAACCAGTTATTAGGTTTAGGGGGAAATCACTTTTCACACAGGGCCATGATGGTTTGGATTTTTTTGCACCTTTAATAATAAACACCTTCATTTACAAATTGCATTTTGTGTTTACTTGTGTTGTCCTTGACTATTGTTTAAATTGGTTTGATGTTCCGAAACACTTAAGTGTGACAAACATGCAAAGGAACAGGAAATGAGGAAGGGGGCAAACACTTTTTCACACCACTGTATGTCTTCCGGGCATCAGCATATGCTATGACTGATGCTTATGTTGGCTTCTTCAATCCCCTTCAATGCTCCCCTTTTGGAAGACCTCTTTTGATTACCTTGACTGCACACAGCAGTCTTTAGCAGGTCGTGAAGAGCTATGGGAACTTTGGAATAACCTTTTTACAAATCGGAGGTCATATCCACAAAATCCAAGAAAAGAAAATAACTCTGTAATATTCTGAGGCTGATGCCAGTTTTCCCACTACTTCAACTGTGGCTGAATCGGTGGCCACTCTTTCAGAAGAGACGATGTGACCCACTGTCAGAACCTGGTTCACCTGCTGGTGGCACTGTGCTTCCCTGGGCGGAAAGCTACAGTTCTGGTGTCCACCAGCAGGTGTCTCCTAGCAGCCAATAAGTCTCAGCAATCACCCCCATCTGGCCCCAGCTGCTGGGAGGGTACTTAAACCAGTCTCCACTAACACACCTGATGTCAGTGTTTTGGCTGCTCCTGCTTTGTACCCTGTTTGTCATGCTGCTGCTTGACTCTGTTGCCATTTACTCTTGATCTTGCCCCTGCCCTGTATCCAGTACCCTGCTGCCTTGTTCCCTATTCCTTGTTCTTCCCCCTTTCCCATCCACTCCTCCAGTTTTACCCTGCCTTTCATGTTTCACATGTGTATATATTTGTATATTTTGTTAGTTGTTTAGGTTGCTGCATTTTGTCATTTCAGTTTTGCATTCTCATGTTTATTGCTTGCTGGGGTGTAGTTATCTTACATCCACTGTAAATAAATCTCACTTTAAAGATATATACCGTATTTATCGGCGTATAACACGCACTTTCCCCCCCTTAAAATCGGGGGAAAGTCGTGGGTGCGTGTTATACGCCGATACCCCCCAAAAAAAGTGACAAAAATAGAAAAATAGCGAGCACCGCTGAAAAAGAGTGAATCGCCGCCAAAAAAAAAACGAAGCGCCGCCGGAAAAGACCGAGCCGACTGTTCGGCGCTCGCCCTGGAAACAGCAGGGAGGCGGGACCACGAGCGGAGCCAAACAGTCGGCTCTGTCTTTTCCGGCGGCACTTCGGTCTTTTTTGGCGGAGCACGCGCGGTCTGTCTCGGCGGCGGGAAATTTAAACGTGGGCAAGGCTGCAAATGATGCCGGCAAGCTACAATGACACTGGGCAAGCTATAATGACACCGGGCAAGCTGCAATGACGCTGGGCAAGCTGCAAATGACGCTGGGCAAGCTGCAAATGACGCTTAAATTTACGTTTTTTTTTCCCCTAAACTTCCCTCCTAAAACTTTTTTTTCCTTAAAATGCCCTCCTAAACTTGGGGTGCGTGTTATACAGTACATATGGACTAGTCCCAGTTTCTATGTGTAGATACATATATATGGTCATCTCCTGTGCTGACTCCTGACACCCACATAGGTGACTAACAGGAAAAGATTAAGGTTGGCTCCCCCAGTGAGATAGATATAAATAGGTGGTGATCTCATCCCTATTTGTATAGATAAGAAAAAATCCCCTAGGGTTGGGACTTTAAATAGAACACCACTCTCACAAAGTTTTTAATAAACCGTAATATAAATGTTTTATTTGATAAAAAGTTCCTCCCACGATATTTAGCAGCAGGATGCACAATATACAAAATGCATGACAATATGCATATACATAATAACATACAAAAAGAAAATATACAAAAATAACATGATACAGAACAACATGAAAAAAGAACACAGATACGGTACTAATACTCTCCCGGAGGTGTGAGTCCCCCGTAAACTCGACGCGTTTCCAGTTACCCAGATGCGGGAACCTTCGTCAGGAGTGGGGAGTGGGATTTATATCGGAGAAGTACCTGTCGCTCTAAAAGAGAGAAAAAACCATAAACAGGGGAGTTGCTATCGTTGTGGGGCATTATGGGGTCCAGATCACAGTATTAAGAGAGGGGAGATGTATACATTTAAAGCCGTGTTACATATACCGAATGTTTGTATATATCAGTTGTCACAGATCATAGCATTATTGTTGTTGGTGTAGTGAAATAATATTAATATCGAAAAACCCCTTTTGGAGCATGTGCGGCATGTCAAAGAAAAGTACATACACTCTATTATCACGTACCACATTGAAGGCGAAGTTCCTGATGCACCATACTGATGCACCATACTTATTCCATACCTGAATGCCTCTTATCTTTCTTTCGGGTGATATATATCTCAGGCACCCCTTTCTTCATTTGAAGAGGAGGGAGTAATATATGGTTTAAACACTTTTTGCGGGAATCTCTGACGCCCTACTTGCCACTAATATTTCCATCTGTTAACCATAACCACACTTTTCCACCTTCTCCTGTTTCTGAATAAGACACTGTGGCATATCTAGCTTCCTTGGGCACTGGCACTATAGTTGTAGGGAGTTATATTTAACACTCTCTCCCCTGATGTCCATCATGAACAGATTTGGTCATTACCACAGAAAGCCCGTATGCAGGATCGTCTTTAATACCAACCTAGTGTGTGTTGCCACACTCATTTCTTCTTCCTTTTTGGGGGACACATACTCCATCCTCCTTTTCCGCTGGTATACAGCCCACCGGTCCAGGAACTTCGCCTTCAATGTGGTACGTGATAATAGAGTGTATGTACTTTTCTTTGACATGCCGCACATGCTCCAAAAGGGGTTTTTCGATATTAATATTATTTCACTACACCAACAACAATAATGCTATGATCTGTGACAACTGATATATACAAACATTCGGTATATGTAACACGGCTTTAAATGTATACATCTCCCCTCTCTTAATACTGTGATCTGGACCCCATAATGCCCCACAACGATAGCAACTCCCCTGTTTATGTTTTTTTCTCTCTTTTAGAGCGACAGGTACTTCTCCGATATAAATCCCACTCCCCACTCCTGACGAAGGTTCCCGCATCTGGGTAACTGGAAACGCGTCGAGTTTACGGGGGACTCACACCTCCGGGAGAGTATTAGTACCGTATCTGTGTTCTTTTTTCATGTTGTTCTGTATCATGTTATTTTTGTATATTTTCTTTTTGTATGTTACTATGTATATGCATATTGTCATGCATTTTGTATATTGTGCATCCTGCTGCTAAATATCGTGGGAGGAACTTTTTATCAAATAAAACATTTATATTATGGTTTATTAAAAACTTTGTGAGAGTGGTGTTCTATTTAAAGTCCCAACCCTAGGGGATTTTTTCTTATCCACATAGGTGACTAATGACTTGCAGAAACTTGCACTTGTCTGCTGACAATTTTACTTCCTCATCTTTTAATACTCGCATGAGTCTTTCTTTGTGGTCCCCACCAATGCTGGGGATTATTTTTGCAGTTTTTGACCAGTGCTGATGGTTAATATTGACACAATTGTCATTGTGACTGACACCATGGCTGGGGGCAATTTGTTTGGTCACTGGAAGTGCCTCTGAGAATGCTTTAGAAAGCACTGTGACTTGTATATCGCCACAAAATGATACTTAGTATTAGTATATTTTCTAAAAAGGTGGTGCTGAAAGAATGGGGAAAAGGGTGAACCAGGGCAGGGAGGGTGGTGAGCACCAGTACCTATTCTCTGACGAAAATGCTTGTGTGTGTGTGTGTGTGTGTGTATATATATATATACAGTGGTGTGAAAAAGTGTTTGCCCCCTTCCTCATTTCCTGTTCCTTTGCATGTTTGTCACACTTAAGTGTTTCGGAACATCAAACCAATTTAAACAATAGTCAAGGACAACACAAGTAAACACAAAATGCAATTTGTAAATGAAGGTGTTTATTATTAAAGGTGAAAAAAAATCCAAACCATCATGGCCCTGTGTGAAAAAGTGATTGCCCCCCTTGTTAAAACATACTATAACTGTGGTTGTCCACACCTGAGTTCAATTTCTCTAGCCACACCCAGGCCTGATTATTGCCACACCTGTTCACAATCAAGGCATCACTTAAATAGGAGCTGCTTGACACAGTAAGGTCCACCAGAAGATCCTTAAAAGCTACACATCATGCCGAGACCCAAAGAAATTCAGGAACAATTGAGAAAGAAAGTAATTGAGATCTATCAGTCTGGAAAGGGTTATAAAGCCATTTCCAAAGCTTTGGGAATCCAGCGAACCACAGTGAGAGCCATTATCCACAAATGGCGAAGACATGGAACAGTGGTGAACCTTCCCAGGAGTGGCCGGCCGCCCAAAATTACCCCAAGAGCGCAGCGACGACTCATCCAAGAGGTCACAAAAGACCCCACAACAACGTCCAAGGAACTGCAGGCCTCACTTGCCTCAGTTAAGGTCAGCGTTCATGCCTCCACCATCAGGAAAAGACTGGGCAAAAATGGCCTGCATGGCAGAGTTCCAAGGAGAAAACCACTGCTGAGCAAAAAGAACATCAAAGCTCGTCTCAATTTCTCCACAACACATCTTGATGATCCCCAAGACTTTTGGGACAACATTCTGTGGACCGATGAGACAAAAGTGGAACTCTTTGGAAGGTGTGTGTCCAAGTATATCTGGCGTAGAAGGAACACTGCATTTCAGAAAAAGAACATTATACCAACAGTAAAATATGGTGGTGGTAGTGTGATGGTCTGGGGCTGTTTTGCTGCTTCAGGACCTGGAAGACTTGTCGTGATAAAAGGAACTATGAATTCTGCTGTCTACCAAGAGATCCTGAAGGAGAATGTCCGACCATCTGTTCGTGTACTCAAGCTGAAACGAACTTGGGTTCTGCAGCAGGACAATGATCCTAAACACACCAGCAAGTCCACCACCGAATGGCTGAAGAAAAACAAAATGAAGACTTTGGAGTGGCCTAGCCAAAGTCCTGACCTGAATCCTATTGAGATGTTGTGGTATGACCTTAAAAAGGCCGTTCATGCTCGAAAACCCTCTAATGTAACTGAATTAGGACAATTCTGCAAAGATGAGTGGGCCAAAATTCCTCCAGGACGCTGTAAAATCCTCATTGCACGTTATCGCAAACGCTTGGTTGCAGTTGTTGCTGCTAAGGGTGGCCCAACCAGTTATTAGGTTTAGGGGGCAATCACTTTTTCACACAGGGCCATGATGGTTTGGATTTTTTTTCACCTTTAATAATAAACACCTTCATTTACAAATTGCATTTTGTGTTTACTTGTGTTGTCCTTGACTATTGTTTAAATTGGTTTGATGTTCCGAAACACTTAAGTGTGACAAACATGCAAAGGAACAGGAAATGAGGAAGGGGGCAAACACTTTTTCACACCACTGTATATATATATATATATATATATATATATATATATATATATATATATATAATGTATATATATATATATATAAAACTAGAAACAGAAGCTGTATGCTTTGATCGTATGTCATACCCAGGCTGTGCCATTAATGAAATAAGAACAAGGATAGTCAGTATTACAGCACATTTGTTTTGAACAGTGAGCTAGGTTGTGTGGTGACATTTTCCTGTGACTTTAAGCCCAGTGATATTTTCCTTGCCCTCTGTACATATGTTTGTGGATGTTCACGGTATATCAATGTGTATGTAACACATTGCTTTGGGAATATCATATAGCATCACTACTTGCTCTGCTATATTTTACTCCTTTCAAATTGCACTACAAATGCCAAACAATTCATAAAGGTTACAAATACAGCAAATCCCTTGGAAATTGATTAAACTCCCCGATTTTCAGCATAAAACAGCAGAATGCAATACAGCATAAAAAGGTTAACAGAGAAATCTAGATTTAAACCAACAGATGCGAATGTATATTTCAAGATTTTTAAAGCCTTAGGTAACGATTATGTACCGTTTACTAAGTATGGGCTGAACTATAAGGCTCAATTCACTAAGTAGTATTAATTAATATTTGCCATTTCAGCAGTAAGAGCCAATGAAAGCTTAAAATAGCAATCATGTGACTTAAAATAGCATCTGTTACGGCAAAAGCATGTATGTTATAACTTATGGACTTGATGTGTGCACACTGAATTTAGAAAACTCCTGTGTAGGTATTACCATAGTAAATTATAAATGAGCCATGCTTTTTTTTTTTAATCAGCAGGGAGAAAGTTAAAAGCTATATATATGTACTTCTTATTGTACTCACTGATAGGGATATGAAAATTATTTGCAATCTTTAGAAGTGTTAGTGACACTTGAAAGCTGTAACTGACCAAAATGCCTATGGCATTAGAATAGAAACTAATTGCAGAGTGGATCTAGAGCAGCATTCCAGTGCTTTCCCACTAATTACAGCTTTTTGTCCTCTACATCCAGAAATAATTTATAGAACTACATACCGAGCTGCAGCAAAATCCTACGAACCTCACTGACTGCTTTGCTAAATGGAATAGTTTGTAGATAATGTACTTTGCTGAATTTTGCAAAGATTTGAAAATGATAACTAAAGGCAATTGGCTGATTTATGAAGACTGGGACAAAGAAAATCAGAGGTGCCCATAATCCATGTTTTGCCAGTGCAGATTAGAGAATAAAAGATAAAGCCTAATTGGTTGCTTTGCCCCAGACTTGATAAATCATCCCCAGTGTTTGTGTCATACTGTAGTATTAACTACACAAGCAGTTCTATTTTTAAGTGAATCATTTTATATTCTATAATAAGGTTACCATCCATCAGGCTACTGTCCATTCTCCTGGGCAGAGATTAGGAATTTTTAAAGCCTTTCAGACCTTACTGAATGAGCTCTTTAACAAAGTGTTGCATGGCTCTGGACAGGCCTGGCATTAACCACTAAATCATATGGAATATTGTAATGCCCTGTACACACGATCGGACATTCCGACTGATTTTTTCCGATGGATGTTGGCTCAAACTTGTCTTGCATACACACGGTCACACAAAGTTGGTCGGAAATTCCTAACGTACAACATGTATGACGAGCCGAGAAAAATTAAGTTCAATAGCCAGTGCTGCTCTCCTGCTTAATTCCGAGCATGCGTGGCACTCTGTGCATCGGAATTGTGTACACACGATCGTAATTTCTGACAACGGATTTTGTCATGGGAAAATTTTAGATCCAGCTCTTAAACTTTGTGTGTCGGAAAGTGTGATGGAGCCTATACACGGTCGGATAGGGCAGAACACAGGGGTCACCGCTGGAAGAAGAGAAGACAGGGCTGCTCCCATCCTAGCACTGTACATACACAGCTTAAGCACAGGCAGCAAGATCTCCTCCTTGGCTCTTCCCCACACAATGCAGAGATGAAATCAGATTCTCTCTCACACAGCTATGTGCACTGGGTGCAGCTGGTGATTATGTTGCACTTATGACCTGTGGAATTCTCTGGCTGTAGTCACCAGCTACACACAGTAGAGTGTATGAAGCTGTGTGAGAGAGAAGAATGCTGCTTTTTTGTTTTATTCTCCCTCCCATTATTGATCATTGAAGGAGAGAAACCTCACTGCTTGCAGTTCAGGTTGGGAGCTTGTGTGCAGGCTTCTCCGTGCATCAGAGTCGCTGCTTCATCCAGCATCTGTACTGAAAGGAAGCCCATATGATGAACTTAAAATTGCAATGATGAACAGAACACTCCTCAACCAATGCTGCCTCCTCAACCAATGGGTAGCTTAAGCTGCCTCAGTCCCTCCCTCATAACATCACCCTGCAGTATCCCAAGTCCTGGCCTGCCCGCACAGTAAACGAACAGACCGGGACAGCAGGACTGACATTTATTATAATCAGGAAAGTGTGACTGTGCGGCTCCCATTCCCTCAGCTGAAGTAGACTAGCTGCTGCGCCATTGCAGGCTCTAGGGGGGGTTGACCCCCCTAAACTCCCCTTTATCTATGCCCCTGATTCTGTAACATATACAGAAAAGCTCAGCCAGCACTCACAGGGCTTACAGTAGCAACACTTGGGGGTATCTTGTAACATTTCGTAGGTGCATTTAATCTATCTTGGTCATGTTACTTGAGGTCTCACACCCGTTTCATATACTGTATATTAAGGCATTAACTTTTTGAGATGGGAATGAGGGACACCTATTAGCAAAAGTATGTAGGCACAGATTTTTTTTTTTTACTACTACTATTCCATTATATTGACTTTTGAAATGTACAAATGGAGACATTTAACAACTGAATGAAAGGTTTAGCACCATAAAACACTTTTTGATAGATAAACAGTGCATTTTTTATACAACTATATAGAATAGACCAAAATGGGGGACAAATGGAGGTAAGGAGGTAAGAGGGACAGATGAACTTTGTTCCAAATCAGGGACAGTCCCTCGAAATCAGAGAGCTGTGATTAAGGGTCAATTCACACTAGAACACGCTAGTTCTGGTTTTGACAGCTCATTATTTCAGGCTAGGTTTACACTGTAATTTGAATGGGCTGCTGTACCTGTGGGAAGAGAAGGGGAAAAAACCCTGACCCTTTTTTAAAAATGCAGCAGAAAACACACAGTGTTTACCACTTTGTGGGAGTGTCATTAAGAATTAATAGCACCCCCTCATGTTTGCAAAAGAGTAGCATGTTTTGCCAGCAGTTGCCTATGGGTTGGGATTTGGGAAATGTAAACATTCCTTGACCTACTACAGTGTGAACCTAACCTACGACGGGCCTTCAAACACACAGGAACATGCAAAGAGTAGTGCAGGCAATACTTTTGCAAATCGGTACAACGGTGTCATGTGATTTGTTACCCACAAACACTCTGTGTATGTGAGGTGCATTTGGGATGCCATTAATAATTAACGACACCCTCATGCATCTTGCAAGGGCAGCGCATTTAAGTGTGGTGCAGGAATCAAACACAGAACACACTTTTCCCATACTGCATTCTAGTGTGAACAATGGTTTATCGCCTCCCGCTTCATTGGATTTTATTGACAGCAGTAGGAGCCAAAGGCTGCGCTGCTATCAATTCATCTAATCAGGACCCGAGACAACGGCTTTTGCTGGTGTGCTCGTTTCCAGCATGAGAATTAGAGGGTACAGGTAAGTGAAACAGGGGCTGGGGGGGGGCTGCAGCATTACAGGAGGTTTTTCAAAACCTCAAGGGTTTACAACCACTTTAAGTACTGAGGCAGTATATAGCATGTTCTACAGTAGCAACCGTAATTAACTGGCCATTTTTTGTAGTGAATGAATGATTTGTATAGCGCTGCAACTGCGAACTGAATCGCCTCGAGGCGCTTGATCCGACCTGCGTTGATTCCTTCTTAGAAGAGGTGGGTCTTGAGTTTTTTCCTGAAGGCCCTATGGTCTTTTTCCAAGCGGATGTTCGTAGGTAGAGCGTTCCATAGCCGTGGTCCTTGGACTGCAAATCTTCGTTCTCCCCTTGACTTGTACCGAGATTTGGGGACGAGGAGGAGGTTTTGGTTGTTAGATCGGAGGTTGCGATTGGGGGTGTAGTGTTGTATTTTTTCGCATAAGTATTGAGGAGCATCTCCTTGAGCGCATTTGTGGGTCAAGCAGAGGGTCTTGAATGTGATCCGATTCTTTACGGTTAGCCAATGGAGGGTCCTCAGGGATGGGGAGATGGATTCCCATGTTTTTTTTCCTGTGACTAGTCTTGCTGCCGTGTTTTGAACGACTTGAAGTCGTGCAATCTGGAATTTAGGTAGTCCTATGTAGAGGGAGTTTGCGTAGTCGAGTCGAGAGTTGATGATTGTTCCTACCACTATGGCTTTGTCCTTTTCTGGAATGAAGGGGATGAGTCTACGTAGCAGGCGTAGAAGGTGGTAGGATCCGCTGACTACTGATCCTATTTGTGCATTCATTGACATTTCTGAATCGAAGATGACTCCGAGACTTTTGGCTTTTATGCTTAGGGGGATGGTCTGTCCAAGGATGGTGGGCGGAGTCCATGGTATCGTAGATTCAGTTTTCCGGTTTGCATTTAGGAGAAGGAGTTCTGTTTTGGTTCCGTTAAGTTTGAGTGAGCTTGTGGACATCCAGTCGTCTATCGATGTGAGGCATTTTTCTAATTCCTGATATTGGTCTTTTTGTCCGGGGATCCGAAGGTAGAGTTGAGTATCATCTGCGTATGAATGGAAGCATAGGTCTGATTTGCTGATGATTTTTAGGAGTGGACGGATGTAAATGTTGAAGAGCACGGGTGATAAAGGTGATCCTTGAGGGACTCCATAGGAGACTGCACGGGATTCAGAGGTGAAGGCTCCAAGTTTCACTGTCTGTGACCGATTTCCTAAGAAGGAAGTGAACCATGGTAAGTCTGAATCTGTGACTCCTGCTACTTCTTTGAGGCGGGTGAGTAGAGTGTTGTGATCCAATGTGTCAAATGCTGCACTAAGGTCCAGGAGTACCAGGAGACATGATTCTCCATCATCTGCTGCTTCCAAGGCATCATCCCATATTTTGAGGAGAGCTGTTTCTGTGCCATGGCCTGGGCGGAAGCCTGATTGCAGAGGGTCCAGGAGATTGTGTGTGTCCAGATGGAGTTGTAGCTGTTGTACCACTGCTTTCTCCATAATCTTGGAGATGGTGTTCAAGCTAGTTATCGGTCTTCAGTGGTTGGGGTTTCTTGGATCCAAGTTGGGTTTCTTTAGGAGGGGTTTGACTATGCCTTGCTTGAGGGAGTTAGGAACAATTCCTTCTTTGAATGACTGATTAATGAGTAGCGTTATAGTGGGTGCCAGGATGTCAGAGCATTCTTTCAGAAGTTTTGTGGGGATGATGTCGTTGGGTGAAGTGCTGTCTCGGAGGCTTCTGATGATGTTTCTTGTGGTCTCTATGGCGATCGGGGTCAGCGAAAACTTCGGTAGTGAGTTATTTTCTTCATCCTAGGCTTACATTGTGTACTTTGTAAGTTGGCTACATAGGTGAGCCCCCCTTTTTATGTTTCTGCTATGGGACACACGAGGGAAATTTTTACTTTTCTCAGCCCCTCTCTTCTTACCTTGCTGCATTTGATGACGCAGCTCCAAAAATAAGGTGACACATAGGAAGGCACCCAAGCACTCTCATATTGATTCACAGTTCCCCTACTTTCTGTATTAAAGCAGAGTACCACCCAAAAATGAAACTTCCTCTTTAAGGGAAGGTGACCCCCTGACATGCCACATTTGGCATGTCATTTTTTGGGGGGGGGGGTGGGGGCAGAAACCCTCCGCGGCGCCAGAAGCAAGTTCACCTCCCCCCCTCCCTATCGGCAATCATCTGGAACACGTCACAGGTCCCAGAAGCAGAAGGCGGCAGCGACAGCGCAAGAAGAACCGAAGAGCGGGACAAGACCCCCGAAGTCGGAAGAAGACCCCGGACGGCGACGAAGGAGAAAGGCGGGCTCCTCCGCTAGTAAAAGGGCTAGTAAAAGAGCAGAAGATAGCGGAGGAGTACGGCGAGAAGACCCACCGAAGACGGAAGAAGAGAACCCCACACTCATTCACATAGGGTGGGGGGCCGGAATCTGGGGGCCCCCTTATTAAATGGGGCTCCCGGGTTTCTGATAAGCCCCCCACCCGCAGGGCCCCCCTTCCCCAAAGCACCCCCCATGTGGAGGGCACGCGGCCTGGTACCGCTCAGGATGGGGGGGGCGCTCGCTCGTCCCCACCCCCTTTTCCTGACCGGCCGGGTTGCGTGCTCGGATAAGGGTCTGATATGGATTTGGGGGGACCCCCATGCTGTTTTTTCGGCGTAGGGATTCCCCTTTTAATCCATACCAGGCGACGGGGCTAGCAAGGTGTCAATCTTGCCGATGGAGGCGGCGGCATTGACTTCCTTCGCTAGTCCCCTCTACCTGGAGTCACGTTCTAAATGAACGGACTTTACTCCGTGTGTGGGCAAGTCTGTTCATTTCAAAAGTCTGGTGGACCTCCGCCAAAACTCCGCCGGAGAAGTCCGCTAGATCTAGTCCGCCGGAAAAGTCCGGGCGTGTGTGGGCAAGTCCGCACGTTCGAAAAGTCCGGCGGAACTCCGCTGGAAAGTCCGGCGGATTGTCCGCTGGATTAAGTCAGCGGTACACACAGACTTAAAGTTGGCTGGTTCCTTCTGAACCGGCTGATATTCGGTAAACTGGCCTCTTGTTCCACCATCTCTAAGGTATTCAGACAGGGGGGCGTGGCCTAACCGGGCTAGAAGATGGCAGCTTGATTCCCGAGCTCCCTCTGCCACGAGACCTGATACCTGACTATCGGAGGTATTTTACTTTCCATAACCGCCAGTGACAATGGGGACTGCCTCACGGACCTCCTCGACCTCCCGCTCCCGCTCTCCCCACAGGAACAACGGAGGTATTCACACAAATATACCGGACATGTTCCGCGCTCATAGAGACAATATGGAGGCTAATCACCTCAGGACCTCACAGGCCTCCTCTCCAACGCTGATGGACGCACCGCTCACATCTCCTCCTGCAGTCTACTCGGATCGCACCCTAGTGCTAGAACCAGTCCCGCTACCCTCACAACAACCCCAATTGAGCCTGCAAGACCTCCGGACCATAGCCGCCGACATTAAGGACACCTTGTCGACGGCCATCTCAAAACTCCGCATCGACATCAGAGCTCTAAACAGCAGGGTAGTGGCGGTCGAAGATATGGTGGAAAAACAAGATACACAACTAAAGAAGACTACTCACCATGTAGACACACATACCCTTCAACTGCGGGATATGCAGAGGCACCTGGAAGACCTCGACAACAGGGGCAGACGCCACATTCTTAGAGTCAGAGGTCTTCCAGAGGCCATTGAGGGCTCTCACATTGCTTCAGAAGTCACCGGACTCTTTAATGACCTCCTAGAAAGACCATCTCACACACCGATCACCATGGACCGGATCCATCGCGCCCTACGACCCAGAGGACGAGACTCAGACCCTCCACGAGATATCGTATGCTGTATGCCTGATTTTAAACTGAAAGAAGAAATACTGAGACGGGCCAGGGGGAAGCAGCAGATCATACACGCAGGCCACTCTGTCCAGATTTACCAAGACCTCTCGGGGATAACCCTGCAGCACCGCAGACACCTGAAGCCTATTCTCGACGCCCTCCGTGCCAATGGGATTTCTTACAAGTGGAAGTTTCCCTTCTGCTTGGCCGCCACTTCTTAGGGACACACAGCATTCTTAAAAGTACCTGAGGATCTCCCTCAATTTTTCCGCATCCTTCATATCCCACCGGTCGCCATGCCCGACTGGTATGCGGACTATCGACGTTCGGCTGTCCGGAGAAGCGCCTCTCCCCAGAACCTATGGAAGCGCAAGATACAAGATACAGACGCCGTCGTTCACCTTCCGCCCGAGCGACTCGCATTCACTCGAGGGATGACCGCGATCCAAGCAATCCCTTCAACTCGCCGACCTCCAGGAGGGCCAGAAGGGACCACTGAATCGGGTAATTTACCCTCTTTTTTCACACCAGTTTGCCTCAATTCAAACTTTATTTCGCTACCACTGTTTTTCTCAAAGATGGCGACTTGTTCCCTTTACTGTTATTTACTGTTGAATATTAACATTAACCTGTTGCTATGCACAACTTCAGCCTCCTCACCTCATCGCTAGGAGCCTATCCGCGCCAAGCTTTCCTCAGTTCCACCGACCTATCAGATGCCTCTACGTGCCTCGGATCATTTCTACTGTCTCTTGCCTACGACTACATCTACCAGGATGCTCCGCGGCAAAAACCCTGCCCCCTTTTTCTCTGACCTGGACGCTGGACACCCGGGATACTCGTCTCTCATCACGGCTCACCACGTACACGTAGCCTGCTGACGCTTCGGTCTTCTCCTGTGCTGAGACTGCCTTAATACCGCTAGGACCTGCTCGACGGATGATCGCCGACTATCATCTACTCTCCTAGCCATGGCTCTTCTGATGAGCGGTACCTGTACCCGCGTCCGCGCACATCCTCATCCACCTACAGACTGCACAACGACCATCCCCAGAAGGTATGAGCGTTACACATTGCATTGAGGACCCACAAACTATTCACTCAAATCAGCTTCCATTGTCCTGTCCTCTATTGAAGTATCGCTCTACAGCCCACTGGCTATTGACTCTCACTAGTTACAGCGTGTCATGCAGACGCCGAGTTATGTTTATGTTTAGCACCGCATGGAACTCTCATCAATACCAGTGACTCCCCCTTTTAGCACTATATCCGCTGAGGTTGAGGTCTCATTATCTTTGCGCTCCCCTACAGGTTTCTTAAGGATTTTGCTTATAAATTGCCATAACTGTTTTTCTCTTACAGGCGTGTTGCTCGTTTCATGTTTGAATTGTTTCACTCAGACATATTTACTTGTTATGACTGTAATAGTTCACTTTCCCTCTCATCAAAGGGTTTTTATCACCACATGTCTCCCCCTGATGAGACGGAAATTTCTTTACTTAATGATCTAATGTTCTTGCAGGAATAGTGCTATTCCGCGGAAAGGTTTTTGGGTGTGTTCCCCCCCCCCCCCGTACTGGCCGTAATTTTTCAAATACCAGATTGGCCTTCTTGCACTCGCTCCAATTGTCGCACCTCCACCCCCTTACAATTCAGGACTATGCCAGTTGACTTCCTCATATTCATCCACACGTCACTAGCCCCTATCTGCTGTAACGCTGGCGTATAATTAGTCTCATATTTAGTCTCAAAATCTTACTTACCTCTGTCCTGCCTTACCATGGTCAGGCAATAGGGAGACGACACCGTCACTCTCTCGCATACATCCCACTCTAGCCTGGTTCACTCCAACCCCCACACAACGGTGTCCAGGGGGGTGTTCACTATAGTATTTGTGGACATTCACCCTCTTCACCTTGTACTGAACCGATTCTCGTATTTCACTGAGGTTGACAGGACCAGGACTTCCTTCGCCTCATCGGTTCCTCTAAGTGGGAGTTCCCACTCCCCCTCTCTCACCCCCCCCCCCCCCCAAAACCATTACAGATACCTTATACACTTAATTTGCACACTCGGCTTCACTGACCGACACAGTACACCTACAGCACTATACTTTTGCAACAATGTGCCCTATTCCACCACCAGCCAATGTCGCACACACTCACAAGCTTCTCAATCTCTGCTCTATTAACATCCAAGGCCTTAATACGCCTGAAAAACGCGCTCAGCTACTGGCTACTCTTCACAAATCTAGAACTCATATCGCTTTGATACAGGAAACTCACTTCAGATCAGACTTGATTCCGAAACTACACAATAACCATTTTCCCCTAGCGTTCCATGCAACGAATGATGACGCCAAATCCAAAGGCGTTTCCATACTTATATCACGCCACTGTCCTCTCCAAAACATAACCACAAAATCAGACCCGAAAGGGAGATTTCTCTTCCTGAAAGGCACACTACATAATAAGCCAATTACCATCGCTAATCTTTACGCACCAAATTCACATCAAGTGCCTTTCTTCCGCAACGCTCTTAACTTATTGACTGAATTCCAATCCGGTACACTCCTCGTTGGTGGAGACTTTAACGTTACTTTATGCCCAAATCTAGACTCCTCTACTGGCAATTCTACACTCACTCACAAGGCCCTAAGGGCGATAAAATTGGAATTACATAACCTTCTGTTGCATGATGCGTGGCGCACACTATACCCCACCACTAAAGACTATACTTTCTATTCTGCCCCCCACAATAGACACTCCAGACTAGATTATTTTTTCATATCCCAACCCGGCCTTTCGCTTCTCACGAAAGCTACTATAGAACCTATGGTACTGTCAGACCATAGCCCGATCACCATAACAATCTCTCTGCCTCACACAGCTAGCAAGTCTCGCATCTGGCGCTTAGACAGTTCCTTGCTCTCAGACCCTGCTACACACCAGCAGATGACGTCTTACCTCACCCATTACTTTTTAAATAACGTTCAGGCCGACTCTGATCCAACTACTGTCTGGGCTGCTCATAAATGCGTTATGAGAGGCCACTTTATCTCCCTAGCTGCAACTCGAGCCAAAGCACAGAAAGCACACGTTGACAACCTTACTCAACGGGTACGAACACTAGAAAAAGCACATAAGGCATCTCGAGCGTTGGCTACTTTATCAGAACTAACCCAGGCTAGAGAGGAACTTCTCAATGAATTAAACAGATCACTACGTCGGAAATACTCCCTAACACATAAGCTGTTCTACGAATTCAGCAACAAATCGGGTAGAATGCTGGCTAGATCTCTACAAGCCAAAAGGGCCTCCCACACCATCCACTTACTTAAAACCTCTTCAGGTACATCCTTGACCAAAACGGAAGATATTGCCCAACAATTTGTACAATATTTTTCCAAATTATACAACCTACCAGTCTCCCATCCACCTAGTACAGATCCCAATCGTCAGGACATGATAAGATCCTTTTTACAACAATACGCCCCTGAACCCCTGAGTTCAGAGGATTCAGAAACCCTAACTTCACCATTAACCATGGCTGAAACAATGGTAGCCCTAAAGCAACTGAAGCCCGGTAAGAGCCCCGGCCCAGACGGCCTCACCACCTACTATTATAAATCATTTCCCGACACCTTACTCCCTCATTTCCACACTGTCTTTAATAATACTCCGTCAAACGCTTCAACGACTAGAGATATCCTAGAAGCCCATATTACTTTATTGCCAAAACCCAATAAAGATCCTACCATGGTTACAAATTATAGACCCATCCCTCTACTTAATGTAGACGTCAAGTTATATGCAAAAATACTTGCCAATCGACTACAGCCCCTTTTTCCCAAACTAATCAGCCTTGACCAAGTGGGGTTTGTCTCTGGCAGGGAAGCTAGAGACAACACCACGAAGGCGATCAACATACACCACTGGCTGACTTCCACCTCTACTAACGGATTTTTCCTGTCCTTGGACGCTGAGAAGGCATTCGACAGGGTGGCTTGGGACTTCATGGAAGCAACACTCCAGGCAGTGGGTATACCTCCCCCTATGCTCCAAATGATTTTAGCATTGTACTCCTCCCCAACTGCCAAGCTTAGAGTCAACGGCCACCTGTCGAATGCCTTCTCGGTCTCCAACGGTACTCACCAGGGGTGTCCTTTGTCTCCCCTGCTTTTCATATTGACAATGGAACCTTTTCTTCGAAAAATCAAGAGTAACCCAGATATCAAGGGCGTGACAATCAAACAAAAGCAATATAAAGTAGCGGCGTACGCCGACGATATTGTCCTCTTTCTTTCCGACCCATTACTTACTATACCTAGCCTCCTTAAAGACTTTACTCTATTCAAAACTCTCTCTAACCTCCAGATCAACTTCTCCAAATCCCATGCACTTAACATTTCCCTCCCTCCCACTCTAGTTGCCCAATGTAAGCTCAATTTCCTGTTTACATGGGAACCACACGCTATCACATACTTAGGCATTAAAATTCCCACCAAACTCCCGGACCTATACACTCTAAATTTTCAACACATACTGCAATCCATCCAATCCGATCTACTAAGCTGGCACCATAGATCCTTCTCTTGGTTCGGCAGAATAGCCATACTAAAGATGAATATATTGCCCAGACTCCTGTATCTATTACAAGCAATACCAATTAGGCTCCCACCTTCTTTTTACTTATCTTACAAAAATATGTGCAGACGTTTTGTGTGGTCTTATAACACACCCAGACTTAGCTGGGACAGATTGACGCTACCGAAGTCGAAAGGTGGCCTGGGCCTTCCAGACATTGTAAAATATCATTGGTCCTGTCACCTAACCAGAATAGTTGATTGGCACTCACGCGGTACTCACAAAGACTGGATTAACATTGAACAGGATTTTACCCCTTTAACCACTTCCCGCCCGGTCAATAGTAAATTGACGTCCGGGAAGTGGCTTCGTTATCCTGACTGGGCGTCATATGACGTCCTTCAGGATAACAGCCGCCGCGCGCCCGTGGGGGCGCGCATCGCGGCGATCGGTGGAGCGGTGTGTCAGTCTGACACACCGCTACACTGATCTCGGTAAAGAGCCTCCGGCGGAGGCTCTTTACCACGTGATCAGCCGTGTCCAATCACGGCTGATCACGATGTACACAGGAAGAGCCGTTGATCGGCTTTTCCTCACTCGCGTCTGACAGACGCGAGTAGAGGGGAGCCGATCGGCGGCTCTCCTGACAGGGGGGGTATGCGCTGATTGTTTATCAGCGCAGCCCCCCCTCAGATGCCCACACTAGACCACTAGGGAAGCCCCCAGGACCACCAGGGAAGCCCCCAGGACCACCAGGGAAGCCCCCAGCATGTGGATGGCCAGGTACATCCCCCATGGCCATCCACATGTTAAAAAAAAAAAATCAAAAATATGCCAATCAGTGCCCACAGATGGGCACTGATTGGCACATCATATTAATAAAAAAAAAAAAAAAAAAAAAAAAGGATTCCCAGCAATGCCACCCATAAGTGTATCAGTGCCACTCATCAGCGTCCATCAGTGCCACCTATCAGTGCCCATCCGTGCCCACCCATGCCCACCTATCAGTGCCCATCCATGCCACCTATCAGTGCCCATGCATGCCACCTATCAGTGCCCATCCATGCCACCTATCAGTGCCACCTATATGTGTGCATCAGTGCCACCCATAAGTACCCGTCAGTGCCGCCTATGAGTGCCCATCAGTGCCACCTGAGTGCCCATCAGTGCCGCATACCAGTGCCACCTATCAATGCCCATCAGTGCCACCTATCAGTGCCCATCAGTGCCGCCTATCAGTGCCCATCATCAGTGCCACCTCATCGGTGCCCCCTAATTGGTGCCACCTCATCGGTGCCCATCAGTGCCGCCTTATCAGTGCCCATTAGTGCCGCCTTATCAGTGCCCGTCATTGAAGAAGAAAACGCACTTATTTACAAAAAAAATTAACAGTGACAAAGAAAAACTTGTTTTTTTGCAAAATTTTCGGTCTTTTTTTGTTTGTTGCGCAAAAAATAAAAATCGCAGAGGTGATCAAATACCACCAAAAGAAAGCTCTATTTGTTGGAACAAAATGATAAAAAATTTGTTTGGGTACAGTGTAGCATGACCGCGCAATTGTCATTCAAATTGCGACATCGCTGAAAGCTGAAAATTGGCTTGGGCGGGAAGGTGTCTAAGTGTCTGGTATTGAAGTGGTTAAATAGAGATGTAACAACGACGTGGGCTCCTTGTTACATGTGTGGTGGGAATGCCCCTTACTCCATTCCTTCTGGGAGGAAATCCGGTCCCTTATCTTTAAGATTACTACTTATGACATCCAACTTACGCCCGCCCGATTCCTGCTACATCACACCTCCACCCCCGTTCGCTCTTATAAGAAGTCCCTAACGATACATCTAGTTAACGCAGCCAATCAGTGTATCCCTGTACATTGGAGAAGTACCACTCCCCCCACTGTAAATGAATGGATCCGAAGGGTTGATAGGATCGAAGAAATGGAGGATCTAATCCACCAAGCCAGGGACGATTCCACTTCTCATGCACAAACATGGGCATGCTGGAAAAACATCAAACTAACACACCGCAACATGCCACCTCCACCGTCTGCCTCTCCCCCGGATTGATGCCCACTATCGTGCTACACCCACGCATACCTAGCGTGGACACTATTCGGACATTGCTACCTTACCTCACATTATTTAAGAGTCTGAGGTTGACCTACTTCAATCCTTGTGATCCCTAAATATAATGCTTTAGGTTCTTAATGGAGACATCTAGCGGTTCGCCTACTCTCTTCTAACGACCACCTTTAGACAATATAGGCCCCCTAGCTGGTGCTTAGTATACCACGCCATTCACGGCCAGTTCCCATGTACGGTAAAAGAATCTAGATGACACCATGGTACTCTGAACTCTGTGCTCACGATCTTGTATCCTTACTTCTCTGTTACTGATGAGGCATCCACTGCTTCAACGACACCCAGCCCCATTACATTACTTACTCATCTTTGCCTATATACCCCCCAATTTCAACACTGTTTATTAAACAACTCTTGCTGTTTTCTTATTATTATTGCTATAACCCCTACCATTGCTTCTGTACTAACTTGTATAGGTTGCCTGATATTCCACTTATTTACTCTGTACCTCACTTATCGGAACACTACCCAATGTTTGCAGTTGACTGTAATGTTGTCATTACTTGTACTGTTTGTTCAAACTTAATAAAATTTATTTGAAAAAAAAAAAGGTATTCAGACAGATTATCATCCCAACGTATTGTCTTAAGGTGGTAATAAACCCAAAAGGAAAAATGTATTATATTGCAGCTTAACAATTTTTAAATGTGGTGACTGCATTCGTTTTCTTATTTAGGCTTTCTATTATTTTCACCTGATGATCCAGCCAGTAAGTCTATTGTTTTTCAACAGAACAAGCTCTCCTGAAAATGTATCAGTTACTGGGTTGAGACAAACCATTTACTATTGACAGGTGTGGTTACAATGATCAACCTTTATTTATTTATGTAAAACCTTTATCGCAGAAGAAAAAAAAAACTGTTGCTGTAACTGCTTATTAAGTGTAAGCTCCCCAGACTGACAATACTGCTTCCCAAAGGTGTTTCTCTGTTGCTCCTTCATACAGAATGAGGACACTCTAATACAGAAGGTGTGTTAGTGGCCAGATTACCAGGTGAAAACAGAGGGAAAAAATCCTAAAAAAAAGAAAACTAGTGCATCTACCACATCTTAGGTTAACAGTCATTCAAGTGGCTATTTGAGCTGCAGGAAATCCCCATTTTTTTATGTGCTAGTACTTTTTGACTCTTTGGTCACCCCTTTGTTGGACTGCTTTGAACATTCTGAGGGTCTGAGAATTCTTGTAGCCCTCAATGGATGGGAGAAAATATTTTTATACTTTCCATTAATTCTTTTTCTTGGAATACATTTAGGCACATCATCTCCTGTGTTTCTTTTAACGCTCTCAGTACTACTGTGGTACAAAACTTAGGGATGATGATTGTAGACAGGGTTTTCTTGTGTTGGCTTGTGTTGCCTGTAGGAGGCAGTATAACCTTGACAGTCTAAGAATTGCTGTGTCCTTCAATTAACTCCAGAAGGATGCACCAGGAGGATACCCCTGCATTGAATGTTTGGTGAATATCATATTCAATGCTTTATAAATATACCCCTTGGGGCCCATTTAACCTATGCATTGTCTTAAATTAGGCAACATTTTCAGTGCATAGACATATAATGATAATGCTTAGTTGAAGTGCTATTGCAACATGGAAAATCTTCTTTACATCGCTTCGGAATGCTTTTCAATGGTGCAGCAATCTATAAAAAAAAAAGCTTCCTTTAATGTTTTCAACCTTTTTGTGACTGCCACCTCAATGGCCCATAAGACATCAAAAGCCTTTGGCCTATTTCAAATGATTTAAAAAAACTTTGATTTAAAAAAATACTTTTTTTAACGAAAAGAAAATCCTTATCTTTAAAATCTTTACCTCTATGCATGCTCCAAGGTTGGCAATCTTTCAATGCCTCCTCTGTTATGCACTGCTCTAGGGCAGCTATACCTTGTAAATATAACTTAACCACTTGCCGACTGGCTCACACCGATATACGCTGGCAAAGTGGCATGGGTGCACAAAACTAAGTACTTTTACGTCACTCCGTCATCGGCAGCTAGCAGGCTTGATGTCCGCCGGTGGCCCGCGATCGTGGCACAGAGAGGCAGAATGGGAGATGTAAACAAGGCATTTGCCTGTTCTGCCTAGCAACATGTGAGGGGGATCTACTGCTCCCAGTGATCGGGAGCAGTGATCTTTGTCATGTTCTAGTGAGCCCATCCCCACTACAGTTAGAACACACTGAGGGAACACACTTAACCCCTTGATCGCCCCCTAGTGTTTAACCCCCTTCCCTGCCAGTGACATTTACACAGTAATCTTGATCGCCCCCTAGTGTTTAACCCCCTTCCCTGCCAGTGACATTTACACAGTAATCAGTGCATTTTTCTAGCACTGATCGCTGTATATATGCCAATGGTACCAAAATTGCATCGAAAGTGTCCGATCTGTCGGCTGCAATGTCGCAGTCATGATAAAAATCACAGCTCGCTACCATTACTAATTAAAAAAAAAATTTATAATAAAAATGCCATAAATCTATCCCCTATTTTGTAGACATGATAACTTTTGGGCAAACCAATCAATATACACTTATTGCAATTTATTTATTTTTTTTACCAAGAATATGTAGAAGAATTCATATTGACCTAAACTGAGGAAGAAATTAGTTTTTTTATATATTTTTTGAGGTATATTTATTATAGCAAAAAGTAATAAATATTGCTTTTTAGTCAAAATTGTCGCTTTTTTTTTGTTTATAGCACAAAAAAAAAAAAACGCAGAGGTGATCAAATATCACCAAAAGAAAACTCCATTTGTGGGAAAAAAAGGACATCAATTTTGTTTGAGTACAATGTCACACGACCGCGCAATTGTCGGTTAAAGTGCCATATCGCAAAAAGGGCTTGGTCAGGAAGGGGGTAAATCCTTGCTGGGCTAAAGTGGTTAAAAACATATTTCCTGACAGACTCCATGGCAGCCAACGTATGGGTTAATCCCGCCTCTCCTACCTCATAGGACCCCACTCCCATAAATCTTTGCTCCCAGCTAGGTACCGTGTTCCTTTTTTGTCCTCCTCCTTAGGACTAAAGAGGTAGTTCTTACCTTAAGGAGTAGTGATCCAGTCCTGGCGTTTCCCCTTGCGTTGGCGGTGAAGAGATGGCGGTTTTGGAGTCCAGTTGCCCAGCTATTAGCAGGGTGGACACGGGTGATGTTGTGGTGCCTGAAGAGCTTACTATCCAGTCATTGACTGGCAAGCGGCAATTTGGCCATTCGTCCTCGCTATTAGCAGGAGGCCTTCCATTTGATGCCCGGTCGTGCCCGCCTGTGAACGGCGCTTGGAGGGTCAGGTCGGATCGCTTCGTCATACTGGATGGGTATCGTATGCTTTTATCATATTCCATGGCAGCCGGTGTTTATTTCTGTGTGTTCGTTTCCTGTTTGTCCTCAGTATGGCGGCTGGAGCGCATTTGCGTTCCAGTCCGCCGCTGTTCGTCCCTACGGCGCATGCGCACGGCCCCGAGCCAGATTGAGGCTTGGCTCGCGCATGCGCGGTCCGGGCGGAACGGCGGTGGCCGCGCATGCGCGCGGACGTCGTAAGGCGGCGCACGACGACGCTCGGAGCGCCGTGACGTCATCCAGGGCGGCAGATTCAAATAGCTGTCAGATACAGCTATGCCCTGGCTTCTATGAGGAATCTGCAAACGCTGGCTTTCTTGTTCATATAGCGATTTCTGTGGAAGGTAGGCTGAACACCCCTTTGTCTTATGCAGCAATATGTTACTTGCCTAGGCTATTGTGGGATGTTTATATATTATGTCTTGCCTGCAGTCTCTGCTGTTTTTTCCATTGCCATGGATGTGTCGTCGCCGCCTAGTGGTCAGCCCTTATGCCGCAGGTAGGACGGAATTTTTTTCCTCTACCTGTTTTGCAGGGGTTGTCAGGGTTATTGGGGAATTATAAAAATTTTTTTTCTAAAACCAGCAATTTGTCCCACCCGGAAGTGTATGGCTAGTTATTTCCCATACGTTGGCTGCCATGGAGTCTGTCAGGAAAATGGAAAATTTATATCAAATACTTACCGTAATTTTCCTTTCCTGATGGACTCCATGGCAGCAGGAGTTCCCTCCCATTGCTGGAGTAGGCTAAGTTATGGAACACGGTACCTAGCTGGGAGCAAAGATTTATGGGAGTGGGGTCCTATGAGGTAGGTGAGGCGGGATTAACCCATACGTTGGCTGCCATGGAGTCCATCAGGAAAGGAAAATTACGGTAAGTATTTGATATAAATTTTCCATTTTTTCTCACTATATCAGCCTCACTTCCATATCCAAAATGCTGATCATGTAGATTCTGCTAACTAAATAATTCTAATTTATCATAATTAAAAAAACTCATTATCACATTTGGACATCTTTCTAAATGTGTTCCAGGGTAACATTAACAAGAGCTAATGACCAACTTAACCAGGCTATAAATGTATATTTAACACTTATTCTTAATACTGACATAGCGCTTCACCTACACCTTCGGACTAGATACTCTAGATACAACTATTGTTAGATAAACACTGTTATAATATATGAAAGAGGGGAAGCTGCATTTAGAGCAAAGATGCATATCAAGATGTAATCAAGACAAACATTAAAGTTAGGCTATAGGTCAAATTTAGTTCCAAGAGTCCAATCCAAAACTACTACTTGGTAGCAGAATCAACAGAAAGAATATCAGGACAGGGAACAAGAATCAAAAAGACTAATGCCGCATACACACGATCGGACCATCTGGCGGACTTAGTCAGGCGGACAATCCGCCGGACTTTCCAGCGGAGGTCTTCCGGACTTTCCGAATGAGTCGACTTGCCCACACATGCCCACGGCATCCCCCCGGGACTGTGACATCATAAGGGGCGGGGTCACCATGTGACATCACGCGGTGACCCTGCCCCTTGTCCCTATATAAGTCGCCGCGCAGCGTGTCCCGGGACATTCCAGGCGGAGAGTCAACAGCGGAAGGAAGAAGAAGAAGGAAGAAGAAGAACAAGGCAGCGACAGCAACAGCGACGAGCCAGAAGACCGGGCCAACGCTAGTAAAAGAGCTGCAAGAAGATAGCGGAGGCCTGGCAGAAGAGACGAAGAGCGGGACAAGACCCCTGAAGTAGGAAGGAGACTCCCGGACGGCGACGACGAAAGCCGGGCTCATCCGCTAGTAAAAGAGCAGTAAAAGAGCAGAAGATAGCAGAGGAGGCCGGCGAGAAGACCCCCAAAGTCGGAAGAAGACCCCGGAGCTGTCTAATAAACTACTTTAAAAACCTGTGTTGTGTTTTTTTATTAATGCTTTTTCCCTCAGGTGAATAGGTAGGGGTACCATGTACCCCATACTCATTCACATAGGGTGGGGGGCCAGGATCTGGGGGCCCCCTTATTAAAGGGGGCTCCCGGATTCTGATAAGCCCCCCGCCCACAGACCCCGACAACCAACAGCCAGGGTTGTTGGGAAGAGGCCCTTGTCCTCATCAACATGGGGACAAGGTGCTTTGGGGTGGGGGGCTGCAGGGCCCCCCTTTCCCCAGGGCACCCCCCATGTTGAGGGTACACGGCCTGGTACGGCTCAGGAGGGGGGCGCTCGCTCGTCCCCACCCCCTTTCCTGACCAGCCGGGCTGCATGCTCGGATAAGGGTCTGCTATGGACTTTGGGGGGACCCCCATGCCGTTTTTTTGGCGTAGGGGTTTCCCTTTAAATCCATACCAGGTGACAGGGTTCACGAGGTCTCAATCTCGCCGATGCAGGCGGCGACATTGGGTTCCTTCGCTAGTCCCGTCGACCTGGAGTCACGTTCAAAATTAATGGACTTTACTCCGTGTGTGGGCAAGTCAGTTCATTTCAAAAGTCCCACGGACTAGCACACAGATGGCCGGATTGTCCGCCAGACTGCCGAGTCCGGCGGATAATTTTGAGTCAAGACTTCTTTCTAAGTCTGCCAGACTTTTGGGAAGAAAAAGCCAGAGCCCCCACACGGGCGGATTGTCCAGCGGACTCTGGTCCGCCAGACCAAGTCCGCCGGTTAGTCTGATCGTGTGTACGCGGCATAACTATAACAGCAGATCCACTGACACAGAGAGAGCTTTATTACAGGCAATCTGATTTCATGATTCATACCTTAAATTCACATCATATCTCACAATCATGTGCAAATGTGTTCATGTGCACATATAGACACTTGTTCATCGCATGCTAATGTGCATGTACCAGAACAGGCCTGAAGTTGAAAATGATAGGGCCAACAAGACTAGGTCTTAAAGTAAATGCTGAGGTCAAATCAAGGTTAAATAAATATTTATGCAACTTAGGGGTAAGGACTTATTTGATTGGAAGGGGGAGCCACGTTGGCTAGCTGGACAGAAGGAGATCCTGTCTGCAGATCAGTCTGAGCTTTTGTGCTCAGAGCAAAAACTTTTGAGCTTTTCTTCAACTGCCATCTCCTTAATATCTTAATTTCTTCCTCCCAAACTTCTTTTCTACTCTATATTTCTTGTTGTCATTAAAAATTATGGCACACCACTATATGGATTTATGATGCCAATTATCTCTTTAGTGCTACTGTCATGGCAGCTAGGCACTGGTCTCAGGGTCTTTGAAGGTTTGAGTAAAGCCTGGTACTCACTATGAGTTTTTTTTCAGCTTTTTTTGTCAGCTCCGGTCAGAGCTGCTGTACTAAGTATCTGACATTAGTACATCGATCTCCCCCGATGAGCTGTTGTGTTCTGACAGGGGGACGGCCCCTCGCCAGAACACTCCAATCAGCGCTCTTAGCCAATGGATCGGGAGCCAGTCGGCTGCTGGTTTTCCAGCATGCTCGTCAAACAGAAGCCTGCCAAACGCCCAGCTTCTATTGAACCAGCTGGCATGCACATGGGTCAAATTTCGGCTGTTTTTTATTAAATCGGCTGATGCTACCCGGAATTTGACCCATGTGTATGGGGCTTAAGTGATGACTTTAGTGCTAAACGCGTCACCTTTTAATGTTTCTGTCATACCTGTAATTAGGGAAGGGCCGAACACCCCCCACCCACCCCCCCCACCAGAACATGCGAACAGGCAAAAAATTTGTTCGAACACGCAAACACTGTTAAAGTCTATGGGACACTAACATGAAAAATCGTAAACGGGGTACCCCACACCACGGGGAAAGCCATATGGAAGTCTCCGTGTGTCAGAGGGGGCGGGGTCACCAGGTGGCCTTTGTTATATTAGAACTGTCATCTGAACAGAAGCATCACACAGCGGATGACTCCCATTAAGGCGGATTGTGTGGAGGACGAAGCAGAGAAGAAGAAACCGGAGGAAGATGCCGGAAGAGAAGACCGGAGGAAGATAGAGGAAGAAGCGGGGGAAGAACAAGATGGAGGAAGAAGAAGAACACCGAAGGAAGACCAGAAGAAAGAAGATGGAAGAAGAAGCGAGGAAAGAAGAAGACATTAATAATGGAATTGTCAGAAAATGTCTATTGTTTTTTTAAATTGTTGACACTTTTTTTGTAAAATGATAGGGGTACATTTGTACCCCATTACCAATTCACACGGGGGGCGGGATCTGGGGGCCCCCTTGTTAATCCTGATACTTCCAGATCCTGATAAGCCCCCCACCCACAGACCCCACAACCACCGGGCAGGGGTTCTGGGGATGAGGCCCTTCTCCTTCTCATGTTGAGGGCATGTGGCCTGGTACGATTCAAGAGGGGGGCGCTCTCTTGTCCCCCCTCTTTTTCTATGGCCTGCCAGGTTGCATGCTCAGATAAGGGTCTGGTATGGACTTTTGGGGGATCCCATGCCATTTTTTTAAATTTTGGCGCAGGGTTCCCCTTAAAATCCATACCAGACCTGAAGGGTCTCTGTCACTGATACATGCATTGTCACTGCTCACCATCCTTGTGGCCTCCTCAAATGGTGACAGGACAGTGCATGCATCCTTGATCAGTAGCCACTGGCGTGGTGAAAAGAAGCCAAGCTCCCTGACCCTGTTCTGGTGCCATATTCGCACAGGTATTTATTGATGGCCCTCTGCTGTGTGTGCAGCCACTGCAGCATTGCCAACATTGAGTTCCACATGGTGGGCATGTCACAAATGTGGCGGTTGGTGGGCAGGTTGCATTCCTTTTGAATGAGCACTGGCATTGTATGACCACAGACTTTTTCTGGTCTGCCTCAGGAGATCCTGTAAGCCTGGGTACCTGCTCAAGAACCGCTGCACCACCAAATTCAGGACGTGTGCCAAACATGGAACATGGGTCAAGTGTCCCTGTCGGAGGGTGGAGAGAAAGTTGGTGCCATTGTCACATACAACCATTCCTGGCTGAAGCTGGCGTGGCATCAACAACCTCTGAGCCTGCCCCTGCAGAGCTGACAGAATCTCTGCCCCAGTGTGGCTCCTGTCACCTAGGCAGACCAACTCAAGCACTGCATGGCATCTTTTAGCCTGACTGCTTGCATAGCCCTTTGAATGCTTACGGAGCATCACTGGTTCAGAGGAAAAAATCTGCAGAAGAGGCCATAGAGGAAGAAGAGGAGGGGGTGGAGGAGAGAGCTGTGGCAGAATCACCACTAGCATTTTGGAGGCATGGTGGTGGAACAAGCTCCAACAACACTGAACCTTATCCCAGCTGCCAGCAAAGTTACCCAGTGCACCGTGAAGGAAAGGTAATGTCCCTGCCATGCCTGCTGGACCATGAGTCAGCGGTAATATGAACCTTACTGCTGACTGTACTGTCCAACAAGGCCAAAACATTCCACATGTCGGTAGAGAGCCGGAATGGCCTTCCGTGAAAAAAATGGCATTTTGGAACCTGCCACTGAGGTACAGCACATTCCACAAATTCACAAAAGGGGGCAGAGTCTACCAGCTGAAAAGGCAGCAGTTGCAGTGCTAGAAATCTGGCCAAGCTAGCATTTAGACACTGAGAATGTGGATGGCTGGGACCAATTTTTTTTTTACGGTTCAGCAACTGGGGTAGGGAAATTTTCCTGCTAAAATCAATTAGTGATGTACTGCTAGCAGATTGACTGCAAGTACTTGGGACGCCTATTGCTATACCTTTATTCCTCTCAGTGTGCTTTTGCCAACAGACTGCATGGCAGGTTGTCATATGTCTGGTCAAGCATGTGCCCAAGCGGCTGCTGTTCTGGCCACGCTTGATCCACATAGGGTGCAAACAGCGAAAAAAGGCCCACACCAAGGAACTTTTAAAAGTCAGCGGGGAGTCAGCAGCGCCCTACACCAGCAGAGCTCTGCGGTGAGATGCAATAGGGTGGCTGTCCTTAAGCTGCCCCCTAGAGGACATCCTGCTTCGTTGGATTTGAGCCTCCTCCTCCTCTCTTCTCTCAGGCACCCAAGTACAGTCAGTGACCTCATCACCCCCTCCCTCCTTGTCACTGGTGCAAACTTGGCAGTATGCTGAAGCTGGAAGAACATGACTGACAGTTTCTTGTCCTTCTGTGGCCACCTCTCTCTAGGCTCATGTTACTCCCTTCCTCAACCTGGGAACCAACATTGGAGCCTTCAAATCGCTGCGCATGTACCCGATACTGTGGTCGAATATTTCTGGGGACTCCTCCATGCATGATGGTGGGGCTATGGAAGAGTGACTGTGGACAAGGAGCCGGTGGAAAAGGCCCCTTCGGCAGCTGCGTTGGAAGGCAAACTACTCTGAGCCTGGGTGACAGAGGATGAGGAGGATGAGGACGGCTTTGTTATCCACTCCACCAACTCTTCTGCATGTTGTGGCTCAATAACACGGCCAGCAGCAGAAAAAAAGGACAAGCGTGCCCCACAGCCACCTGCAGAGGATGCACCATGTCCACAACCACCACTGTTGACTGTAGACACAGAGGCTGCTTGGCCTCTTTTAGTGGCCTGGGAGCGTCTGCCTCTCCCTGGTGGTCTTCCGGACATGATGTATTGTTGGTTTTGCAACACCACACTACACTGTATTAGATACTGGAGTTCAGGGTAAATGTGGATTTGTAAAAATAATTTTCTGATATTTAGCTGTTAAATTGCTGCAATTTACGGTTCGTCCAACGTTTCTGTTTGTCCAACTTAATAAAAATGGTTTAGGCAACTTGAAACTAAGTTCAATAATATAGTACAAAGAACAGTCACATTGAACCTGCCAGTATACCAGTTAGAAAGCGGCTGTCAATGGATGAACTACATTGTAAAGCCTGTATGGAAGTCGTCAACCTCCTTTTTATATGAAACAACAGTTCTGAAATCACTGCCAGTTCTAAAACAATGAAACCGCTGCATAATTGCTTTCCTGTCAAACTAATTTACAGGTGTCTGAACTGCATATGCAGCAATATACATTTTACATAGTTATCCTGTGCTCCTGGGACTCAAAGTAGCCTCATGGCCTCTTATTGCTTTATCTGTTTTTGGTAAATAATTTAAGGTGGATATTTTACCTTGTTCTTTACAGAAAAATAGCAGAACTTATGACAAAGATTGCAATAGCAATGTGAGAAATTACAGAGGGTGCTTCTTATGTGAGAGTAAAGAGTGGAGTTATTGTAAGCAGTTACATGGGTAAGAAGGGCTGGTATATTATGTTGATCTGTTGTCAGTTACCTAATTTCTTTACACTGCTGTTGAGTGCATTACAAGCCCATCTCAGAGCTGACAGTGATACACATAGTCTGCGGTAAACATCATTATGGGCCGTACAGCTCTGTGTCACAGAGGCATCTTTATTACGCTAAGTGCAGCATGCCAAACCGAATTACATGATGATTCATAGTATGATAAAACAGTGGTACCTGCCATTAAAGTCCTTGTCATGCCAGCAATCACTCACAAATATTGTGAGGTTCACCGCTCTGGAAATGAATCATTTCCAGATATACACAATCCCCGTTAAACCTGGTGGAAATGCATCTCTTCATGCAAAAGACTGATACGGTGAGTTTAAATTGACAGCGTGCAGAGATAAAAAGGTTCTTTAGTGACTGTCATAGCTAGACTGTCATACCTAGAAATGTTATTTGGGTTATAAATGATATAAATGTATCTGCAGTGAAAGGCATTGCTAACTTTTTTAACTGTTAATTCAGAAACTAGAATAATTATTATCCTATTCTTATTTCTTGGAACTCCTTAGCCACTTTTGGGTATTTTTTTACAACCAAAAATCTTTGCATGAGCATGAATTTTTACGCCTTAAAGCTGCAAAAAATCTTACCAACCAATCAGCAAACTGTCATGCTACCAACTGTTTAAGGTGTATGACAGAAGAATCTGACTGGATTCTATGGGGTTGATTTACTAAAGGCAGGATTGTTCACTCTGCAACAAAATGTCCTTTAGCTTAGTGAAGGTAGTGAAAATTCACTTTGAAATAATAGCCAATCACATAAAGGTGAATAATAATCATTAAAAAGTTATTTTGCTTACACGTGATTAGCTGATAAAAGTCAGCAGAGCTTCACTTCATTCAGGTAGCTAAGTTATAAATCCCCTTGCAAAGTTAACAGCTTGTTTGCCTTATATTGTAAATCAACTCCTATAAGGTACTAGCCTGAGCCTACAGGCATTTATCTAGCTTTATCTAGCTTTATTTGCATTATATTGTTCATTATCATGCTGTGATAATTTTTATATATGTTTGTCTATGAGAGTTAACATTTGTTACTCTTTTTAATTTTTCCATATTAATCAAATATTTGTTATTTTTAAAAATGTTGTCATATATGTGGCACCATAAAAATCCCCTTCTCCAATTCTCCCTATACATTTCCAAATTGGGATGTGGGTGCCTTTTATCTCCTGAAAGTTTGACTAGTTTAATATATCCTATAAGGTACTATTTTATATATATACATTGATCTTGGTATTAGTGCTTAGTTTAAAATCAATTAACTGATGGAAGTAGGATGAAATGGTTCTTAGAGACCTGCATAGAGGTGTATATTTTCCTGTATATACCTTGTAATATATTTGTAAGTGGCCCAGGAACTCTGAGCCCCTAAACACACAATTTTTGAAATTGGGGCTTTCTTTCTTGAAGCTTTGACCTGGCCTCCTCCAAGTTTCATTATTTTGTCATCACTGTGATAGATAGCCCTACTAGATAGTGAGTGTGGGAGGTGGAAGGCGATTGGCTGGAGCTCAAGTTTAAGAAACTTAAGTCTTTCATTGTGTAAATGAGTGGAGCATTCAATTATTTTCAGCTATTGACCAGTAAATTCAAATGCATTTGAATTTTTTTTTTTTGTATAAATGACTCCCAATTTGTTTAAGAAAGCTACCAACTTTTGACAAGAGTTGGGACTGATAAGGTACTCATAAAAATTAGATTACTTTTTTATGATCTGTCCATGTCTTTGAATTGTCGCCAAACCCATCTAATGTCTCTGATCTGATTTAACCTTTCTCTGCAGACCTAAATCATGTATTTGCATCTGCTTTGTGACCCATTTTTGCTCAGTTTAATTATTAATGTATTTCCCTTTAATTACTTTAATTAGTAATATGCTTACTTTTAATTGCTCTACTACTTTCTACAAATTAAATATTGTAAAAAAAAAAAAAGTAACTAATATGAAACTGGGGACTTGTGAGGAAGAATATATCAAGACAAAATGAATAATTAGTCTGTTAGCTGGTAGAACATGATTGTCTCAGGAAAAGATCACTGGGCTCACCTAGAGGCCTCAGCATGTATTTGGGTTTTGATTCTTGCAACATCTGCCACAATCTTAGTTCTAAATAGCAGAACTCTTTCCCTTTTCTTTATAAAATGGTAATGATTGACATCTGGTATGGTATAGGAACCAAGAATGGTGTAAGAAATACTGGAATCGGTTGTTGTGCTTGCAAGGTCTTGGCTCTGAATGGTCAACCATGGTGATCATTGATTTTACACGACAGTCAGAAAATCCAAATGCACTTTGTTTTGTAGAATAATTGTGGTATAAACAATGACATTTCTTCTACGGCAAACTAATATGTTGTACAGGAAAATATATAAACAAATTATAACTGCGCAGCGTCTCAACTACAACTTAAATAAATGTGTTTTCTTCCAGCAGCTAACACCAATGTGATTCACCCCACATAAACCACATATATAACAAACAGTGCAGCATTAGAATCTCCAAATGTGATCTTTAGAATATCTAAACCAAAGATGTCATCACAAATTATAAATAAGTAATACATAGCACAAAAAAACATTTTACATAAGTGGATCTACCCCGAACCCCCTAACATTTCCTTGTTTATAGACAAACTCTCTAATGTTTTCTACATGGAATGGGTGGAGGCCACCTTAAATAAGCAATCACGGGTCCAAAAATTCTTTGATATCTTGGAATCTTTCATTGGCTACAGATACTCACTAATAGACATGTGCAATTCGTTTCGTTTTTTTTTGTTTTTTTTCGTTATTTTCGTTCGTTTTATTTCGTACGAATGAACGAATCGTTCGAATCGTACGAATCCGAATAACGAATCGTTCGAATCGTACGAATCCGATTAACGAATCATTCGAATCGAACGAATCCGAAGAACAACGAAAATCCGAAAAAAACAAATTAGAAACAACGAATGTACTAATGAAGAAAATCTGAAAAACTAAAACGAACGAAAAAATTTGTACATTTGTAACTTTTTTTTTGTTGAATTGGTAATTTTCCGTGTCCCTTACAATGGTGCTGCTTAACGTGCTTCAAATGGATTGAACAAAAAATTCGTACATTCGTAACTTTTTTTTCGATTCGTAACTTTTTTTTTTTTTCGATTCGTTACTTTTTTTTTCGATTCGTAATTTTCCGTGTCTCTTACAATGGCGTTGATTAACGTGCTTTGAATGGATTGAACCAAAAAATTCGTACATTCGTAACTTTTTTTTCGATTCGTAACTTTTTTTTCCGATTCGTAAACTATTAAAATGTAATAATAGCATACACATTACATAAAATTATGAATTATGCTCCGATTACGAATCTACGAATGTTACGAATGTTACGAATGTACGAATAAATATGAATGCGTCCGAAAATTAAACTAACGAAAACACGAATCAACAAAAAAATAACTCTTACGAATGTACGAATCGTTACGAATACGAACACCGACGACTTACGAATGTACGAATCGTTACGAATACGAACACCGACGACTTACGAATGTACGAATCGTTACGAATCAACGGAAACGAAAAAAACGAAACGAAAATAAACAAATTTTTTTCGGAAACGAAAAAAACTAAAGGAAAATAAACACATTGAAAGGAAATAAATCAAGATTAGGGGTATTCTCTGCTTTGGTGTACCATACAATCCGAGACCAGATCTGGGAGATTTGCCCTTTGAGATAAAGAAACATATACACAGCAGGTTTCTCTCCGAGCAAATCTAATCTTTATTCATGGGTGTGAATATATAAAGGGGCTTTTACAAAAGACCACCCTTTAACAGATTATCCAATCATATACAGAGACGCACAAGTACAGTCTGACGCCCACAGTGAAACTAATTATTTCTAAAATATCACGTGCTTTACAAGAACATGAAACTCAACAGAAGATTACAGTATTATGGAAAAACAAAACTAGATTAGCAAGACTTGAGCATACTTCACAAAATGGATGTTAGAGACACACAAAATGGAAGCTGACTATAATACAAAAGAAGTAGTTAAACTAAATATCCCTTCACACATGTCTACTCACTAATCGATAGTACAATGTTTTTAATATATCCAATGGTTTCAAACCAAATTGTTAACCAATGACCCTCCAATTGATATCCTAACCTCCACTTAAAATTAAAATATATTTTATGCTTTAACAGCTGAGGCCTCCCCTACTTCCTTCATCTGCTAGTTGTTGGACCGACCGCCATCTGTCTTTTTGTTTATTATTGTCCATCTTTTGACCCAGCACTGATATCTGGTTCTCAAACTGTATGCTGTCATTTTTATATTGTTCTTATAATCATTTTTATTGTTAACTGCAAACTTATATCAAAAAAAAATGTATGCAGTTGCAGTAACGCATGCAAAAAAATATAAAAAATATAAATGATATATACAAAATGATCCTTTAATTTAAGAAATGTTCACATAGTCCTTTTAACAGCTTTCATTCTTAAAATACTCCTGTGTCTTTTCTAAATAAATTCTTACCGTCTTCACACCATCAGTGCTCCCTTCACCACTAATGTGTCAAAAACTCTCACCCCCAGGGTTGGCTCTCTGGGGCCCCTTTCACACTGACAGACGGATTGGATCGGCCTGTCAGTTTTTGAAGCGGACCCGATTGGACCATCCATTGCTCTCTATGGAGCAGTGGACATGTGTGACACCCTCCGGCATCCGATCCGATCCTGTCCACTAAAAACAAACAGATGGGGATCCGTTTCCCATTTATCTGATGGATCGGATTGGATGACAGTTGGTCAATTCCCATCCAACAGCCCCATAGAGAACAGTGGGCTGTGTATCAGCGGAGCGGACACAAACCTGTAATCCACCTGCTCAGCGGGGATCAGCTGAGCAGGCGGATGCGCTGGCCAACTCCACCAGTGTCAAAGGTGCTTAAGTTATAAGAGATCATGTATAGCTCAAATCAAGGCTATCCCAGGTGCTGTCAAGATAATCCTTCTCTCCATATCAGAGGAGATGTGAAGGTAAAGAGAGATTTATCTTTACAGGGACTTATCTTGACTGAGATATCCTTGATTTTAACTATACATGATATCGTATAACTTAGAGATCCAACTCTGAGGGTGAAAGTTTTACATTGGTGGTGAAGGGAGCACCAATGGGGGAATTATGAGGACTAAGGACTGTGTAGGCATTTTTTGAATCAAATGATCACTTTTTTTATGATTTGGGCTTGTTGTACTGTGCATATAAACTTAGCATAATTTCTTGATCTGACAGCCATTAGTGGACAATCATTACTATAGGTACCCTAGGCATGAAACTGTAGTCAACAATTTAGACCTGATAGTCTCTAACTGTGCTGCAGTATTTCCTTGCAATCTCCCTTTAGCCTCCAAAATCTACACCAAAAATATACGGTATGTCCTATGCATATCTGTATATCATTTCCTCTTCATCATTAGAAAAAACAGAGCAAGTAAACCTGTAACCATATCTCGGGTCACCCGTGCACCACCCAGTTTCTGTAAGCTGCTTGATCATTTGTAATATAGTTTACAAGAGTAAAGCTGATTATGGGTTACTTCTAGTGCAGTTAAAAAAAAAAAAAAAAAAACATGTTGGAAAATGTCTTTTTTTTTTTCTATTATTGCTTCTTGTATGGTTTTCATTCAGATTCATATTGTAAATGTCTCCAGATGAGTTTTTTGGCAGGAGGATACAGGGCCTTGATTTTCTTCAAGCTGAGATTTTGCCCCAAGAAACTGGAGGGAGGGTCCCCTGTGGGTTGGACTTTAAAGGCGTAGAATTTGTAACCCCAAATAGAGTGAAAATTATTGAAAATTGAAAAAACGTTTATTACAAAAGATGCAAAACATCAAGAAATAGAGGATTTCACATGTATAACAATATAAAAACACCTGGAAACTGTTACAGCAAAACTTGGTACAATACAAGCTATAAATGCGTTTTATGTCAATTTCTCACACTGACGCGTTTCGGATATAAATGCTTTACTCCTTCCTCAAAGGTGAGACTATAACATCATTCCTATTGTGTATAGAAGAATATCAGGTCAGGTGATATGTCAGAAATGCAAATCTTCATATAATGATTACATCTTGAATCAGAAAGATCCATACAATTGCAAATAAAGAGTATATAGAAAAAAAACTCACATAGAGAGTACACCAGGTATGGGGACGTTCCAGTACAATTTAAAAGAAACGGCTGGGAGGAGGAGCTTCTTCGCTTTGCAGCCTCAAAAGAGGTTGGTTGGGTATCAGGTATATGCAGATGCCTAATCAGCTAAATGGAGCTCAATGGTTGCTCCAAAAGCTGGATAGAATGCATCAGGGCCCTGGTGGAACTCCATTATGAAAATGCTAAACTCATGATATTCCCTGACTACTCTGTGGAAACCCAGAGGCAAATCCTTTGACATGGTAAGAGTTAAGCTCCGGGCCATGGGGCTTAAGTACAGCATGTTGTTCCCCGCCAGACTGCGTCTTCAGGAAGGTGAGACAGTCCGCTTCTTTACCTCTCCTGAGGAGTCGTCTTCCTTGGCAGAGACCGTTCGCCGGCAGTGAAATCTGATTCTCCCTTGCTGAGACCTTCTCCATAGCTCCTTGGCCCTGTCTCCGCATGCCAGCTTGCTTTATCCTACCTGCTATACTGCAGATCCTGATGTCTAAAGCCCCATACACACGGTTGGACTTTTTCATGGATTCTGTCCGATCGGACAATGTTGTTGAAAAATCAGACCGTGTGTATGCACCATCGGACAGTGTACGTCGGATTGTCCGACGGACAAAGTCTTATCTCCTGCTGGATAGATTTGCCGACAACCCGGTCCGATCACACCAAATCCGATCGTGTGTACGGTTGTCCGACCGGACAAAGTGCTACGCATGCTCAGATCACATTACAAGACCAAAGCTATTGGCTACTAGCCTCTACGTAGTCCCGTCGTAGGCAACAAACGTCACCACGTTCAGAATGATCGGATTTTCCGACAACTTTGTCCGACCGTGTGTACGCAAAACCAACATCAGACAAAGTATGACGGACAGGATCCGACCGACCTGGTCCGCGGATTGTCCGACCGTGTGTATGGGGCTTAAGTCCTGAGCAACCTGGAGCACCTGTGTCCTGCCATGCCTTGGCAGGGTTGGGCCACCTGTTGTCCCCAGGCCCTCATATACATCTCCTGCCTATCTACTTTGAACCCTGGATGCCATTAGGATGTATTCCTGCTGCTGCAATGTCTTTGTGGTGACTCTCTCCCTTGGTCAGTCTCTGTCCCTGCACATGCTAATGCCGCTCTATGACTGTAGATGTGTGTGCCTACCAAAGATGGTTGCAGAAGTGATGCATGAGAAACTGCAGAACTCAAGATAGCTTATAAACTTCCCAATTGGATGTTCTTCAGGTACCTGCAGGTGAGGCACGCCTTTCAACACCAGTTTCCTGGTGGAGTCACGCCTTCTGTCGTCAAAAGTTCTGCATGCTCCCCTGTCCTCACTGTACTTTCACCTCATGATAGCTCCATCCTCTAAACTGACCAAGGTCTTTATGAAGTAGCAACAAGATATCCCTTCCTTAACTGAGGAGGACTGGGAGGTCTATGTCTCTTCCTATGTCACGAATTTGATCTCTGCACGAGATTGCTTTATTCAATTAATGTTTCTGCATAGAGCTTACTATACGCCTCAGAGACTAGATGATATTTACCCTGTTAGGTCCTTGTCATATCCTCGCTGTGGGAACATGGAGGCTTCCTTTCTACATATGATTTTGTTGAGTTTAGGAGCTTTTGGCATTTTTTTGCAGAGTTTAGGAGTTGCTGCAGTTAGGTGAGGTTCAACCTCCCTCAACCTCCCTGTCCTGAGCACAGAAGAATCACGTTCAGAATAGAAATGTTTTTCAGCGGCAGCTGTACATGACGGCCAAGTGTTCATGAAACCTAAACAAGAGTCTGATTAATCCACTAAAATGGAGAATCATGCTCTAGTTTCTTATATCTTGCCATATGGTCCTACACCTGAAGCTAAAGTGTTATGGTTGGTACTGCATTCTTCATAAAAAATCCAAAAGAGGATGAGTGTTCTCATAATATCTGTTTCAGGTAGACAAACCTCAAACTCAAGCGTGTAATTTCTGCATACTCGTATTGTTCATGTCGCTACCAATAACCTAGAAATTAAATAAGATTTTCTGGTAGATGGACCCTTTATAATTGGGGGGGAGGGGGGGTGTCTTCCTTTCCAGAGTCTAGTTCTGCAGTGTAGAAGTTTAGTTCCTTCTGCTTCTTGGCACAAGGTGCAACGAAAGATGGATTTGTAAGAATATGCCAGTGCTTTTACAGCATTGCTTTCTCAGGTCAACATTATCAAATGATAGCAGTGCTCAATTCCCATTACTTTCACTTTGACCATGATTGATAGAAACAGAAAATTGACTATACATATGAACACTTAGGGCTCTTTCACATGGAGCCACTTTGCACCTTTTTAGCACGGGATCCATGAACAGATCCCCTGCTGAATTGTAGTTAAATAGGGCGGATGTCAATTTTTTGACATCCACGCCCTTTCAGTTTGTGTCTGCATTTTGACAGCAGACAGGTGTTAACCTGTCCTTTTGTTTTTTTTTCTGGACCTAGGCAGACTCGGAGGTAGGCGGGTGTAAACAGACACAAGTCCATTTACATCAGCCTGCCCATAGAGCTGCATGGAGCTTCTGATCAGGTCTACCTAAAAAAACTGACTGGCAGACCTGACTGGAAATCCTGTGTGAAGGGGCCCTCATGTGCACATTCATTTTTGCACTACAACACATGACCCTACAAGGTATAATTTTGTGGATGCATGTGCAAGAGTGTAAACTCTCAGGACATATGTTTATGTGGGTACAGATTCACATCTGCAGGTTCGTGCTTGCAGTGCTGGGACAAGGCCATTTGGTGCCCAGGGCGAAGATGGCAAACTGCACCCCTCCCCCGTTTTTAAGAAAGAATCAATGTTGTTTCAAAACAATGAGTAATATCCACATCTCCCCACTGTAATATCCACATCTACCCCACTGTAGTATCCACATCTACCCCACTGTAGTATCCACATCTCCCCCACTGTAATATCCACATCTCCCCCACTGTAATGTCCACATTTACCCCACTGTAATGTCCACATCTCCCCCACTGTAATGTCCACATCTCCCCACTGTAATATCCACATCTCCCCCACTGTAATGTCCACATCTTCCCCACTGTAATGTCCACATCTCCCCACTGTAATATCCACATCTCCCCCACTGTAATAGCCACATTTCCCCCACTGTAATGTCTATATCTCCCCCACTGTAATGTCCCCATCTCCCCCACTGTAATATCCACATCTCCCCCAATGTAATATACACATCTCCCCCACTGTAATGTCCACATCTCCCCACTGTAATGTCCACATCTCCCCACTGTAATATTCATATATTCCCCACTGTAATATCCACATCTCCCCCACTGTAATTTCCACATCACCCCCACTGTAATGTCCACATCTCCCCCACTGTAATGTCCACATCTCCCCAATTTAGTATCCACATCTCCCCCACTGTAATAGCCACATCTTCCCCACTGTAATGTCTACATCTTCCCACTGTAATATCCACATGTCCCCCACTGTAATGTCCACATCTCCCCCACTGTAATATCCACATCTCCCCCAATGTAATATAAACATCTCCCTACTGTAATGTCCACATCTCCCCACTGTAATGTCCACATCTCCCCCACTGTAATATTCACATCTCCCCCACTGTAATATCCACATCTCCCCCACTGTAATGTCCACATCTCCCCCACTGTAATATTCACATCTCCCCCACTGTAATATCCACATATCCCCCACTGTACTGTCCACATATCCCCCACTGTAATGTCCACATCTCCCTACTGTAATATCCACATCTCCCCCACTGTAATATCCACATCTCCCCTAATGTAATGTACACATCTCCCCACTGTAATGTCCATATCTACCCACTGTAATGTCCACATCTCCCTACTGTAATATCCACATCTCCCCCACTGTAATATCCACACCTCCCCACTGTAATATCCACACCTCCCTACTGTAATGTCCACATCTCCCCCACTGTAATGTCCACATCTCTCCACATCTCCCCCACTGTAATGTCCACATCTCCCCACTGTAATGTCCACATCTCGCCCCTACATCACAGTCTGCTCAGCCCCCCCCACACCCTGATGTCCTCAGCCCACCACATCACAGCCCTCAACAACTCCACTTTAATGTCCTCAGCGAGTCAGCACACACTTTCCTCCTTTTCAACTTTTTAGACTAGTGTCCTCACTCCCTGAAACTTCGTCCCCTCCCTCACTTACCTTGCACAGACTGAAGATCGGAGGGAGGCACGGCATGTCTCGGATGGAGGGCGGGTGTTGCAAGATAGTGATTGGTTACTAAAACCGCCCTTCATCCTAGCAGCCAATAACCTGCTTGTTAACCTCCGGCAGCTCTGCCCTCTATCCAGAACAGTCCCGCCTTCCGCTTTCGGCTCTGTGTAAGGATTACAGAGACGACAGGGGGAAGAAAAGGCTGCTAAATGGCGGTACCGCGGCAGGCCGCATAGGCGAGTGAGGCGGTCCGCATTTGACCCACGGTCCGCCATTTACTGATGCCCGTTTTAGAAGGACACTTCACTGCGCCCCCCCACCCCCAATAAATTGTACCGCCTAGGGCACCTGCCCCTTCTGCCCCCCCCCCCCTGTACTGGCTCTGCGTGCTTGTGTGCTTTACACTGTTCTGGTGAGGAAATGCACTGCAAATTAGGGTTTAGTCAGTAGAGAATAGAGAGTTGTCAAAAACTTTCTAAACAGGGAGAACATTTTGCCTGGAACATATTCTACAGCATGGAGTCCCAAAAAATAGGATTCTTCAGCAGAAATCAAGGAAACATAAGCATAATGTGGGCCTCCCCTTCCACTTCTATTCATAATGGCTAGTGGGAACATAATCAAGTCAGGATGATAAAAAGCTCAGAGTCACAAAATAAGAGCCGTTGATATTGAAAGATGTGACCAGTGTTGGTAATACCAGAAGACGGGTGTCAAGGTACAAAGCTATCAGTGAGTGCTTGCACATGGAAGGGATTGGTAGATGGGGAGAGGGACCAAGGAAGAGCTTGCAGGCACAGTGTCACATGATGGGCAACAGCTTTATATGAAGGCGAGCATATAAGACAGACAGTAGTGATCTGAAGGAGAGCACATGGCTGTTTTTAATTGATTTAGACAGGGTTTTGACAGTCCACAGCCATCAGCTACATTAGTTTCTAATGCATTCATAGTCTTTAAATCCAATGTCGTGGTCGACATGTAATAACGTATGAATTATAAATGTTATCTTTGTTTGATTTCCTCTAAATAGTTAAATATGTTTCCTTTTAAGTGACATAACATCTGTTACAGTCATTAATTCAATCGCATGCTTCCTTTTTAGCGTATTGTTATTATTTTTTCAACAGAATAAAGCCATGGCTAAAGACATCATGGAATTGTTCCGCTTTCATCTGGATCCTAGAAAAGTCTTACCCCTTATCCCTCTAGATTTCTATGACATTTTCTTTGCTTGGTTTCTTTGTTTTGTAGAACAATACAAATTAAAATATAGATATTTAAATATTAATTCAAAGCATATTCATCTATGTATAAATCATGCAAGTCACTGAAATTGCTCTTGTTGTCAAGTATTTACTCTGAATTATTATATGTAAAGGAGAAAACACATAAACACAATATTCAAGATAATCTTGTTTTGAAAGATGTAATAATTACACTCCATTTTCTATTTCATGATTCTTACAATACAATATCAAGCCCCATGCTTTTGTCTGATATGCAACATAAACTTAAATAGCAGCTGTAATCTGGGACTTTTTCAGAAAATAATAACTAATTATGATTGCATTCTTATCAGAAGCTCTTATACAGCATAGCGTTCCTAAGCTTCTCCTTTGTGTGTTTCACACAAGAGTAATCACAGAAGAAGTGAGATCTACCTTTGTCTCAAGAAGGATAAGTTCAAGGTACTTGTAGCAATCTTGTAGGCATAATAATGTAGAATGGAAGTCTCGTACTATAATGTGTAATGTGTGGTTATTTTCTGGTTCGGCAAGACTCGACCCACTCCACCCCTCACACCCACACACACACAACCATTACAAATCTACGCAAATAAGATCCTCTTCTTTTGGCTTCAGCATGGGTATAGGACTGGACGATGACATCTACTCAAAACTGTAACATCACTTTTTGGATTTTTTGCTAGATGTTTGCTGGTCACACAGCTACCATCCTGATACTATCTGAAACCCTCTCCTGGAAGACAATGTTGACAATCAGGATGCAGGAGTGTGTTGGGGTAGATCTTATATTGAAGGAAGTTCAAAGTTATAGCTACATTGCCCAGGGCAGTTATAATTCAGCACTGCTATGCATACTGAGTAGGGAACTGACACTGTTTTACTAAAATGCAGACTGTGCACTTTGGAAGTGCAATTGCATTTATTTTCCCCAGAGCTTAGTGAATGCGGTGAAGCTCTGCTGGTTTCCATCATCCAATCATGTGCAAGCAAAAATGCTGTTTTTTATTTATGTAAATTTTTGGTAAAGTGATTGGGTATTGTTTGCAAATTGAAGCTTCCCCAAATTCACTACGCTCTGGGAAAAAATTGTACAACTACACTTCCACTTGCCTTTAGTAAATCCACCCCGGTGAGTTTGCCTTGACTTTACCCAACATTCATCCATGGTATTGTTAGATACTGACTGAGTCCAATAGCTGCATTAGGAGGTATGTGGACCTTTGTAACAATAAGAACTACATTTATATTTGTTTGAAAGTTTCACTTTAAAGAACAAATCTGGACACTACATCCATTGCAAGCACTGTGTTTAGTGAGAGCATTGCTTATTTTGCCATAGTGATGACACTTCAGTATGCTATTACACTAGGACTCTCTTTTTGGGTAAAGGCCTGTAATGCAAATGTCTTTGTAATGTTGCAGCCAGGATAACAAATTCATATATAAATAGAAGATGCATGAAGGCAAAATCTAAACCGGAGAAAAGTGCTTGTATAGCAATGGTTGCACTGCTACTGTTATTCTACAGTATTAGCCAATTAATTGTGACAGTTTAACAGCTTGACATGACAAAGCTGATGTGACAGAGAGAAGTAAAATCCACAAAAAAAGGAAAACATGCCGTAATCTTAATTTTCTAATCTCAATGATTGTTTTCCACTAGTCAATTATCTGTGTAAATTATTTTAATGAAATACCTTTTTATTTATCAGCTTGATCTGAAAAAAGCTAATATTTATTGATGAAATTATGAATATTTAGACTGAAAAACTTCAGCTCTCTTAAAGATATACATGAATGCCATCCTGGTGAACAGCATTGTAATTGTGTTGAGCATCACACAATATTTCTCACCTTGCCAACACCTGGGAAAACTATTTCCATCTTGCTAGTGATGCAAGTAAGTCAGGTGCAAATATGCAGTATGTATCTTAGCAACAGAGATATTATACGCATATAATGAATACATAAGATGAGAATTTATTCATATGTATGTAAAACAAAGAAAAAATACTGCTTACTTAATATGGTAAATAATGCTTGCAATTGTGTTATAAGAATAGATGGTCCTTACTATGAACACACTGATTCTATAACAGCTGCTATATTTCTTGTGAGTATCTTGTGCAAAAGCTTGTGATAAAAAGTTTAATTTGTAACACTCAACAACTTGTTTGAAAAGCTCCATTCTCTTTATGGAAAGCCAATTACAGAATGTAATGAAGCCTAGCACACCCAGCATGGAAGACAAGGGTTTATGAATATTACTGAATCATTACACAGTCATGCCGAGTCATTACTGCATCCTGAAGTAAATCAGCAAATTTTCTATGTATGATCAAGCTTATTTGCTAATTGCTAACTGGCAGATTAACCACTTGTGGATGTGCTGTAGTATTTGTATGAGTTAGGAACTAGTGCCCCCCTTCACCGTGTTGCTGGTCTGCCAGCAGAAGTCAATCAGAAAGATCACCAGTGGCGACTGGTGCTCAATTTTTGGGGGAGTGGGCAGCAAACAAACCGCCCCCCTCACTCCCCCATCACTTGATTGATTGCCCGCTAGCACGTCCACCCGCCAGCCTCGCGCTTACCCAATCCAGGTCACGACTTCGGCAGCTTCCCCCCTGCATCTTCTCCTGAGTCGCTTCTCCTCCCGGGCCAATCGGGTCTTAGGACTCCTGGCCAATCGAGTCTTAGGATTCCCGGCCAATCAGGTGTCAGGACCCGACTCCGGCTTGGCCAGGAGGAGACACAGGAAGACATTAGCGAATAATAATTCGCTAATGTCACACAAGTGGGTGAGCTCACCCTTTTTGAAGTCAATTAGAGCCTCAGGCTCTAATCATGTGCTCTAATCATGTGCTTCAAAAAAAACTTGAAATCCATGCGTCCAGCACCCTGCATGGAAATTAGGGGCCAGGCGCATGGATTAGGGGGTAGCGCCCCTGCGCCCCTTATGAGAGACCGCCACTGGTGATTACTGTTACAGCAAGTGAATTAATATACACCGATCAGCCATAACTTTATGACCAACCACCTAATCCTGAAAAGGTTCCCCCTTTGCTTACAAAATAGCCCCTTTTGCCACCAAAAACAGCCCTGATCCATTGAGGCATGGATGCCACTAGACCTCTGAAGATATGCTGTGGTATCTGGCACCAAGCTATCAGTAGCAGAGATTAAAATTAAAAAAGATGGAGCACTAGAAACGCCGCTAGTGCGATCTGGAAATAGTTCCAAGGTGCAGGTGTGCCAGTAGGCAAAGTTCATTCACTGCTGAGACCAGACCAGGGTTTAAGGATTCTGGTCTGTATCAGTGTGGACAGCCAGCTGTAGAGAGCAGAAGCGACTCTGTGGATATGGGTGAGAGAGGAGCGGTGCCACTCTGAGTGCAGTATGTCAGTTAAAATTCAATGTTACTAAAAGTAAGCTCAACTCACATTTTGGTGAGAGATAATGTGCATTGCATAAGTAGCTTGGGCTTCTGTAGTCCAGCTGGGCAGCAGTGATGGTCAGCAGTTCCCGGTGGTTCCCAAGGCTCCGAGGCTGAAGACGATCACACAACAAGCATGCATGCACCTTTATCAGGACATGCCTGATGAAGGAGCATGCATGCTCCGAATGCAAGCTTGACCACGCCTCCTGTCCATCACCGCTGACGTGCTTGTTGTGTGACCGTCCAGCCTCAGAGCCTCGAAGCTTTGGGAACCAGTGGAGTCGCCGGGAACTGCTGACCACCACCGCTGCCCAGCTGGACTACAGGAGCCCAAGCTACTCACCAAAATGTGAGTTGATCTTACTTTAATTAAACATTGAATTTTAACTGACATACTGCACTGGCGCTGCTACTCTCTCTCTCTCTCTCTCAAGCCATCAGTAGCAGATTCTTTAAGTTCTGTAAGTTGTGAGGTGAGGCCTGTGTAAATCAGACTTATCTTTCCAGCACATCCCACGAATGCTCAATTGGACTGAGATCTGGACAATTTGGGGGCCAAGTCAACACCTTAAACTCATGGTTATGTTCTTCAAACCGTTTTTGAACCATTTTTGCAGTGTGGCAAGGTGCATTATGCTGCTGAAAGAGACCACTGCCATCAAGGTTGACTGTTTTCATGATGGGATGTACTTTCTTTAGGTAGGTGGTACATGTCAAGTAACATTCACATGAATGGCAGGACCCAAGGTTTCCCAGCATAACATTGTGCAAAGCATCACACTGCATCCATTAGCTTACCTTCTTTTCATACTACATCATGGTGTTAGATTTTCCCCAGGTAAACAACACTCACACACACTCACCTGTCCATCCATAAGATGCAAAATCAAACACAATTCATCAGATCAGGGCACCCTAACCTTCTTCCATTGATCGGTGGACCAGTTCTGATGCTTACATGCCTTTGGCTGTGGATATGGGTCAGCATGGGCACCCTAACCATTCTGCGGATCCTCAGTAGTGATGGGCCAAACACCTCCCAGTTCGGTTTGCACCAAAACTTCCGAACAGAGAAAAAGTTCAAACCGGAACCGCAAACTCTATTAAAGTCTATGGGACCTGAACATGAAAAATAAAAAGTCCCCATTTTGAAGGCTTATATGCAAGTTATTGGCCATAAAAAGGGTATGGGGGCCAGGGCACCACCCTGGGGAGAATGTATCAATGCAAAAATGTTTTTTTTTTATATTATTTTTAAAAAAGCAGTGATTTTATTGATGTGAAACAATAAATATGAAAAATTCCTTTAAATATAGTGCCTGGGGGGTCTCCTTAGCCTGCCTGTACCGTGTATAGCACCTGCTGCAGCAAAGCTGACATATGTAAAGAAAAAAAAAATAATGAAAAAAAATAGCATGGATTTTAAGGGAAAACCCCACGCCAACATTTAAAAAAAATGGCGTGCCCCCCCAAATCCATACTAGAACCTTATCCGAGCATGCAGCCTGGCAGACCAGAAAAGGGGAGGCGAGCACCTCCCCCTCTTGAACCATACCTGGCCCACCCCAAAGCACCTTGTCCCCATGTTGATGGGGACAAGGGTCTCTTCCCATCAACCCTGAGCAGTGGTTGTGGGGATCTGCGGGCAGGGGGCATATCGGAATCTGAAAGCCCCATTCTAACAAAGGGGCCCCCAGATCCTGTTCCCCCATGTCTCATTCACCACAAAAGTGTAAAAAATAAATAAACAGGAGGCAGTATTTTTGACAATTCCTTTATTAAAATAAATATTTAAAAAAAATTTCCCCTGATGTAGATCAATTATCAATTACACCACCCACCGCACCACCGGACCTGCAAAAAAAAAATTGCTCCCCCTGTGACGGAGGCTAACTACTGAATGCCTGCTCCTCCATCTGACAGTTCTTAAATAGGCAAGGGGCGGGACCACCTGGTGACATCACCTGGTGGCACCACCCCCTTGTGACATCACTGACCGGTGCAGGCATTCAGCGGTTAGCCTTCGTCACAGGTTTTCTTTTTTCGGGTCCGGTGGTGCGGCGAATATGGTGATTGATGATGGATATTTTTTTAAAACTATCAATACAAAACAAAATACTATCAATGCAAACATTTTTTTATAAAAATATTGTTTTTGAAGATGCAGTAATTTGGGTCTCACAAAAATCCATACTAGACACTTATCCGAGCATGCAGCCTGGCAGGCCAGGAAAGGAGTGGGGAGGAGCGAGAACCATACCAGGCCACATGCCCTCAACATAAGGAGGGGTGCTTAGGGGCAGGGGCCACCCCAGAGCGCCTTGTCTCCATGTTGATGGGGACAAAGGCCTCTTCCTGACAACACTGGGTGGTGGTTGTGGGGGTCTGGGGGCAGGTGGGCTTATCGGAATCTGGGGCCCTCAGATCCCACCCCCCATGTGAATTAGTATGGGGTACATTGGGTACATTGTATTCCTACTCATTCACTAAAAAAGGGTCAAAAATAAATAAAGACAGGAAGCAGTTTTTGACCGTCCTTTATTAAAAAATAAAAAAAAACAATGTCCCCTGATGTAGATCCATTGTCAATCATGATTCCTGCCGCACGGCTCGACCCGAAAAAAGAAAAAAAAAACAACAACTCTGCCCGCGATGAAGGCTAACCGCCGAATGCCTTCTCTGCCGTGTGACAGTTCTTAAATAGGTAAGGGGCGGGGCCACATGGGGAGGTCACCTGGTGGCACTGCCCTCTTATGACTCCACCAGCATGTAATTCCTTTTTAATAAAGGAATTGTCGAAAACTGGCTCCTGTCTTTATTTTTGACACTTTTTTTTGGGTGAATGAGTAGGGGTACAATGTACTCCTACTCTATTCACATAGGAGGGGCTGGGGTTGGGGGCCCTGTTGTTAAAGGGTGCTTCCAGATTCCGATAAGCCCCATGCCCGCAGACCTCCACAACCACCCGTCAGAGTTGTGGGGAAGAGGCCCTTGTCCCCATCAACATGGGAACAAGGTGCTTTGGGTTGGGTTGGGTTTGATATTAATTATTTTATTAATGATTTTTAGGATTATTAAAATGTGATTATTATTTTTTATCTTAAATTTTTTTGGCCATTCTTATCAATTATATTTATTTTTAACTGATTCCATTAACATCTAAAAGTAGCCTATTGCCCATTATTGACTGTTTTTTATTGATTTTATTATCTTATTAGTTTGCTTAATTGATTTCATTATCCGCTCTTTGCATCACCTGTTTCTGCTAACTATTTATGTTATCCTGGACTCTCTTTATCATTTGATTATATTTTTTTATATTAAATTTTTTTTTTTTGTGTTTTAATTATTAATTAGGTTGCTAGCTTGATGTAACCTTTTTTAGCACTGCGTGTAGCTATTCATTCCCCTTTGTCTTCACCTATGCATTGGACAAATTATGTCCTCAAATTCGGCCATTTTATTGGAGCACTGTTTATCATTGCCATTGCCTGTTGTGACAATTGCGCATGCGCGAACTCCCGGATTCGCCGGAAGCCCGTCATACTATCGCGTACATTGCACTTGGTGGTGGGAGTACCTTAATAAGTGGTGTGGATCACAGTGAAGCACATTCGCAAATTTACTCACAATTTTTTGACATTGATAAGAAGATGTATTACTTTTATGTCACTTTGGGACTTTTATTAAATTTTTTTTTCACTGTTTAAATGGGATTGTCTTATTTTTATTCATTAATTCATTAAGCAGCGCTGTTACATTTATACATTGTGATAGGGGTACAATGTACCCCTACTCATTCACATAGGGGGGCTGGGATTGGGGGCCCTGTTGTTAAAGGGCGCTTCCAGATTCCGATTAGCCCCCTGCCCGCAGACCTCCACAACCACCCGCCAGGGTTGTGGGGAAGAGGCCCTTGTCCCCATCAACATGGGAACAAGGTGCTTTGGGTTGGGGGGTCCCCTTGCCCCAAAGCAACCCCCCCTATGATGAGGGCATGTGGCCTGGTATGGTTCAGGAAGAGGGGCGCTTACTCACCCCCAGCTTTTCTTGGCCTGCCAGGCTGCATGCTCAGATAAGGGTCTAGTATGGATTTTAGGGGGGACCCCACGCCATTTAAAAAAAAAAAATTGGCGTGGGGGTTTCCCTCAAAATCAATACCAGATGTTTGGATGTTTGGTGAACACCTGAACGGCAATGTTTGGACCGAACTTATGTTACTCATCCCTACCCCTCAGCCCTATACACAGCAAACTGTGATGCCCATTTTTTTTTTTTGCTTTCAACACATCAACTTCAGGGACAACATGTTCACTTGCTGCCTATTATAATCAACCCATTTTCATGCAATTTTAATGAGAAAATGTTATAACTGGTTAGAATTTGTGTGTGTGTATATATATATATATATATATATATATATATATATATATATATATATATAATTTTTTTAATTTTTTTAATTTTTTTTGGCACCCCAGATGTTTTGGAACTACATTTCCCATGATGCTCATGCACTCTGCAGTGTAGATGAACATCATGGGAAATGTAGTTCCAAAATATCTGGGGTGCTAAGGTTCGCCATCACTGGTCTAGGGGATGTCTTTTTAAATTGTATTTGTTTGTAGAGCTGGTAGCAGGAGTGGGATTGGGGTGGTATGGGATACTCCAAAATGTTAGGTATTGTTAGCAGAGGACACCTCTAAATTAATATTTTTTTGCCCAAGTTTTTCATATTGTGGCTCTGTATTTTTCTTTCAAAGATTTTATTGAATTAACAGAGCAAATGAAAACATAACAATTATTGGGGAAAATTGGATGTAATCCAAAAGAAAAAACAAGACATATCTGGGATATCAATATAGTATGGATTAGCGTCATAACAAATCATTGGTAGAGATCCAACCGTCACATAAAATGCGTCTATAATAGCGCTAAATAGTCTAATGTGTTCGTAGAGTACTCGCCGGCACCCCTAAAGGGAGCAGACTGTGCCGGGCGAATCCTCTCCGATTCTATGACCCTTCCTGAAAACCTGGGGTTGTCTTATAACTCAGAAAGCTTTGTTTAAAAAAAATTAGGAACTCCTTGCTGTATTGTTTGTACCCCCATTATAAAGCCCTCAAGATAGAAATATAAATTGCATACGAATCGGGGAGAATTCCCGGTATTCGAGAGGGCTGAGTAGAGAAGTAGATAAGAAAGAGAGAGAAGGAGGAGGGGAGTAGGGGGAAGGGAAAAAGGGGGGTATTGTAGTATTAGGAACATGTCATCATACCAAGAGACGATCACTAAGATGGGGCGGAAGAAACTAATGTTGACCTCCAGGGATCAATGAGATACCAAAATGGTGGGCCCAAGGCTCCCAGGTGGCCTCAAACTGGGGAGTGGTGTTCAAGAGGGAGCTGGTGAGTTTCTCCTGTAGCATAATCCAAGAGATTTTGTTTATAGCTGCTTTAAAGGAGATTCTGGGTTGTTTCCAAGCTTTAGCTAGTGTCATCCTAGCTCCCAAGAAGATAAAATGGATTAATTTGCGGTTATTTTTTGAAGTCTGGGGGATATTAGCATTAAGTAGGGCGATGGTTGGGTTTTTCGGCAGTTGGAGTTTCGTGATTTTCTGGATTAGAGAGAAAACCTTATTCCAGAATGTCCTGATTCGCGGGCATTCCCACCAAATGTGGGTCATGGAGCCTCTTAGACGGCATCCTCTAAAACATTGTGGGTCCGCTGAGGGAAACATTTTATGTAATCTTGTTGGGGTAAGGTACCATCTGGTCAGGACCTTAAGGTTAGATTCAATTAGAGAGATATTTCTGATGCCCTTAAATGCTCTGGCAAGTGATGCCCTCCATCGCTCAACTTCCCAGACTATGGAGAGTTCATTCTCCCATGCCTCCATGTATGAGGTTTTAGACTGCCTGGAAGCAAATGACTGGTATATGACTGAGATTCCTCCCCTCTGCTCCATGGATTGCCCACACCAATTTTCGTACGGAGTAAATCTGGGGGGGGGCGGTTTCTCCCTCCATAGTGTACGTAAGAAATGAATAATCTGGTTAAATCTGAAACGTTCAGAGGGTGGCATCTCAAGTTTGTCTACACAATAGTCCAGGGAAATCGGGCCTTTTGTGGTGAAGAAATGACCGATGCGGTACAACCCTTTGTCCGTCCACCATTTGAATGCTTTGATGTCCCCACCTGGGGGAAAGTCTGGGTTGTTGAAAATGTGCGCCATTGGTTTGGCTACTGAAATCAGATTGGTATTTGTTCTCACCTTGTCCCAGAGCTGCAGTGATTGTGATAGGATCGGGGAGAGAATGGGAGGTCGGTGTCTAGGGTTAGACCATAATAAGAAATCTAGTGTAAAGGTTGGTGCTGCCTGCCTCTCCATTTGGACCCATTCAGGTGTCTCCTTCATGTTGTAAACTGTGGATAGTTGTGCAATTCTAGCTGCGTTGAAATACCATCGGAGTCGGGGAAGACCTAATCCACCCTGTAATCTCGTGCTATAAAGTGTGTTTAGTAGTAGTCTGTGTCCTGATCCATCCCAAATGAATTTGTTGATTTTCCTTTGAAAAGCTTCTAGATGGTCCATTCTAACCTTAATCGGGAGGGCTCTGAAGAGGTACAGAAGTCGCGGTAGAAGAGTCATTTTTATCGAATGAATTTTCCCCAGCCAGGAAATCTCCCCCTTAGACCATTGTCCTAGATCAGCTTCTAATTTACGGTATAAAGGGGGAAAGTTGGCAGTGTAAAGGTTTTCTATTTTGGAAGTGAGTTTGATGCCTAGGTAATCAATGGAAGATTCGTTCCATTTGAATGGGAAGGCAGTCCGAAGGGAATCTACTGTTGCAGGCTTAAGTGAGATGTTGAGGGCATAAGACTTTGAATAATTTACTACTAGCCCTGAGATCTCAGAAAAATCTTTCAGAAGTTTGCAAAGATTCGGTAAGGAAGTAATCAGTGAAGTTATATAGAGGAGCATATCGTCCGCGAATAATCCACATTTGTGGGTCTGTGTCCCACAGGAAACGCCTTGTATGTTGGGGTTTAAGCGAATAGCAATTGCCAGGGTTTCTATTGCCATTGCAAATATTAAGGGAGAAAGTGGGCAGCCCTGTCTAGTGCCCCTTGCTATACTAAGTGGGTTGGAGTATTGGCCGTGTATTCGAATCCTGGCATTGGGATTAGAGTATAGGGATTTTAGGATCCCCTTGAAGCGGTTCCCGAAACCCCATTTGTCTAGAAGGGTAAAGATATACGTCCAATCTATGGAGTCGAATGCCTTATGTAAGTCTAATGATAAGACCATTCCTTCCTGAGAGTGGTTACCTGCCCAACCCGATTGGAGGATGGAGACTATGTCCACCGCTCTCCTAGTTTGGTCTGGCCCTTGTCTGCTTGGGATGAATCCCACCTGGTTCTTGTGGACATAATGAGAGATGAAGGTAGCGAGTCGGTTAGCTAGGATTTTAGTCAATATTTTAAGATCGTTATTTATGAGCGAGATGGGTCTATAGTTTTCAACCTCTTCGTGATTTTTGTTTGGTTTGGGTATGACTGTGATGAAGGCTGAATTTAGGTGAGGGTCTAGGGGGGTACCTCCCGTTTTGGAATTAAAAAACTTTGCCATGTGGGGGGCCAAGATCTCCCCAAAAGTTTTGTAATATGGCGTAGATAGACCATCCGGTCCAGGGGCCGATCCTGGTTTTAAACCTTTGATGACCCCCAATATCTCTTCTGTGGAGAAGGGCTCTTCCATTATGTCAATGTGTTCCTGAATAAGGGTTGGTATCTTTAGGTGTTGAAAGAAGTCGGTGTATGGTGCGCCCTGTTCTGCCTGGCGGGGTTTATATAAATTAGAATAGAATTCATGAAAAGCTTGGAGTATTTTAGTGGGGTTGGCCGTGGGGGGTTGTCCTGCAATTCTGAGTTTTGGGAGGGTATGTGATCGGAATTTAGGGGTGAGTTTGGTGGCCAACATAGATCCAATTTTGTCTTTTTGAAGGTAAAATTTGGCACCGCTCCATCTAATGTGTTTTTCAGCTCTAACCGTTAAAGTAAGGTTAAGTTCCAATCTCGTGGCATCTAGTTGGTCTGCTAGGGCCTTGGAAGGTTGTTTTTTGTGTTCAGATTTTAGTTTTGCGAACTTGGATTCTAGTTGGAGTAAGTCCCTCTGACGTTCCTTTTTGAGTTTAGTTGCCAAACTAATCAATTCCCCTCTAATAGTGGCCTTGTGGGCTGCCCAAGTAGTTTCCGGAGATATATCATCCGTCTCGTTCAGACGAAAATATTCCTGAATTGAGTCCGCTACCATTTTGATATGTGTAGGGTTGCTGAGAAGCGATTCATTGAGTCGCCAGTAGGTGCCTTTCATCTTATTGAGGACCTTGCGTAAGGATATGGTCACTATAGAGTGATCTGACCACGTAGTGTCAACTATGGTTGATTTGGAAGTCAGAGGGATGAGAGAAGGAGGGATTAGTATATGATCTATCCTACCATAAGATTGGTGAGGTGAGGAGTAGTGAGTAAAATCCCTGCTCTTTGGGTTAAGTTCCCTCCAAATGTCTACTAGGCCATATGTGTGGAGAAATTTAGCTATTTTATTGCTCATCTTGGTAGGGCGGGTTAGTTGCTGATTGTGAGGTTTAGTCTTATGTAATCCCTGATCAAAGGCTACGTTGGAGTCCCCTCCCAAAATGACCTTGCCTTCAAGGAGTGGATTTATAGTTGAAAAGAGAGTCTGAAAGAACTTAGCTTGTCCTTTGTTAGGGGCATAATAGGAAACGATAGTGTAAAGTATTCCTTCAATCGTACCTTTTACAAGAATAAATCTTCCTTCCGGGTCTTTGTAGTCAGAAACGTGAGAAAAGTTACTATTCTTGAAAAAAAGTATCGCTACTCCCTTCGTTTTGTTAGGAGCATTCGCTAGAAAGAAGGTCGGATAGAATGAGTGTACGAATTTAGGGTTGTACCGAATCGGGAAATGCGTTTCTTGCAGCAATACCACATCTATATTTTGGGCTTTGTATCGATCAAAAGCTACTCTCCTTTTCTTAGGGGAATTTAGGCCCTGAACATTGTGCGTGGCTACCTTGAGGTCTGTCTTAGTGGGGAGTTTGTCAGCCATTGGAGCAGAGGTTTGGAATACTCAGGCATACACAGTCACTTACCTTCAGTTGTCTTCCGTCTGGTTGCAGGTGTTTGCCGGCGTTGAGTCGGTTGGATGAATCGCTGATTCTGGAAGGGTTCTTCGTATGATGACATGTTTGGAAAGAGAAGAAAGTTAAAAGGGGAAGGAGGAAAGGGGGGGGGGGGGGGGAGAGGCAAAAAGAGAATATGTCTTCTCGGAAGACCGACGATGAGCGGCAGGAAGAAAGCCCGCCGGACTCCGTCCCAAGTACAGTGGTCGGCCCTAAGGCCTGACCCACGACCCATGTCGTAGAAACACACGATGCTTCTAGGAAATGGGTGGATGCGCATAGGGGCCACCCCGGACCCTAACATAAAATGTAAAGAAAAACATGAAAAAAGCACTAACAGTCAGAATTAGTATATGATATAAATTTCATTAGAGAAGGGTAGAAAAACACCCGAAAGAATATAAAAAGGAATAAAAAGATAAAAACCCAGAAATATATGACCCTCAGATATGGGACATAGGGAAAAACCTACTGTGCTCCAGAGGCTCTAGGATCTATGCGGTCCCTCCGCCCTCCACCCTCAAGTAAGGGGGGAAAGGGGAAGGAGGCCCCTATAGATAGGATAGCACTGTAGACATGGACTCATGTTACAAAGAGGAAACCGATGTTTAATCAATTCTTGCTATCCCCTGAGCTGTAGGGTATCTAAGCTAAGAAAATCCTAAATAACCGTGTTTCTTCTACATCCAAATTGCTGGCAGCTGTTTCAGGAAAATCCTCTCGATCTTTTCGGGAACAATTTTCAAGACCCTAACAGAGTCCTATCCTCTTGTAGGTGAATGTTTATACAATTCTCAGAACGGGAAAGCATAAAAGTCAAGAGCAATTAATGGTAAAACGAATCAACGGATCATCAAACAACAAATCAGAAAATCTCTGGAAAAGGAGCTATCAGCTCCAACGCCCAAACGGGCCTCCTTCCTACAGGACAGTGCCTGCAGTACAAAAAAATACAAACTGGTTCTCCATGTTTCCTCTCAGGGGGGACCTCCTTCTTTGCTCTTCTTTGTCCGGCCTTTGTTCCAGAGAGGGGAGATCGGGCTAGTTGGGGGGGGTCTTTTGGTGGATCCAGCCGAGGCTGCAGAGTAATCCATGGGCGCTTCCTGAGAGATCAACTTGAGTTGCAAAAAGAGCTTTTCGCCTTCAGGGATGTTAGAGAAAGCGTAGGTGGTACCGTGGAGGGTGAATTTCACCGCAAAAGGGAAAGACCAGCGATATTTGATCTCCTGCTGGGAGAGAACTGCCAGCAGTGGTTTGAGGGATCTTCTTTTTTGAATAGTGGAAGGTGCAAGGTCAGCAAAGATTTGAATTTGGTGACCTTGAAACTGTAAGTTCGGTTTTGCACGAGACTGCCGCATGACCTCTTCTTTGGTGGCGTAAAAGTGCGGTTTGGCTATTATGTCTCTCGGAGAGCCATCTTTTCTGGGGGGTCCTAAGGCCCTATGTGCTCTATCTAATTCCAGGCGGTGAGGCGGTAGTTTCGGTATGAGTTCCGAGATAATGTCCCGAACGATGGGGGGAATGTCGGTGTAGGATTCAGGGAGGCCGCGGATGCGGAAGTTATACCTCCTGGACCTATTTTCAAGGTCATCGATCCGAGAGAGGGCTGTGTCCAACTGGTCCTGCATAGATTTCATGAGGGCCTCATTTTGGTTGGTTCTGGCAACGGTGGTATCTAGTTTATCCTCAATAGCTTCAATTCTGGAACCTAGATTAGCAAAGCTAGATTCAATGTTGTTAGTTATTTGGGTCGTAGTGTTGGTAAGGCCTCTTTCTAGAAGGTCTGAGAATTTGGCGAATAGGTCCGCTTGGAGTGCGGATATATCCTGAAAAGAATAGCTGGGTGCGGATAATTCCTGGAGAAGGGGTGAGGGTGGTCTAGCTGGGGACAGGGCATAGTCCTCCATGTGGCGGTTCAGGAGAGATTCCGTGGAGGCCGGGGATGGAGCCTGAGGAGAATGGGGGTCAAGAGGGGATTGGTGGGGGTGGTGGTAAGGACCCCCTTGGGCTACTTGGGCATATGAGAGGGTCGCAGGGGTTAAGACTTGCCTGCCTTCCTGAAGTCTGTCTGTGAGATTCTGAGGAGAAGTTGCGGCGGCCATCTTGGAACACCCAACGATCTCAGTCCTGTTGAATTGAGGCCCTAGGTCCCGTTTGGCTGGGGGACCGGGCATCTGAGGATTACCCCCTCTGTTTTCCTTGAGCTGTGTTGGGGTGAGTATGGGGCGAGACTGGCCGGAATGGTGCTCAGAGGACCGGGGCGGCCATCTTGGTACACCCCGCGGGTCCGGTTGTAGTGTACTGCGGCTCTGGCGATCGTAGGGCGGATGGATCGATGGTCTGGGGATGATCCCCGTAGTAGACCGGGGGCAATCCTTTCGAGGAGGGGTGTTTTTGTGAGGGCTGGGCGCCCGTAGTGCTGCTCAATGGTCCGGGGTGGAGCGGAGCTCACAGCTCAGGCGGCCATGTTGGAGCTCTCGCACAAGTGTGAAAGGGGCCTAAAGGGGGCTGAATACAAATGCATACCAAACTTTTCAGATATTTATTTGTAAAAAATATTAAATCATTTATAATTTTCCTTCCACTTCACATTTATGTGCCACTTTGGGTTGGTCTATCTAAATCCCAATAAAATACATTTACGTTTTTAGTTGTAACATGACAAAATTTGAAAAATGTCAAGGGGTATGAATACTTTTTCAAGGCACTGTATCAGAAGGAGGACCAATAGTCCCACTTCCGTTCATAAACAGCGATGTTATCCATGATAGTATAGTAAATTCTCTGTATAATTTTAATGGCCTCCATTTGAGACAAAACTTGAGACCAATGAACAGTGGGTGAGCTCCAATTTAGGCCTTTAGTTCATTGAATGGCACTGAAGAGAGTATGAATCAATCTTTGGTATGGAGAGGGCACATCCAGTAAAGGTGTAAACAAAAGGCACATTGGCATGCAGCGTAAGTTTCAAACCTGTAATTTAAGCTGTTTTTATAGCAAGTTGCTAGCATAAGGGTTTTAAAGCTTTGCGGCTCCAAAAGGTATGAAGTACTGTGCCCCTGTCAGAGCAACTTCTGTTAATTTTTTAAAGTACAGGACATTAACTAAGGAAGTGCTGAATCTGTATTAAAACACATAGACAGCACTCTCCATAAGCTAAAAATCCACAGCGCCATAGCAAAGAAATAATTCCCAATAAACATTCCTCACTCCAAACCAGGGAACAGTTTGAATAATATGCAGCATGACAAATGTGTGAATGTCTGGTACATTTCAGAATGAATACACATTCACTGAGTAATAAATAGTAGATTAAAGCACTTTCCAACTGAACAAGGACACATGGAACAATGGGAAAATGGCATGAATCTTGGAGGGGGTCAAATACCATCTAGTATGTAACTTGATGGTCATTTCTTTGACTGCAGTGGATGTAGATTTGCGCAGGTTAGAAACCATGTCTAACCAGTCTTTAGTAGAGAATTCTAATGCCGCGTACACACGATCGGAATTCTCGTCGGAAAAAACTCTGACGGCTCAAGCTGTGTTGCCTACACACGATCACACCAAATTCCGACGGTCAATAGCACAGCGGCATAAAACACGTTTGACAGCACTATAAAAGGGAAGTTTAATGCTTCCGAGCATGCGTCAAATTGTTTCCGAGCATGCGTCGGAATTTTGCGTGTCGGAATTGCATACACACGATCGGCAAATCCGATAGAAAGGTTTCTCAATTCAAAGTCCGTCGGAAATTCCGACAGAAAAAGACCGCTGGGCATACACACGGTCGGAAAATCCGATGAAAAGCTCCCATCGGACTGTTTCCATTGGAAATTCCGACCGTGTGTATGCCGCATAAGTTAGCTTCTGTTTCCCGCTGAATCACTGAAGAGCATTTAAATGGAAGATAGGGACCGTTAATATAGCAATACAAAGAAGAGATAATGCCCTTGTCTCTGGAAGAAGAGAGACATATTTGTTCGAAATATGGTTTTGTGTGGATGAGGGCGTAATGGGAGTTATAGTAATGTCTGATCTGCATGTATTTGAGAGTTTCTGATTGTGGGCGTTACACTGTTGTTGAAGTTGGGAGAAGGAGCAAAGGAGAGAATCCTTAATCAAAGATTCAAGGGAAACCAGATTATGATACACCCAAAGAGAGAAAATGGATCTTAAGGGATATGCTGCAGGAAACTTAGGTTGACCTAAAAATGAAGCTAAGGGTGGAGCTGTTGAGGACAGTTTGTATTGCTCCTGGTACAATGACCAGAGCTGTAGTGATTGGCATACCGCTGCATTCAAAGGGGCTAAATTTTTATGGCGGATGGATTTCAACCAAAGTAAGCCAGGCAGATAATAGGAAATTATAGATGCAGTTTGAAATCTGAGCCATGGTATTTGGGGGGAGGCTGAATGTTATTGTACAAGTTGTGCAAATCTAGCAGTAATATAATAATGCCAAAGGTTGCCTGCATGGTAACAGAGTTTCAAGAGGGATTTAAAAAAATATATTTGGGTTGACCATTAAACAAGTGCTCAAGTCAGAGATGCAACAGGAAAATAGAGAACTCTTCCACAGTGAGGGAAAATACCTTTTTGAACAATTAGACAGGAACATGCGTCCCATTGGTGTCCCATTGGTGTCCCACCTTACTTCTTGTCCAGTGGATAACGCTAACATTTTTAATTTAACCTTACTTTCTTTCTCTGGTACACATAGAGGGTGTCCCCAGCAGGGTGACAGACAGAGAGATTAAATGAGGCAATGTATATGTATCTTTGCTATATAACGACATATACCGTATATGAGGTAATATATAGTATATGAGAGAAGTACCTTGTGCCAAAGTCCTGAAAAAGCCAAATATATTGTGTTTCTCAGCTCTCTACAAAACAGGGACCCCTCTCAAGAGAAAAGGTCACCTGATTTGAAAAGTCAATATGAATTTCAACCAAAGAGAGCACCAAACAAAAGTTCCTAGAGTCCAACAAAAAGAAAGACTACATCATTTGTTTCAACTTGATGTGCCACATCCAAAGGATTCATTTAAAAAGTTTTTAGATTAAATATAGAGGACTTTTTTTAGACATCCAAGACAAGAAAAAAAAAATGATAAAATATTTTTTTACAAATCTTATTGCAAAAATGACTAACAGTAGTGCAATGGCTGATCATGAAGTGTTGGGTCAAAGATGAACTGTTAATGATCTCACAATACTTCTCACAATACTTAAACAGAATATACTTAATTTCACACTGTAATCCTGTAGATCACTGATGGGTACACCCATCCATCAAAATAAACCACTACTGCATGGAAAAAACCTATATAAACATCACTGAACCAATGAATAATCAGAAAATACAGGTTCAAAGTGAATGAAGTGACATGATGTCATATGAGATAAATGTTACATGATGGATGCCCAATAGAGGATCACAGAAGATACTAATCCCCAACACATTTCAATTACAATCAATCTTCTTCACAGGAGATGATTTCTATAAATCACTGTATTATGGTGATATGAACAAAACCAATTACATATGCTGTATCCATCAGTTCATTGCAACACAATATTTAAGAGACAGAGGTCATCCAATTTGAAAAGCCCATATGATTTTAGCCAAAGAGAGCACCAAACATAAGTTTCTAGAGTCCAAATGGGTGTTTTCCTAATTAAACAACAACAGATAAAAAAACACCAGGCACCAACATGTTTCAGGGGGTTACCACTCTCCTTTATCGTGGCTCTAAAGTATACAATATGTCAGTTGGACCCAGAGCAAAGCAGAGGCAGTTGGCTTCCACATAGATTTGAAAATGCTGTGCAACTAAAACCTCTGTTTTTAGTGTAAACTGTTAGGGCTCATTTACACTTGCTTTGGCTTCAGCACACATTAACGGCTAGTTTACACTTGCTTCAAAATAAGGCTTTTGCTTTGCTTCAAAAATGATACCCCATGTGGCTTTAGTTGTGCTTCAAAGTGTCTTCAAAGCCCCCATAGAAGTCTATGGCAAAGCTCGCTTGAAGCCCCACCGAAGCCTCATCGAAGCCTCACCAAAGCCCCATCAAGCCCCACCAAAGCCCCATCGAAGCTCCACCAAAGGCTCATCGAAGCCCCATCGAAGCTCCACCAAAGCCTCATCAAAGTTCCACCGAAGTCTCAAGCAAAAACAAAATGTAAACAGGACTGTAACCTAACCATTTTATTTAGTGACAGAAGCTTTGACTGGCGTTCAGAGAGCTTTAATAAAGCATGTCCGAAACCATGTTTTGAAACAAGTGTAAACTAGCCCTTAGGCAGTGTATTTTTTTTTGTCTGGCTTCTGGCTCTGAAATACATTAGTAAGTTTGCTGAGTTCATTATAAATTGGGGCACCTGCTATTGTTGTTTAACATTACTGTAAGGACCCAGGTCTGAACCTGCAACCTCCTGTTGTGTCTAGTGACGTCTCTTCATGCTGAGCCACCTGGGATGCTGAATGAAACACAATTTCTTGAATGATCCTAAGTTGAACCTTTTTTCGCGAACTTTGAACCCTTTGCTCCTCACATGAACTTCCTATTTTAGCCATGTATTTGCACTTCCGGTTTGCCAGATTACTGAGTTATTTTTAGTGAATATCTTGCTTTTGTCTCTCCTACTGCTTCTGTATGTGTTCGTATCCATAAACCACTCGTTACTGACCTTTAACTTGTTCTGCGACTATGCTTCAACTTGATCCCAGCCTTTAGTTCAATGTTTTTTAATCTGAATTATATGTGATGGATCAGAACACAATAGGCTAAGTTGGTGAAGTAAAATTAGAAAAATATATACAGAAATAAAAAAACGATAATTGGCGGCATGTGCGTATGTATTCACCCCCTTTTTTATGAAGCCCATAAAAACCTCTGGTGCAACCAATTACCACAGTCACATGGATTAGTGAAATGATGTCCACCTGTGTGCAATCTAAGTGTCACATGATCTGTCATTACATATACACACCTTTTTGAAAGGCTCCAACACCTAAGCAAGAGGCACCACTAACCACTAACCAAACACTAACCACTGCCATGAAGACCAAGGAACTCTCCAAACAAGTAAGGGGCAATGTTGTTGAGAAGTGCAAGTCAGGGTTAGGCTATAAAAAAATATACAAATCTTTGAGGATCCCTAAGAGCACCACCAAATCTATCATAACCAAATAGAAAGAAAATGGCACAACAGCAAACCTGCCAAGAGACGGCCGCACACCAAAACTCATGGACCCGGCAAGGAGGGCATTAATCAGAGAGGCAGCACAGAGACCAAAGTTAATTCTGGAGGAGCTGCAGAGTTCCACAGCAGAGACTGGAGTATCTGTACATAGGACGACAATAAGCTGTACACTTGATAGAGTTGGGCTTTATGACAGAGTGGCCAGAAGAAAGTCAGAAGAGTGGCCAGAAGAGTGGCCAGAAGAAAGTCATTATTTTCAGCAAAAAAACAAAATGGCACGTTTTAAGGCTTTTGCTTTGCTTTACTTTGGCTTTGCTTCAAAAATTATACCCCATGTTGCTTTAGTTGTGCTTCAAAGCGTCTTCAAAGCCCCCTTAGAAGTCTATGGCAAAGCTCGCTTAAAGCCCCACCGAAGCCTCATCGAAGCCTCACCAAAGCCTCATCAAGCCCCACCAAAGCCCAATCGAAGCTCCACCAAACGCTCATCGAAGCCCCATCGAAGCTCCACCAAAGCCTCATCAAACTCCCACCGAAGTCTCAAGCAAAAACAAAATGTAAACAGGACTGTAAGCTAACCATTTTATTTAGAGACAGAATCTTTGACTGGCATTCAGAGAGCTTTAACAAAGCATGTCCGAAACCATCTTTTGAAACTAGCCCTTAAAACCATGGTGAAGTACACTCCATAGAGTTGGGCTTTATGACAGAGTGGCCAGAAGTAAGTCATTACTTTCAGAAAAAAAAACAAAATGGCACGTTTTGAGTTTGCGAAAAGGCATGTGTCCCAAAATGTATGGAGGAAGGTGCTCTGGTATGATGAGACTAAAATTGAACTTTTTGGCCAAAGAAAACGCTATGTCTGGTGCAAACCCAACACATCATCACCCAAAGAACACCATCCCCACAGTGAAACATGGTGGTGGCAGCATCATGCTGTGGGGATGTTTTTCAGCAGTCAGGACTGGGAAACTGGTCAGAGTTGAGGGAAAGATGGATGGTTCCACATACAGGGATATTCTTGAGCAAAACCTGTACCCCGCTGTGTGTGATTTGAGGCTAGGATGGAGGGTCACCTTCCAGCAGGACAATGACCCCAAACACACTGCTAAAGCAACACTTGAGTGATTTAAGGGGAAACATGTAAATGTGTTGGAATGGGTTGGAAGCCCAGACTTCAATCCAATAGAAAATCTGTGGTCAGACTTAAAGATTGCTGTTCACAAGTGCAAACCATCCAACTTGAAGGAGCTGGAGCAGTTTTGCAAGGCGGAATGGGCAAAAAATCCCAGTGGTAAGATGTGGCAAGCTCATAGAGACTTATCCAAAGCGACTGTGATAGCCGCAAAAGTTGGCTCTACAAAGTATTGACTTTAGAGGGGTGAATAGTTATGCACATTGACTTTTTCTGTTATTTTGTCATATTTGTTGTTTGCTTCACAATAAAAAAAAATATCTTCAAAGTTGTGGGCATGTTCTGTAAATTAAATGATGCAAATCCTCAAACAATCCATGTTAATTCTAGGTTGTGAGGCAACAAAGCACAAAAAATACCAAGGGCTCTATCGCACTCCCTTGCTCTCTGCTCCAAACTCTACAACGTTCAATCCATTATATCACCCATGAGACCCCTATCACACCTGTTCCACAATCCGGACTTCAGCCCGGGGATGGAAATCGAAGCTTTTAAATGGTGGACAGATAAGGGCCTATATCGAATTGGGCACTTTCTCTCCCCTTCGGGCCCCATCACTCAAGCACACTGTAGGAAGAAACTAGATATGCCTGACTCTGAATTTTTACGCTTCTCGCAGATTTCACACTTTCTCCACTCCATCTGGCTCTCTAAACCCTTACCACCTTCTATAACCCCATATGAACACTGGTGTGTCAACCTCATGGATCAGAAGGGAGGAATTTCATTGATCTATGCAGCGATTATGCATAAAGAGACCAAACCCTCCTATGCCCGAGCCTGGGAAGAAGACGTGGACAACAACTGGGACTCTGCAATTTGGTTCCGCGCTGCCAATAGAGCTTTCAAAGGTATCCTCAACGTATCCCTTATTGAAGCTAGTTTGAAAGTACTGATCAGGTGGTATTATGTTCCCTCCAGGCTTGCCAGAATGTTTCCAGGCACATCACCAGACTGTTTTAGGGGCTGTGAAATGGAGGGCTCCATGCTTCATACATGGTGGGCCTGTCCTCGTATCCGTCTGTTTTGGCGGAAGGTATTTTGTACTATTTGCAAAGTAACTGGTACTTCTGTAGCTCCACACCCTAGCTCAGCCCTGTTCAATCACCTTATACCGGGACTTTCTAAACCATTACAGACCTTGTCATTTTTTCTCTTATTGGGGGCCAAAATAACGATAGCCAAAGCCTGGAAGAAACATACTGTCTCCTTTCACATGTTCAAGACGAAAGTCACATGGATCATGGTCCAAGAACAGACAGTAGCCAAACTTAATGACAAACTAGAGAAGTTTCAGTTTACATGGGAACCATGGGCCACGTTCTGCAATATTTCTCTCATCCCTGGAATACAACCTGGCGCACTGAACTCCGGAATGACTCTCTGACTACTCTTACCTATTCCCCCCCCTCTATCTTCTCACACGTTTTTCTCTCCCCCTCCTCTACTACGCCTCTCTTGGCGAGACTGGTTAGGGCACACGCTGATAGTCTACTCAACTCTTAACTTGTGCAGATCCCTCTTTTGATTTATTATTATCCTCTCTCACTGGTTCCAATTTTCTGGTAAAGTGGGCCTCGGAGAGAACTTGTCAGGCGTTTCTAGGGGTTCCCTCTCGTGGGTGTCAGCAAGATCCCTAACGGGGCACTCAGGAACCTGGGAACTTCTGGACTTATACTGATATTGAAACTGGCTGATATTAGACGGAACCATGTACTGTTCTGCACCTTAGCTTGCCCTCCCACTTCTATGTTTAAGAACTGGAACTTTTCTACTGCTATACATAATGCTAGGTTCTGTTAATTTCACTGATTAGCCTTGTAAGTACCTGCGTGTACTTACGAACATGTCTCTACTTTGTTATTGCAAAAAATTTTCAATAAAAATGTTTTAAATTAAAAAATACCAAGGGGGGTGAATACTTTTGTAAGGCACTGTATGGCATTTTTATTATTATTTTTTTTTTTACTAGTAATGGCGGTGATCTGTGATTTTTATCAGGACTGCGATATTGTGGCGGACAAATTGGACACTTTTGACACATTTTTGGGACCATTGACAATTATACATAGATCAGTGCTAAAAAAAGGAACTGATTACTGTATAAATGTCACTGGCAGGGAAGGGGTTAACACTAGGGGGCAATCAAGGGGTTAACTGCCTTCCCTAGGTGTGTTTTAACGGTGGGGGCATGGGACTGACTGTTCATACTTAGTATGAACACACAATTTGTCTCCTCTCTCCTGAGAGAACCAAGATCTCGCGTGCCTCCTACAGCATCTTAAAGGGCCGACGTACAGCTACGACCGCTCCCCAGGGGAGCCATTCTGACGCAATATAACTGCGGTGGCCAGTTGGGAACTGGTTAATGACTACACTTCTGATAGATCCCTACCTTCTATATCTGCTACTGAACCCCCAGCTTGCTCACCTCCTGGTGGGGTGATCCTGAAGGCCGCGACCTGGTACTAACACACAGCAGAACCTATCTCTATCATTAGAAGAGCATGGCAAGTGCTTAGACTCTGCAACTCAGGTGAGCCTGCATCATCTGCCAGGGTGATGTGCTTTTGTATTTATCCTGCTGGTTGGTGGGAGCCTCTCTATTGCTGTAGCTACTGGTCTCTGAGTCTGACTCCAGACTGTAACAATTATCAACAGACCTGCTTCAGTAAAAATCTACAACTGCTTGTCCTTTTTGCTTGCTATCCTTTCCCTGATGTAGTCAGGGCCAACATTAGTGTTGTCTAGGCTTTAGCACCTGCAAGTACTGACTTAGCATTCCCCAAAAAACACCTCCTATCTGACTTGCTGCTTGGCACTCATTGGGCAGACATTGATCCACAATTATGACAAACCAGAAGTTGGTCTACAGCAATGATAGTTAGCTGAACATAGGTGTGTGCAGGGGGTGTGCCGGATGTGCCTGGGCACACCCTAATCACCCTGTGTGGCGCAGATTACCCCTGCTGATATTTCACCAACCCCCCCCCCAATGGGGTCTTAAATATAAAATAATAATAATAATAAAAATAAAAACTACTGACATCGCCCACTGCCCTACTGACATTATCCATTGCCCTACTAAAACTTTCCATGTTTTACAAAATTTGGGGTACACACCCTAATGCAATAGACTGTGCACACCTATGTAGCTGAATCAGAAGCAAGTGCATGTGGATAAGAAATGTTTAAAAACCTGGAGGGGACATGAAAAAAATGTGTAAACTATGTGAAAACAGTATCATATGAGAGAGAACTATATATAGTAACTGTTGCTGTCACACAGTCACAATGTCTGATACAATGTCTTTCATTTACTTTAAATTGTTAGGTCTTCCACGGATCTTACAGATCTACTCTCTTGTGGAAGCTAACAGCAATATAACTCATCACAGTAACGTAGTTTTCTCTAATATTCCACCACAGATATACTGTTTCTCTGGACAAGAAGTACTGACACCCATAATGTGTACAGGTGGGAAATATTTAAATTGACTCTGCAGCTCAGCTAGAATGGTCACTGCTTGGCTACGGTAGGTAAGCAGAACATAAAGCAATACTAAGCAAATAGGAAGGAGCCTGGATGGTGGCAAATAAAATGGTTGGGATTATTGTTTGTTTTGGCTCAGTTCAAGGGATGGGCACATGTCTGTAGAGGAGGATAGATCTTGCGGCTAAAAGAAATACCCTATTTATCCAGTTGTTAAACTGATTTTCTATCTCCGATACTGCTGTCTTAGCAGGTACTGTGCTGCAGCTCAGCTGCTCTACTTATCAAGCACTTCTACATCACTGATACTGAAAAATCTCTCTATTTCTACATTATGGAGTGTTCGCTCTCTCAAGCTGGTGGGCTGAAATAAACATTTCCCAAATATAAAAAAAAAAATATCTAAAGAAAAAAACACACTATACAGCATGGATGGAGGAATCTCCCACTGCTCCTATTGTATTCTGACAGTTGCCGCTGCCGTCTCTCAAAATAGCCCACATTTTTAGCTTATCACTTTCTGCTTCCCTGTGGCCACTGGTTCTAATTCCACTGCTTTCAAAAAATGCTAGACTGTTTGGCTGCCAACAGCTGCACCTGGCTACTTCTCTCTTCCCAGTCCTCCTGACTGACACACACTTGGAGATTCCCCAGGGCAAGATTCGATGAATACTTGGCACACCACTGTCTTCAAGAGAGCACTGCTACAGTTGGCAGTCTCTCCCCTTGTCTGTCCCTGCACTGTGCCAATCTACTCACTTTCTCTCCTTACTCTCTCCGCTGCCTCTCTGGCTTGAATCCCTCCAAATGCCTCCTGTGGTGGGATCCTTCCAGGCCAGGCTCCTGAGCTCCAGCCCAAGGTAAACCCCCCTCAGGGTAAGGGGTCCCTCAAGGGCCACCAATAGCCTCCCTCAGCACTCCTTCTCCATCTTCCATCCGACCACCTGCTGGCATGGCTCATGTCTATTTAAGGGCTTCTTTGGCTCCCTGCCAGGCCCCCAACCTGGGAAGTGGCCAAAGGCCCCTAAATAGTCAAGGCAACCCATCCTAGCCTCCGTCCACTATTTTCTAGAATGTTCTCCAACAGGGAGAGGGACCTGAGAGATGCCAGGATGAGTCATCAAGCCCTGGCCTCTAATAACCCTGACCCAGATTCAATGACTCAGGTTTACCCAGAGCAAGAAAATATTTTGCTTATACTAACACTCTAGTAGCACACACTAGAGGGTGCTACACTAGTATTTTTTTGGAAGGATATATAGGCAATAACAATCTACTAACCCAATATATGTTTCTTTAAAATGGCCGTCATTGGAAACTCCTCTGTTAAAAGACTGGCTACCACAGAAAGTCGTGCTAATATATTGTAACTATTCACAGGCATTTTTGATCCTGGCAGCATTACAGTTACATGATTTTACAGTTCATATAAATGTGCAGAAAAGGTAAAAAAAAAATACGCAATTAAAAGCATGGCTGTATTAATAGAAAGTTCTTAACCTGCCCACACATCAGTATTAGGCACAAGTGCATAGCCCTTTAATGCTTTCTATAGCCCACATATCACTCAAGGCTGAAGGCTTAATGCACAGCGAATAAATCACTGATATAAAAAAGGAGGTTAATGTGCACAATTTGGTAGGGAAGAATGATTGAGTATGCATACAAGTATAAAGCAAAAAGCAAACATCACACAACACTGAAAAAAAATAGGATTACAACCTGAGATGAATTGAAATGTAAGGTTACAGCCTAGAGATACCTTTCATAAAATGTTATCTATAAAATTCTGTTACTGATCAAAGCATTTCAAGTGCAAAGACAGAAGGCTATTACTTGAAACTATTCACAAATTCAGACCGATGGGTAGTGGCGGGGAATTTCCACTGGTTATTAGGAGCTCTGTAAATATGCACTGTTCCAATAAATATGACAGTTATGAATATTCCTTCCTATTTAAGTAACAGTAACTTTAGGAATGGTGAGTCTGGTAGTAGTATTTAGCTGTAAGCCAGATGTGATTTTATTTGCACAGTTATGGTATGTTAAATCAGAAATACTTTTAGGAACCATTCACAAATTAGTGCAAGGTTTCTTTGTCTGCATGAATGTGCATTGTGTTAAGTTAGTCCTTTTATATTGAATGAGTTCTCAACATTTTACAACACAGCCAAAATCATACACAACCCATTTTTATTATTGCAACACAATGCAAAACACATCGGTATGTTGCTTACTACTGTTTAAGTTTGTTGTTCAAAATAAATTGTACTGCAACATACTGCACAACATTACTACATCACATAAGTGTGAATGGACCCATCAAGCAAACTTCTGATTAGTGAAATACCTCTCTTTCTGAAAATGTTGACGATCTTGGTGATCCAATAGCTTTTGAGTCACTGAGCTGGAGCAAGTATGCATATCAGAGGTTCTGACTTTTATAATTAATGTGGTGCTTGTTCTAGGTCAGTAACTCAAAGTATTGATCCTAGAGAAACCCAGTAAAGTAGCATTTTCAGAAAAAGGTTAGCAATGGCTGAGTTTATAGTTCCTCAAGCAAAGATTTCATTTAATACGCTGTTGGTTACATAAAAGAAAAATGAAAACCTCATCTTCATTTGACATTCTGTTTTCTTTGTGCAAGATAAAATCAAAATCGCTTACGTTCTGTGTGAAAATAAAATAGAATCATATATACTAAGTCTGATATATGCCTGTCCACATATATTAATTCTGTTTTGTGTTCTGCACACTAACAGCCTACTGAAGTATTCCAAATTTAATAAACAGCATAAAGCACCTAATTTACTGCATTTACTTTCCCTGCCTCAGATAAAGATGACAAACTGAGAATTAGCAAATATATTCAATTACATTAGAAGAAAAGGGTTGATTAAGTAACCGTATAGGATACAAAGTTATCATTTTTCATGTTAAAATATGGAGTGAAATCACCAAGTAAAGCTGCTGATTATCTTTCATATCACTGTATGACCAATGAACATTACAACGATTACCCAGAGGAGACACAGAAAATCAGAGTCTTTTGTCCCAGTCATTTCGTGGTTGGGATTATCACTGTAGAATGAATTATAGGCCAATTTCCATGTTAATTGTGAAAATGCTGTGCATATTACTGAACAAGCTCTCTTGCACACAAATGAAGCTTAATAAATTATATCTTGGCTCATTTACATGTTTTTGTACAGTATGTGCAATAGCATTTATGTGGAGATGTAAATACATTGGGCTTGAGTTACTAAACCATACACCATTTCATCAAAGAGTCCAAGGAGCTGAGCAAATTCACTAAGAAATGTGGTTCACCAAATAACACACAATGGTGACTCCATGCAACTGTGTTTCAGAGCAAAAAAGTTTCAATAAAATGCCTCCCTTAAATTGGAACCGTCAGGGCTGGGCTCAGCCCTTCCTTCTCTGAGCTAGCCGCTCAGCTGTCGGCTAATTGTCAGCTCCTATCTCTCCACAGTTACTCAGCTGTTGATGATATCCTGCTTGTCAGTCCTGCCTACTTAAGCCGCCCAGTCCAGAGGATCTCTGCATTTGCCTTGGTCAACATCTCCTGTGATCCTGTTCAAGACTTGCTTTGCTGACATCCCTTCTGGTTCCAGATCCTGCTTGCTGTTCCACTACATTGATCCCTGACTTCTGGCTTGGCTGACTATCTATTCCGGTTACTGAACTTTGGCTATGTTTTGACTATGTTTGTTCTTTTTACTTTTATTATTAAACAAGTTTGATTTAACTGTACTTCTGTCTCGGCCTGATTTCATGGTTTCTGACAGTAGGCGAAGGCCATGAATTCAGAAGATGCAGTCAATCCACTTGCTGGTAATATTTTTTCCAGATTGGATGAACTGGATCACTGCATGGATCAGTTTGCCATGGGGTTCCAAACGCTCTTGAGTCGCACGGCTCACCTGGAATCTCCCACTGTGGCCGCCCGATACAACCTATGTTGCAGGCCGACCCTGCTGCTGCTCCAGTCTCTGTGCAGGCACATGCCTTGAGTATTACCTCTATAAGAGGTATGTCTGGTTCCGCTCAGCTTCCCCAGCAATTTGAGGGTGATCCAGTCCAATGCAGAGGGTTTCTCAACCAGGTTGAGATATACTTTGAGATACTGCCCCAGGCATTTCCCACGGACAGAAGCAAAGTAGGTTTTATGGTATCTTTGCTTTCTGAGAGAGTCTTGGCCTGGGCAAACTCTCTATGGGAGATGCAAAAACCTGTTGTCTTGAGCTACCTTGAGTTTGTGGCTTTGGTTTAAAGGATATTTGACGTTCCCGCATGCTCCGCTTCTGCTGCCAAGTGCCTCATGTCCATCGAACAGAGTATGAGAACTGTTTCCGACTACACCATTCAATTCCTTACTCTGGCAGCAGAGGTTGCGTGGAACAATGAGGCCCTCGTGGCGGCTTTTTCTCATGGTCTCTCAGATACCATCAAGGATGAGATAGCAGCCCGAGATATACCCACTGAGCTGGAGTTGATCACGTTTGCCATTGAGGCTCTTGACGAGAGACCTCTACAGCCTGCCCATGTGACTCATGAGATGGTTCCGTTGTCCATGGCCTTAGGGGCTCTTCACCATGAGATAATCCAATTCCAAGTTATTTCCTCACCTTAGTTTCCTTAACCCCTCTTTTGATTGGCTCCATACTGAGGTTCTCTCCTGGTCACTACAATGCAGTGAGACATGCTTCTAGAAGGTAGCCAAGGTCCTGTGCATCTCTTCACTCTCCACTCGCAATTTTAGCGACGTCTTTGACAAAAGTCAAGCCGGTAGTTTGCCTCCACAATGGTCGTATGATTGCACAATTGATCTCAACCTGGTGCCATACCCCCTCTTGGCAGGGTTTACCCTTTGTCGGTCTTGGTGAATAAGGCCATGGAGGAGTATGTTGCAGACGCACATTCTCAAGGTTTCATCCGCAAATATTTGTCTCCTGCTGGTACCGGTTTCTTCTTTGTGAAGAAGAAGAGTGGTGAACTGAGACCTTGTATTGATTATAGGGGTCTCAATCATTTCACAATTAAGAATGCCTATCCGATTCCGTTGATTACGTAGTTATTTGACCGCCTTAAGGGAGCAACGGTTTTCCTGAAGCTTGATTTGAGAGGGGCATACAATCTCGTGAGGATTAAGGAGGGCAACGAGTGGAAAACTTTAATACCAGAACAGGCCATTATGAGTACCTCGTAATGCCTTTTGGCCTTTGTAATGCCCCGGCAGTTTTCCAGGAATTTAATAACGATGTCCTCTGAGATTTGTTGCAGTTATGTGTGGTGGTTTATCTCAATGATATCCTCATATTTTCCAAGTCCCTGGAGAGCCACCACACAGATGTCTGTCGTGTGCTTTAGAAACTAAGAGTGAACTATCTCTATTGTAAACTGGAAAAGTGCAAGTTCCATCGTGAACAGGTTAAATTCCTGGGTTATGTCATTTCCACTGCTGGTTTTTGGATGGACCCAGAGAAACTTTTGGCAGTTCTACAGTGGCCCGACCTGTGGGTTTACATCCTCTGCAGCGTATCCTGGACTTTGCAACTATTATCAGAAGTTTATTTGTAACTTCTCGTCTCTGGTCAAGCCCCTGACTGATATGACCAGAAAGGACGGTAATCCACAGAGTTGGTCTCCGGAGTCCATTAAGGCTTTTGAGATTCTCAAGGCTGCCTTTGTTTCTGCTCCGTTGTTGGCACATCCTGTTCCTACGTCAACTTTTATGCTTGGAGCTGATACTTCTGAGACTGGTGTTGTTTCTGCTGTCTCAACTTCCTACCTCTGAGAGCGCTATGCATCCTTGTGGCTACTTTTCCAAGAAATTGTCCCTGCGGAGTGCAATTAGATTGGTGACAGGAAGCTGTTGGTGATCATTTTAGCCCTGAAAGAATGGAGTCGTCTCCTCGAAGGTACCATTGTGCCGGTTCTCATTCTTACTGACCATAAGAATCTCACATTCTTGTCTGAGGCTAAACGCCTCTCTCCCAGAAGGGCGCAATGGGCTCTTTTCTTGCCAAGTTTCAATTACATTGTCTCATTCTTACCCGGTACTAAGAATGTAAGGGCTAGCTCCTTGTCACGACAATTTTCCTCCACTTCCAAGTTGGAGTCGGTTTCCGGTTCCTGTGATTCCTCCTCGTATTCTGGCTATGGTTTGTACCAGTCTCACTTCTCCTTTGGGTGCCAAAATTCTTGCTGCTCAGGTCCATGCTCCTCCTGAGAAACCTTGTGACCGCTGCTTTGTCCCAGAGAGTCTCTGTACTGACATGCTCCAGACTTACCATTCTCCCAAGGCTGCTGGCCACACTGGGAAGAATCAACTCTTTTGGGCCATTTCCCTACAATTTTGGTGGCCTAGTCTATGTGCTGATGTAGCTGCCTTCGTAGCTGCCTGTTCCGTGTGTGCTCAGAGTAAGACTCCACGACACCTTCCAGTGGGCCTCCTACAACCCATACCCAATGGAGAGAGGCCCTGGACCCACCTGTCTATGTGTCCCAGTTCTGGCAAGCCTTTTGTGCACAGTTGGGAATTCAGCTTGCTTTCTCCTCTGCATATCACCCGCAGTCTAATGGGGCAGCAGAATGAGCCAATCAGTCCTACGTTGCTATATTTCTGACCATCACAACAACTGGTCAGACCTGTTACCATGGGCAGAGTTTGCTCACAACAGTGCCTTGAATTCTGCTTCCCGATTGTCCCCATTTTATGGCAAATTATGGTTTACAAACTTCCATGTTGCATGTTGGACGTAAAGATAATTATTTACTTTGGTGTGTTAGCTAGAAGTTCCTGTCAGAAACCATGAAATCAGACCAAGACATAAGTACAGAAGTACAGTTAAATCAAACTTGTTTAACAATAAAAGTAATAAGAACATACGTAGTCAAAACATAGCCAACGTTCAGTAACCGGAATGGATAGTCAACCAAGCCAGAAGTCAGGGATCAACATAGTGGAACAGCAAGCAGGATCTGGAGCCAGAAGGGATGTCAGTAATGTAAGTCTTGAACAGGATCGCAGTAGATAGTTTCTGTGATGTTGACCAAGGCAAAGGCAGAGATCCTGTGGACTGGACGGCTTAAGTAGGCAGGACTGACGAGCAGGATATCATCAACAGCTGAGTAACTGTGAGTCTCCTCCCCAACCTGATGGCCCTGAGCAATTCTGTGTATTCTAGCAGCTGATGATGCTGTAGTCTGAGGTGAGAAAGAATGCTGGAATAAATGCTGGGTAGTTAAATTGTATTTACAGACAGAAATTGTTTTTTAGAACCCTTGGTAGTTCTTACAGCTGTTTGGGGTTCTATTGGGCATGCTAAAATCCCTGTCAGCTTTTTGTTGCAGTCTGTGTCCCTGTTGAACATTTTCCCTTACATCCTGATGGGCAAAACTGTTGCACTGGAGCTAAAAGTTAGCAAAAAATATCTTTAACAGAGGCCAAGATAACGATAAAAACCCAGTAGCGGTTTTAACCCTACCCCACTCTAATCAAAACAAATAAAAAAAAATGTTGTATCATCTAATGAGAGACACAGGACTGTATTAAGTATTGAGTATTTGAATTAACGGCGCTAGCAGAATATTGAACAAAAAATTAATAATATGCTCAAAAACTACGCATTTGCGATTTCTCAAACCAGTGACGCAACTTCCGCCATCCGTGGAACGCACGCCGTCCTATAGGCTGACCCGGAACATACACTGATGCCTGTTTCACACAGATGTCTCATCAGTGGCGTTGTTTGATTGCGCAGCACACACACAGTACTAGCTGTACTTCACTATTGGCTTTTTTCTGCTTTTCCCATTATGATGGATCTACCTCGGTCCAACCACGTGAACACCCATTTGAAATCTTCTCTGAGAATCCATTGCTCTGTACACCAGATCTTGTAGATAATTTTTTTTTTACTCTAGACTGCAAAGCTGAGGGTCCAGTAACTCTGGTGTGTGGGGTCACAAGAGGGAAGTGTGGCACTTGAACGCTTTATCCTGGATTACAGAAGCACTTTATTTTGGAGCATTCAGCACATTATATATATATATATATATATATATATATATATATATATATACACACACACATATATATATATATATATATATATATATATATATATATATATATATATATATATGTGTGTGTGTTTTGATAATATTTTCACGGTTAATGTTTTTGAGCACAATACTGTATTAATTTGTTGTTTAATATTCTGCTAGCGCTGTTAATTTACATATTCATTCTAGAGGTTTTAGTACCTTGGTAATAGCTGCTGCAGGTTATTCGTTGTTTATTCATTAATTATTTCACTTAATACATGTGTATATACTAAATAAAACGTGTGCCAAGTCTTAGACATGGGGACTTGGGGTTATACTGCCAACTTCATGAAAAAAAAAAAAAAATCTTATGTCATCTCTTGTAACTCCGTGCAGGGACGGACCTGTCAGAGCGCCGCTCTCCCCTATGGGGGATCGGGTGACGACGGACCGTAGAGCTCTGCAGACGGATGAAAAAATAGGGTTTTCCTCCGTCTGCAGAAACGGAGCAGAGCGGGCACGGACGAGAGCGGGTGTCAGCGGATGCTCATCCTCTGACACCCGCTATCCCATAGGGATACCTGTATGTCCCTTTTTCATCCAAAAACGGAAGGATGAAAAACGGACATACGGTCCGTCCGTGTGAAAGAGCCCTAATACTGTGTCAGTAGGCCTCAGAGTGTTTTATCTGATCCCCAAACAATGGCACAGCTGTTTGTGTGACCCAATCTCTACTCTCTCACTTTGTTAGTGAAGTGTTCAAACTGAATATACAGTACAGGTCATCAGTATTGCATTGAAAGTTCTAACTGCAACTAATCTGTTGCTTTGTGACTTAAAGAGACATAAACTCTTAAGGTGTTTTTTCCTTAATGTATTCTATGCATTAAAGTAAAAATGTTTCTACTGTCTGGTTGTGCTTGTCTGCATCACCGCTCTCCTCTCTTCATGAATTCACAGGCTACACTAACAGTATAAACAAAATAAATTGCACTAGTCTGTGAATGTAAACAATACTTGTACTGCTATGACACAATAAACAAGTAAAACATCATAAAGTGCAAAGTGCAAAGTGCAAAAAACAAATAGTGAAATCATTAATAGTAAAAAATAAGTAATTTTAGTACAAAGAAAAAAGTCCAAGAATAAGCGTATATTCCACCACCAAGTGAGTTGATGCAGAGTTTTCTGTGGCACGCCAGATTCTGTAGACAAGGACTTCTTACCAGATGGTCGGGACCACCTATGACTAGGATGATCAAACAGGCAAGCAGAATAACCTCTGCGGGGGTAGCAAAAATATAGCCTCCAAGGGCAATGGGATAGCGGATGAATCCTTCACTGTGATCTTCCCTCGCGGCGGGACATCCCAATCATTTAGGGGCAGAAGATATTCATGAAAAGAAAAGGAGCTCCAATAGTGTAATACTGTTAAGGCAAAGTTTATTGAAAAAGGAAAGCCAAATGGCTACTTACAATGCACATAAAATCAATTGCCGGCAAAATTAAAAAAAACACCTGCACTTCCGGGGTCACCCGGGCTGTAATGGGGTCAGCGCGTAGCACCACGCAATATGTTTGTCACACATCCCAGGGGCCCCAGGAAGACATCACGTGTTAAGAAACATGTCGGGCGGTGCAATGCGCCAATGCAGGATCGAGCAGCAACAATACAGGTAAGTATTTGTTAAGAGTCCTTGACTACTGCATGTGGTGTGCCACAGAAAACCCTACATCACGTCTCTTGGTGGTGAAATATACGCTTATTATTTGAGGTTTTTCTTTATACTAAAATGACTTATTTATTACTATTAATGATTTCATTATTTGCTTTTTGCACTTTGCACTTTATGATGTTTCAATTGTTTAGTGTGTCATAGCAGTACAAGTATTTTTTTTACATTCACAGACTTGCGCAATTTATTTTGTTTATGTATGTTACCTGGTTTATATCACTTGGTTTATCACTGCAGTCCTTAGTTCTCATTTCACATTCATATATATTTTAGCGCAGTATATCACCCCCTTTTATACACTGACAGCAGCCATTGGCTCCTGCTGCTGTTAGTCAAATTTAGTGAGGAGGGAGTGGGGGTGTGGCTGATCTGTGCTGTGTGTGTGCTGCAGATGGGCACAATGCTGGATCTATGATCAGCTTTATTATTGTTTGTGACCTTAACACACTAAACTCTGCTTCTAGCACTTTCCAGACCACTATGTAATTTGTCAGTCAAATGCAGTGTGTCCTCCTAGTCCAGACCTGTAGCACAATGTCTGCTGTGACTGTCTCTTCAGATCATTGCCCTTGTTAAAGACACCCTATTGCCAGACCATTTATTTCAATAACATTCTACACATAAGACTATATTTGCATTTAATGTATTTTAGGCATGTTATTTACCTGTAAAAGACTCTCATGTATAGACATCCAAACACCCTGAGACTGCTGCTATGTGCCGCCATCTTGGATGTGATGTCAACGGCCCTAGCAGACTCTGAGCTGTCGCTCAATTGACACTCTATAGTTTTCCTTATCACTCTTCATCTAAATGTTGTATAAGAAGTTGAGGAGCTGGGCCAACACAAAAAGTAATAAGTCCAGAAGAGGAAAGGGCTATGATGTGGAGGGAGGGAGGATGGGTTCACTGCTAGTGAATTGACTCTTCTGAAGTAGATTTGCTAGCATGTTCACAGTTACATTTCAAAGTAAATAAATCATACATTATGGGTAGATAAAACACTGCACACTGATTTCCTGTGATATTACCTGCAATTTTTAAAGTTGATGTCAAGATCTCTTTAAAAGCTGTCTGTCAGCACCTCAGACTGATAGTTCAAAAGTCTCAAATCCCAAGCGTAAACATAATTCCAGCCTCACAAATGTGACAAACTAAATGTGACCTCTGCATCAGCCAGAAATCCTATGACTCCTAATTAATATTCACATGGTTAGCTATTCATTGGATTCCTAGTGAATTGCTTAACATTCGATAATAGGGTCACTTTAAATGTACACGCTTTGCGTGCTGATAGAAAGATATATTAACTAAATCCCTCATTAGAGTACTGATCCTTTTTTAACATGGGAACAACTAGGGGATGGAATATTGGCAACAGTTTACTGAATTTTAGTTACCATTACCAACCATCGGTTTTATCATTTTCATACCTCTGAGGGCTATGTTAAGTACAGAATACCAAGATATTAATTTGTCTGCTGTTGCTTATTGAAAACAGAAACTTTGTAAGTATATTATCCTGTTCTTTAGGGCAGTATGTTCCCAGGAATGCAGACTTCTTGTGTTTTGTGTTTTGGCCATTTGTCTCATACTTCCCTAAACATTCATACAACTAAGTGCACCATACAGCCCCATCCAGCTCATTGAGTTTGACAGGCCACGGGCAGAAAGGCTGTGTCCTCTGCCCACACCTAAATGCCGGAGCCCCATGCACCAGGGCTAATCTTCAGTGTGTTATGGGACGTTATGTTTTTCTACTGCTTTAGCTGAGACACTACAAATTTGAAAAAAATATCGGCACCCACTTTTTAGAGATTTGCTATTTTGTTGTACCATATTGTGCTTTTTTAAACTCTACGGTGTCACAGTTTAGGTTAAAAGTCAATTTTAGATGGGGACTCTCTTTAGATGTTTATATTCTATCAGCATATTTAAGGAGGCTGTGGGAAGACTATTGTAATAATTGCATTTATTACTGATTGTTTTATTGTTTTTATTTTGTTGGTATTGTGTGCAAGTGCACAATCCTTTTGAATTACATGTGCGGTGATTGAGTTGTATAGTATATTTTTTTGGGTATGCTTATGCTTTTGTGTAAACCTGTCCCAGAAGGATGACAGACAACCATGGTCCCAGTGTTTCTGATCAGCCTCAGCTGATCATAATATGCATGATCCAGAATTACTTTCGGGAGTTATTTCCTCTCTGGTGGATATCGACCAGATGGGTTTTATGCCTGGCAAGTCTACGGACACTAACCTGCGACGACTATTTACACACCTACAACTTCCTAATTTTGATTCCCCTACTAGAATCATAGTGTCAATTGATATTTATGGGCAAAAAGTGTGGCGCTAGATGAAACATGTGAGAACACTCTTTACAGACGAAAATATAAAATCTCGACCATTATTGGGTGTTCGAATATAATGTGAAAAAATATGAAGACATTAGTCATATGTGCACTACATGCAATACGTGTATCACTTACAAAAAATACTCGTCTGGTGCACTTTGTGAAATCAGCCAAGTCAACCGATCTTCATGGGCGAAGAGGGTGACGCTGATATGTACGCTAAACAGTAGCAAAAATGTACTAATCTTAAAGATACGTGATGGTATATACCTAAAACGTATGAACCATATAGCCACGGTAGGGATCAGACGCTCTTAGCGAGCGGTGATGGTGATCTTGGTGGGAGTCACGTGCTTTAACGAGCAAATGAAGGTGATCACAGCCTATTGGGTATAGAGGTCCACACCAAATAATAAAGTGAAACTGCAAAGAGTTGAAATCTTACAGCCACAAATTAATAAACATGGACTATTGTGCTGGTATACAAGTTAAACAGTAATCATACGGTCATACTGGGTGATACCATACTGGGTGATACCAGAAAAGGCTTATAAATGAGAAATAGGGACAAACACCCCTAAACCGACATAAATAAGTGGATTAAAACTATGGACAAACACACCAGATTGGACATATGTGTATACAATAACTCATAGAAAACTAATCAAACATCAATTAGGTTAATAGAGAAGTCCATAGCATATCTGGATTCAAATAATTTCCCTTAAAGAAAGCTTGAAAACTGTATCCTCTTGATGTCGGATTCAGTTGCAAACCAGAAGGTGTAAATGAATTCGGTACGCTTACCACATCCGGTGGACCCACTAACCGGTGGTGAGGGGTCAAACGAGCTCAAGATTTTAAGGCTTACGCCTATACTGGATCAATGCTTGAAGTGAGGCTCAGCCAGAGATGTCACTCTCCACTCCCCAAACGAGTCATGATAAATGAGCCCCAGTTGAAGTCTTTATCAGACGAAACGCGTCGGGAGAACCTTGCATATATACCGACTCTAGTGCGTCTTTATGTTTTTGTTTTGCTTTTAAAAATATTTTTATTGGAATGTATTCCGGAAGCAAAAGCAACTTTTTAGCAATAAATTGAGTCCTTTCCTGGACTTTTTACACGATGAGGAGGCCCTCTCTCTCTTTTTTTCTTTATCCATATACCTCCACATGCTGAGATGATCTGCGCGCGGCGGTGAAAGTTTACCTACTGAATGCGTTCTGGTGATCCATTGCCGTTTGGGGAGTGGAGAGTGACATCTCCGGCTGAGCCTCACTTCAAGCATTGATCCAGTATAGGCGTAAGCCTTAAAATCTTGAGCTCGTTTGACCCCTCACCACCGGTTAGTGGGTCCACCGGATGTGGTAAGCGTACCGAATTCATTTACACCTTCTGGTTTGCAACTGAATCCGACATCAAGAGGATACAGTTTTCAAGCTTTCTTTAAGGGAAATTATTTGAATCCAGATATGCTATGGACTTCTCTATTAACCTAATTGATGTTTGATTAGTTTTCTATGAGTTATTGTATACACATATGTCCAATCTGGGGTGTTTGTCCATAGTTTTAATCCACTTATTTATGTCGGTTTAGGGGTGTTTGTCCCTATTTCTCATTTATAAGCCTTTTCTGGTATCACCCAGTATGGTATCACCCAGTATGACCGTATGATTACTGTTTAACTTGTATACCAGCACAATAGTCCATGTTTATTAATTTGTGCCTGTAAGATTTAAACTCTTTGCAGTTTCACTTTATTATTTGGTGCGGACCTCTATACCCAATAGGCTGTGATCACCTTCATTTGCTCGTTAGAGCACGTGACTCCCACCAAGATCACCATCACCGCTCGCTAAGAGCGTCTGATCCCTACCGTGGCTATATGGTTCATACGTTTTAGTTATATACCATCACGTATCTTTAAGATTAGTACATTTTTGCTACTGTTTAGCGTACATATCAGCGTCACCCTCTTCGCCCATGAAGATCGGTTGACTTGGCTGATTTCACAAAGTGCACCAGACGAGTATTTTTTGTAAGTGATACACGTATTGCACGTAGTGCACATATGACTAATGTCTTCATATTTTTTCACATTATATTCGAACACCCAATAATGGTCGAGATTTTATATTTTCGTCTGTAAAGAGTGTTCTCACATGTTTCATCTAGCGCCACACTTTTTGCCCATATATATCTGTTCACAATTCGTCACATTGTTGTGTGTTGGCAGCTTTAGTCTCTGGGTGGCGCAGCTATTTACCCACACTCTTCACTGTCTATTGATATTGAAAAGGCTGTTGATTCAATATACTGGCACTACATGATTAAAGCCCTAGAAAATGTGTTTTGGCCCGATCTTTGGCAAATGGATCTCGCTCCTCTATAGTAATCCTAGGATGGCGATTTGAATAGGCATTAATACTTCCCGCTTCTTTTCAGTAGGTAAAGGGAACCAGGCAGGGTTGCCCCTTATCACCCTTCCTGTTTGCTCTCATGATGGAACCACTGGCAGTTGCTTTGAGAGCATCAGGAGAGGTTAAGGCAATTAAAGTGGGAACTATTGACTAAGGTCTGGCACTAAATGCAGATGACTTGTTGGTATTCCTACGAGACCCGAGAGAGTTGTTAGACGCAGAGTTGCTAATTATGAAAAAATTCACTACATTTTCTGGGGTTGAGAGTTAATTGAAACAAGTCATCCATCTTGCCTCTTGACGCAGGTGCCAAGCAGATTGCAGACCCAGACTTACCACTGCGGTGGGTCTCCCAGATCACATACTTGGGTGTCAAGGTCACGGCGGATGTAGCTGATTACATGCCCCTTAACCTGACACCCATTTTGACCTTCTCTAAACAGAAAGACAAGGTGTGGCAAAAAGCTCCCCTTATCACTAATAGGGAGAATTAACCTATTAAAGATGAAAATTCTCCCTGTTATTTTATATTTTTTAAGGAATGCTCCCATATGGACCCCTAAACCCATTTTCAAAAAGTTAGATGGCATCACCAGCTCATTTTTATGGTCCCCTAAACCACCTAGGATAGGGCTAAGGGTCCTTCAAGATCTATGGGGTCAGGGAGGTTTGGCATTGCCTGACTGGAGAAAGTACCATATAGCTGGCCAATTGGTATTTGCTTACCGCTGGCTGGTTTCAGACGATGGATACTCGGCCACGGTCCTAGAGGCGGCTCACCAGGGATCATATGATTCCCTAAGATTGGCCATTCACAGAGGTACTAAGCTGGATCTTCCCCTTACGACATCTATGAAGGCCACCATCAAAGCTTGGGAGGAGGAGTTAGGCTGGCATGCCCCAGTTATCAGGGCTTTTCACCCTTAACCCCTTTGTGGATGAATCCCAAATTACCACACGTTCATTCCTTTGATGGTCCCATGGGATGGGTGACTATGGGAATCAAATTGCTCAAAGACATCACAAGAGATGGAGAATTATTAACTTCTGAACAGCTCAAACACAGACATGACCTTCCTAACTCGCAATATTTTAGATATCTTCAATTGCGACACGCATTCCAGGTCCAGTTTAGGGACAAGAGTCCTTTCCTTCTGACTTTTAAAACCTGCTTAAGACAGAGGAACTTCCAAAAACCTTATCTGTCATTTACAGAAGAAGAATTGTTTAAAAAAAGGCCAAAGGCAGTACTCAAATGCAGGGAACGGTGGGAGGCCGAAGTCTCTGACATTCAGGGGGAAGACTGGGATGACATATGGGATCATCCTTTTCAACACCTGGTTGCGGAAAGGGATAGGTTGATCAACTTTAAATTTTTGCATAACATTTATTACACACCTGCTCAGCTGGCAATCATATATCAATCTGTTCCGGCAGATTGCTGGAGATGTTCCTTCTCGCCAGCAGCTGCTGATCATATCTTCTGGAATTGTCCTCAGATACAGCAATATTGAACTGCGGTTACCTCCTGCATATCAGAGGTCCTAATGGTCCCAGTCCCTTTGACGATCAGAGTGTGTCTCCTGAGCTTGTTGGAGGAGGTAGTCCTGTCTCGGGCTCATAGAACCCTACTTGATATCCTTTTGTTTTATGGGAGGAAGGCCACTTTGCTACACTCTAGGAAGCCGGAGGCCCTTGATGTGCAATTGTGGATAGGGCTAGTTAACTCAATAATGCCATATTATAAAGCAACATACTTGTCTAGAGGATGTGGGAAGAAAATCGAGAAGGTGTGGCAGGCATGGTATAACTTTATTCCCTAATTGAAATTGAGCCCCTACTGGAGATAAATGGGCGCTACACCAAAAATCATTATAGTATTACACTGAGTTGCAGGTGCACTTTATCCAGGGATACATGTGTAGAAGTGAAGAGTGAAAGAACTGAGTATTTGGGTTGTTGGGTGGAGGGGGGAGGAAGGTTGTTACCTGAATGTTTTAGTTAGTGCTACTGTTAGCTAGTCTGAATCTTTGTTGTACCTGTAAATGTTGACCATGTTGGCCGTATGACTGGCTCGGTGTTGTGCCGAGTCCTTTCTCTAATGTATGTCTTCTTTAAAACTTAATAAAAAGAAATTTACAAAAAAAGTATATACCGAGATACTATAGTCAATCCTTAAAAAAAAGAAAATAATGCGATGTTGGAACATTTGAGAGCATTTGGTAAGCATGCTAATGACATAAAGAAATATAACTTCTACTGCTGTGCATATTTTTGCACATTGTGGCTACCATAATTTAATTGATTCATAGATTTTGCTTAAAGTGGCAGTAAAGGCCCAAAAAATCTTGCACCTTCAAGTTACTAGCATAATGCGGAAGTATGTATCACATCCTGGCACATCATGAAAGACTTGGCTTAAAACAAAGCCCTCCAGCAGCGCGCTGTCACCGCTGACAGACGTCACATGGACATTGCCATGTTTGTAAATGTATCCAAAATACTTATTACAGATGACCGTATTCATTGCAGTATATTTAGGGTAGTCCTTCAAGGAGTTCTATGGTCAGAGAATATACTTTCATATAATAACATCATCATTGTAATAGCAATACAAACAATAATTATTTTATTCCTTTCATGTTGTGAGTGATATCAGCTGGCTATCGCTTTCCACAAATTCCTGGATTCCCTTCATGCTTTGTAGCTTTTCCTCTACTGGTTAATTTTCATTTCTAAGGACTACATGTCCCATGGTACCTTGCTACTTGCAAGCAGTGATTCCTGTACTGACTCTGCCTCCTAAAACTCCTTCACTCTTAGAAGGAAGACTCTGTGAAATGTGTGACACAGCAGTGCCTACTTGCAGGGCCTAGTGAATACGCATCACAGAATTCAAGGAAGTAAACGTGTGGGGTTCTTCACAAAATAAGCTTACAAACTTCAAGATCATTTAGATATTAGCAGTATCCAAGAAATAATTGAAATGCAATGTGGATAAGATCATATTTACATTTAAAATTTTGAGCATAGATACGCTTTAAGTGTAACTATAAAGACACTTGAGGTAGCCCTTGTCACCCAAGCGCCCTTAAAGCTTAGGAAGGCTGTAAAACCATGGTTCAGCTGCCTATTTTTACCAAAGTCTGCCATCAACCCCCCCCCCCTCCCCCCAGCCGACTATGTGAATGAGCCCTAAAAGTTCTATGATGGTGCAGACTTTTCAAGGTTAAAACAGGCAGTGAGGAAGGAATATATTGCCTCCTAGTCCCCTGTCAATCCCCCTCTGAAATGTGATCCATTTCCGGGGTGTTAGGCCCTGCCACAAGTGGAAAGAAACATTAGATCTTTATTTTTTAGACTATTAAACCACAATGCACTTGTGCAGTAAACTGAAGACGGAGCCTTCACAAAGGTAGCAGCATTAAACTGAGAGAGTATTATAAGCTAGATCCATTCTCACTACGTATGCAAACTGTTAACCTGTGATTGGCAATGGCTACCGACTAAGCCACCTTCTATGTCTAAATGATATTAATATCTAAGGCGCCAAAAAAAACTTTTAACACTGAGCAATACAAAACCTTCCTGTGTCTTGCATCTTCTCATTATCTCGAGTTTGGAGTGATCTGACCCATCAGAACAGAAACAAAAGCCTGCGGGTTAACCTCTGGGGGTATTATTAAGTAGCCCAAAAAACTCTGGTGGCAGTGGTGGGTCCCCACTGGCGGTATGTTGTTTTTTTGACTGCTCGCTGCTTCAAGGGATCTCCGACTGGTGGGTTATACAATAGTGCTTTCGTAGCACATGTAAGAGAAATAAATTGAGTTGTGTTGTGTTATGCTTCTGCTAGATCAGTGAACTCATTAGTAAATTGTTGTGTTGAATGAATGAATGAATGATTTGTATAGCGCTGCAAATGCGAACTGAATCGCCTCAAGGTGCTTGGTCTGTCTTTGTTGTCTAGCTTTATTAGAAGAGGTGGGTCTTGAGTTTTTTCCTGAAGGCCCGATGGTTTTCTTCTAAGCGGATGTTGTTTGGTTGAGCGTTCCATAGCCGAGGTCCCTGTACTGCGAATCTTCGTTCTCCCTTAGATTTGTAGTGGGCTTTGGGGATGAGAAGACGGTTTTGGTTTGTTGATCGAAGGCTGCGATTTGGTATGTATTTTTTTATTTTCTCGTGAGGTGAGGCAGAGGGTCTTGAATGTGATCCGATCTTTTACCGTGAGCCAGTGGAGGGTCCTCAGGGATGGGGAGATGGATTCCCAGGGTTTCTTTTTTTATTTTAACGTTTGAAGGCAGTATCTATATTGAGTCTGAAACTTTGATATAAGGTGTGACAGTAAGGCCGCGTACACACGAAGGGACAATCCCGCGGGATTATCCTCTGGACTGAAGTCCAGCGGATAATCCCCTCGTGTGTGGGCGCCGGCGGACTTTTTGGCGCCAAAGTACGGCGCACTAAAGTTTCAGGTTTTGTTTTCAAATTATCCGCTGGACTTGGAAGTCCAGCGGACAATCCCGCCGTTAGTGGGCAAGTCCGCGGGACTTTTGAAATGAACGGACTTGCCGCTCATCGGCAAGTCCGTTCATTTAGCACGTGACTTCAGGTTACGTAGCTAGCGTAGGCAGTTACTGCCGCCGCGCTAGCTCCGTGACCTGGCATGGATTTAAAGGGAATCCCCACGCCGAAAAAACGGCGTGGGGGTTCCCCCCAAATCCATGTCAGACCCTCATCCGAGCACGCAGCCTGGCAGGCCAGGAAAGGGGTGGGGACGAACGAGCGCCCCCCCCCCTCCTGAGCCGTACCAGGCCGCGTGCCCTCAACATGGGGGGTGCCCTGGGGAAAGGGGGGCCGTGCGGCCCCCCCACCCCAAAGCACCTTGTCCCCATGTTGATGAGGACAAGGGCCTCTTCCCGACAACCCTGGCCGTTGGTTGTCGGGGTCTGCGGGCGGGGGCTTATCGGAATCTGGGAGCCCCCTTTAATAAGGGGGCCCCCAGATACCGGCCCCCCACCCTATGTGAATGAGTATGGGGTACGATGTACCCCTACCCATTCACCTAAGGTGTAAAATGTAAAGTAAAAAAAAAACACCCACACTTTTGAAAAAATACTTTATTGCACTGCTCCGGGGGTCTTCTTCCGTCTTGGGGGTCTTCTCGCCGGACTCCCCCGCCATTTACCAAGCTCTTTTACCGAGCGAGGGGAGTCCGGCTACCTTCTTCGTCGTCGCCGCCGTCTGGGGGTCTCGATCCGCCTTCGGGGGTCTTCTTCCGGCTTGGGGGTCTTCTCGCCGGACTCCTCCCCTCTCTTCTGCTCTTTTACCTAGCTCTTTCACGAGGGGAGGAGTCCGGCTACCTTCTTCGTCGTCGCCGCCGTCGTCTGGGGGTCTCGATCCGCCTTCGGGGGTCTTCCGGGGGTCTCTTCTGTTCTTGCGGCGGTCGTCGTCTTCCGCGCCGCCGGCGCCTTGTCCTTCTTCTTCTTGTCCTTCTTGTTCTTCTTCTTCTTCCGATGTTGACCCGTCGCTGTCTCTGCCCGGAATGCCTGTGCCGATCTGCGCTCGGACTTATATAGGGACATGGGGGACAGGGTCACATGTTCATGTCACATGGTGACCCCGCCCCCTTGTGTTGTCACAGTCCCGGAGGATGCTGGGACTGTGACATCGCAAGGGGGCGGGGTCACCATGTGACATGAACATGTGACCCTGTCCCCCATGTCCCTATATAAGTCCGAGCGCAGATCGGCACAGGCATTCCGGGCAGAGACAGCGACGGGTCAACATCGGAAGAAGAAGAAGAACAAGAAGGACAAGAAGAAGAAGGACAAGGCGCCGGCGGCGCGGAAGACGACGACCGCCGCAAGAACAGAAGAGACCCCCGGAAGACCCCCGAAGGCGGATCGAGACCCCCAGACGACGGCGGCGACGACGAAGAAGGTAGCCGGACTCCTCCCCTCGTGAAAGAGCTAGGTAAAAGAGCAGAAGAGAGGGGAGGAGTCCGGCGAGAAGACCCCCAAGACGGAAGAAGACCCCCGAAGGCGGATCGAGACCCCCAGACGGCGGCGACGACGAAGAAGGTAGCCGGACTCCCCTCGCTCGGTAAAAGAGCTTGGTAATGGCGGGGGAGTCCGGCGAGAAGACCCCCAAGACGGAAGAAGACCCCCGGAGCAGTGCAATAAAGTATTTTTTCAAAAGTGTGTGTTTTTTTTTTTTACTTTACATTTTACACCTTAGGTGAATGGGTAGGGGTACATCGTACCCCATACTCATTCACATAGGGTGGGGGGCCGGTATCTGGGGGCCCCCTTATTAAAGGGGGCTCCCAGATTCCGATAAGCCCCCGCCCGCAGACCCCGACAACCAACGGCCAGGGTTGTCGGGAAGAGGCCCTTGTCCTCATCAACATGGGGACAAGGTGCTTTGGGGTGGGGGGGCCGCACGGCCCCCCTTTCCCCAGGGCACCCCCCATGTTGAGGGCACGCGGCCTGGTACGGCTCAGGAGGGGGGGGGGCGCTCGTTCGTCCCCACCCCTTTCCTGGCCTGCCAGGCTGCGTGCTCGGATGAGGGTCTGACATGGATTTGGGGGGAACCCCCACGCCGTTTTTTCGGCGTGGGGATTCCCTTTAAATCCATGCCAGCTTGCGGAGCTAGCGCGGCGGCATTTACTGCCTACGCTAGCTACGTAACCTGAAGTTACGTTCAAAATGAACGGACTGCTCCGTGTGTGGGCAAGTCCGTTCATTTTCAAAAGTCCCGCGGACTTTTGGCCGGCGGATTTTCCGCTGGACAAGTCCGTGCGTGTGTGGGCAAGTCCACCCTCGGAAAGTCCAGCGGACCTAGCCGGAAAGTCCAGCGGATTGTCCGTACGTGTGTACGAGGCATAAGACTTCCCAAGCCTGGCTGCTGGTTAAGTCAATGACCAGCCTGTGTTGAAAAGCCAGTGACTTTTGCATTGTGTGTTGAGTTGTTTATAAATCAACAACAGTGAGGATTGCTTGAAGACAAAATTATTTAAGAAATAAAGTAAAAGCACATAAGGTTATCAGCCCCTAGAATTAGATTGATACTTCCTTCTGCATCTTGATTAATGTGCTACAATATTTGCAGTTTTCTCTAACAAGTGTATAGCTTTTTCTTGCTTTTTCTTGCTTAGTTACATATTAATTGCTTGCTGCAGATATGAGTCATAGGAACTTTAAGCAAGGTAACCCTGAAAACTCTTCTAATGTTCTGAATATTAAGTATAAAACTGCTGGCAAGGTCCCAAGAAAAGCCAATAATTACAGCCGATTTCGGGTTGAAACTTAAATCTGGTGAGATGTTAAAATTTTGTTATAAGGATTTATGGGGAAAATGACACTGATCCGTGATGCAGCAAGTGGTGTGTGTGTGTACACTGAAGGCACAATATAAATCTCAGAACAGGAATAAGGAAAGTTGTTTAGGGAATATGTAAGTGATTAAAGACTGTTATTAAGCAAGGATGATTCTTTTAAACAGAGTGTGCTATGGCGGGTAAACAGACTCGTGAGGACAAGTATAAGAAAACTCTTGAGGACAGGATGATAATGACCACGGAATTAGGAGGTTGCTTTCCTGAGAATGTTAAAGCAAGCCGAGAGACAAAGCCAAGGATCATGTGGAAATGCATTTGGGGCATTCTGGCAGATAGAGAGACTGGTTAATGTGAGGAATAAGGCCTGTTTTATTTGTGGACAGATGAAACACTGTAAGAATGCCTGGCCGCTTATAGTAGGGCAAGTTGCTCAGGGGTCTTTACAAGATACCCCTCAGATAACACAGGGGCAAGCCCTTGTTTGTGAGACTCTTACTTGTGGCACAGAAATATTTTATAAGTACAAGGAGTCCTTGGATTTATTTAACCTTCCCCTCTAAGCCTGCTAAAAGTCTGGCCACACCCACTGTTTGTCATGGCGCACTAGGCACACCGAAGGTCACTGCCTCCCTAAAATGTCCCTCATTCTCAGGATCAAAAGTTAAGATGTATGCAGTGGACATTGGGCTTGTGACACTGTGCTGTATGTTCTATATACTGTACTATACATCATATACTCCACACTCTGTACTGAATGTTCTATAGCATAGGTTCACTGTGAGTTGCATACTTCACACTGCTCCACTCTGTACCATTGTGTTGTACTTTCTATGTATTCCCCACTGTATAACACTGTACAACAAATGTGTCAAACACAAGGCCTGCAAGACAAATTTGTACCACCAGGCCCTTTCATGTGGGCCTCACACTTCTCCTGCAGCAGCAGCAGCAGTTGGCAGCAGAGAGGAGGACAGAACTCCTCTGACAGATCTTATACTTCTCCGTGCAGCCGTGGACAGGCTAGTCTCTGTCCCCCCCTCTCAGCAGTCGGCAGCAGGGAGGATGACAGAACTCCTCCTACAGATCCTGTGCCTCTCTGTGCAGCTGCAGCACCCCCTTGTCTCTGCCTTCCCTGGATTCCCCTGGGACTCCAGCTCCCCGCTGATCCTCCTCCGGACCCTGCACTTTCTGCTTCCCAGATCTGCCTCCAGCTTCTTCGTGGCAGTAGCACAAGGTAAGATGGGTGCACTGTGATGTAAGAGAGGTGGGGGACTCTTGACTTCTTATGGTGGAGGGCTCTTGATATCTGATGTAAGGGGGGGGGGGCTGTACATCTGCCTATAATTATTATGAGTATAATACAATTCTATGCCAGTTGAAAAGGGTCGTACATCAATGTTATCATCCACAAGGAACTTTACTGGAGACTGCTTAGACAGAACACCATGACAGAACCATGTTCTGTCTGCGACCCTCCTTTTCAGCCTTGCATCATCTGCTACAGGAATGTGAGTGGGCTCTGCACCGGTCTGCACCTGCCCTTCGCCGCTTAACTCTTAAGTTATTACTAAAAGCAGTAACAATCAAATGTAGAGGCAATTATTTAATATGATAAAGAGTAGATACATTTGTATAGTCTTACAGATACAAGTACCCCTTTGAGGGCAGCCATAATGCTGATGCAGTTGGCAAGTAAATTGAGTTTAACATCCATTGCTCTACAAATCACACTGCATTTTATATTATCCACACAGCCCCACTATATATATATATTTATATATATATATATATATATTTATATATATATATATATATATATATATATATATATATATATATATATATATATATATATATACTATTCTGCAGTCTGTATGCTATGCATTGTGTAGTCAACACTGGACGCCTCTAAACACTGTGCTCTACATTCTGTATTGGAAGCCATTTATCTCTTTGATTGACAGCAGCGGGAGCCGAGCAAAGTCAGTGAGCTACTGAAGTTAGGGGAGAGAAGAGCTGCGCAGGCACAGCGATGAATCGAATGAGGGCTCAGGTAAGTAAAAAGTGTGGGGGGGGTGAGGGGGGGATGCTGATGTGTAAACATTTTTTTACCTTAATGCATTCCATGTTTAGGCTTTAGAACCACTTTAAAGCGGTTGTATTCCCTTAAATTCAACTTGCACCTACAGGTAAGCCTAGATTAATTCTTACCTGTAGGTACAAGAAATATCTCCTATACTTGCACGGTTTAGGAGATATTTGCAAAGAACATTTTACAACGTTGTCTACGGCACATGCGTGCCGTAGACAACGGTGCATTTACAGGATTAATCCCCATTCACAACTGCGGCTCACCGCAGTTGAAGTGTCCCGCGCGCATGTGCGGAGCGACGTCCTCGTCGCTCTGGCCAATCACAGCGCCGCAGGGGCGCTGTGATTGGCCGGAGCGGCGATATCCGGAAGGGTATCTGTGGAGAGATGGATGCGGCCGGAGGGGGAGAAGAGGACGGCGTCGGGGGCCCTGATCTAAGGTAAGTGATGCATAATGAGCTAGTATGCTAGTCATACTAGCTCATTATGACTTTGTCTTGCAGGTAGTTTGAAAAAAAAAAACGACTAAAAACGGGTATACAACCGCTTTAACAAACAAATATGTACAGACTGCGAAGAGATCTGTACCTTTTCTTTAAGCTGTTCTTGTATTATTCTAATTTACATAGTATAATACAAACGATGCTCCCATACTTTGATTTCCTGATGCCTTCTCTATCAGGATTTGTCAATCTAGTGCATTACCCAAACTTGTAATAAATCTTAATAGGATCCATAATAAAGTGCTAAAAGTTTAACCATATGATAATTCTATTATCACCTGTCAGCTTCATTGATTGTGCAAATGAGCAGATTAAAGTCTTGCAGGTGTCAAACAGTGATGTCATTTTCAATTAAGAGTCAAGGCAATACAGGCTATTGCTCAATTTTCTAGCCTGCAGGACTGGAGCTCAAGAGCTGTGATTCAGCTGTGAATCACTGCAGATGTCGTAGGCATTATCTCATAATAAGTATAAAGCTATGCAGCAGAGCTCAATCTAGTCACATAAAGTGAATATGATATAGATGTGATAGAACAGTGCTAACAATATTCTCAAAATATGTGATATATATCTTATTATGAAAATACTACAAATAAATACATTTGCAATAAAAACACATACAATGTGCAGAATACAACTTGTGAAAATAAAGTCCAGAAAAAAAATATTTTTAAAAATCAATAGTGAAAACGTCCATTGTTAATATATATATATATACAGTATCTCACAAAAGTGAGTACACCCCTTGCAATTTTGTAAATATTTTATTATATCTTTTCATGTGACAACGCTGAAGAAATGACACTTGGCTACAATGTAAAGTAGTAAGTGTATAACTTGTATAACAGTGAAAATTTGCTGTCCCCTTAAAATAACTCAACACACAGCCATAAATGTCTAAACGGCTGGCAACAAAAGTGAGTACACCCCTAAGTGAAAATGTCCAAATTGGGCCCAATTAGCCATTTTCCCTCCCCGGTGTCATGTGACTCGTTAGTGTTACAAGGTCTCAGGTGGAAATGGGGAGCAGATGTGTTAAATTTGGTGTTATGGCTCTGACTCTCTCATATTGGTCAACGGAAATTCAACATGGCACCTCATGGCAAAGAACTTTCTGAGGATCTGAAAAAAAGAATTGTTGCTCTACATAAAGATGGCCTAGGCTATAAGAAGATTGCCAAGACCCTGAAACTGAGCTGCAACACGGTGGCCAAAACCATACAGTGGTTTAACAGGACAGGTTCCACTCAGAACAGGCCTCGCTATGGTCGACCAAAGAAGTTGAGTGCACGTGCTCAGCATCATATCCAGAGGTTGTCTTTGGGAAATAGACGTATGAGTGCTGCCAGCATTGCTGCAGAGGTTGAAGGGTAGGGGTCAGCCTGTCAGTGCTCAGATCATATGCCGCACACTGCATCAAATTGGTCTGCATGGCTGTTGTCCCAGAAGGAAGCCTCTTCTAAAGATGATGCACAAGAAAGCACGGAAAACAGTTTGCTGAAGACAAGCAGACCAAGGACATGGATTACTGGAACCATGTCCTGTGGTCTGATGAGACCAAGATAAACTTATTTGGTTCAGATGGTGTCAAGCGTGTGTGGCAGCAACCAGGTGAGGAGTACAAAGACAAGTGTGTCTTGCCTACAGTCAAGCATGGTGGTGGGAGTGTCATGGTCTGGGGCTGCATGAGTGCTGCCGTCACTGGGGAGCTACAGTTCATTGAGGGAACCATGAATGCCTGTGTACTGTGATATACTGAAGCAGCGCATGAGCCCCTTCCATCAGAGACTGGGCCACAGGGCAGTTTTCCAACATGATAACTACCCCAAACACATCTCCAAGATGACCATTGCCTTGCTAAGGAAGCTGATGGTAAAGGTGATGGACTGGCTAAGCATGTCTCCAGACCTAAACCCCCTTGAGCATCTGTGGGGCATCCTCAAATGGAAGGTGGAGGAGCGCAAGGTCTCTAACATCCAGCAGCTCCATGATGTCATCATGAAGGAGTGAAAGAGGACTCCAGTGGCAACCTTTGAAGCTCTGGTGAACTCCATGCCCAAGAGGGTTAAGGCAGTGCTGGAAAATAATGGTGGCCACATAAAAAATTGACACTTTGGGCCCAATTTGGACATTTTCACTTATGGGTGTACTCACTACACAGAGATGAAACTATTCCTCCTACATAAGTTGTACATGTTCATCTGCAGTCTTCTTTTCTCTACATTAATTCAAAGTGCTGAAATTTATAAGCGTCTGAGAGTTCAGAAACAAGGGGGTGGAGAGCTGAAGTTACACTCAGCAGAGCTCACAGCGGAGAGGTCTGAGAACTGATTGGAGACACACACCTCTTCACACAGCACACAGGAATAGAGCTGAGGCTGTCAACCTGCTGGAGGTCCCTCCCATGTCACCATTTTTCTCTTGGTGTCAGGAAAAATTGTCAGAAGCATGCTGATAGTAAAAGGACACATCAGCAGACAGAAATTACACTTTGTACACATTATAGAGGGATATGCTTTGTCCTGAGGTTTACAACCACTTTAACCACTGAGTACCATCCTGTAAAATCCCTTCATTACCAGAGCAGTTTACAGTTTTCAGAGTTTGACTGACAGATAGAGCTTTCTTTTGGTGGTATTTATTAACCACTACAATACTGGGCACTTTTGCCCCCTTCCTTCCCAGACCATTTTTCAGCTTTCGGCGCTCTCGCAATTTCAATGACAATTGCACGGTCATGCTACACTGTACCCAAATTAATTTTTTATCATTTTGTTCGCACAAATAGAGCTTTCTTTTGGTGGTATTTATTCACGACTCCGTTTTAAATTTTTTGTGCTATAAGCAAAAAAAGAGCGGAAATTTGGGAAAAAAACTATATTTTCTTCTTTCTATTTTAAAAGAAATCCAATAAAATCGAATTTTGTCATAAATTTAAGCCAAAATGTATTCTGCTACATGTTTTTGGTAAAACAAATTCTGTTAAGTGCATAATAATTGGTTTGTGTGATCACAGACATATGTACGCAAATGATCATGTACAGATGTGTGCAGGTTATCACGGACATATGTGTGCAGATAATCATTGGGACATGTAATTTTAGTGGGACATGTGTTTTGGGGACATTGTGTGGGGACATGTGTGTTTATACTGTGTGGTGGCATGTGTGTTTACACTAGGTTGGTGATCAGTGAGTAAAAAGCTGTAAAAAACAGCACATACTCACTGATCACCAGCCGGCTGCAGCGATCTGCTCTCCTCTCCTCACTGACAACTTCCATGTGAGGAGAGGAGAGCCGTTTGCCTAGCAACCGACTCTGTGTTTACATCACAAGGCGGCTGTAATTGGACACGACCGTCATGTGATCAGGAGGGCCAATCACAGAGCCCTCCTGCCGATCGGAGATGCGCTGTGTCCGTGTGACACGAGCGCATCGGGATTGCGCCGCTGCGCGGGCACATGTGCGTGATCCCCCTCCTTCTGAGGGATGTTCCTGAATGTCCACTCAGAAGAAGAGAGTGCCCACCCGGCCGTTTATATGCATTGGCCGGATGGGAAGTGGTTAAACATTGTTTTTTTAATAGGTCGTGATGACCACCGGCCACGAGCAATTGCGAGCACGAGAGGTAGAACAAGTACGTGTGTGTGTAAACACACAAATCTCTGTTCTGTGAGGAGTGACAGATCGTGAGTTCCTAATAGCTAGGAACCACAATCTGTCATTTCATCTAGGTCAATCCCCTCCCTCTACAGTTAGAAACACACACAGGGAACACAGTTAACCCCTTGATCGCCACCTAGTGTTAAACCCTTCCCTGCCAGTGACATTTTTACAGTAATCAATGCATTTTTATAGCACTGATCGCTGTATAAATGCCAATGGTCCCAAAAATGTGTCAAAAGTGTCCGATGTGTCCGCTATAATGTTGCAGTCCTGATAAAATTTGCAGATCGCCGCCATTACTATTAAAAAAATAATAATAATAATAAAAATGCTATAAATTTATCCCCTATTTTGTAGACGCTGTAACTTTTGCGCAAACCAATATATATATATGCTTATTGCTATTTTTTTGCCAAAAATATGTAGAATACATATCGGCCTAAACCATGTATTGGAGTTGAAAAGCGGCCGTGAATCACGTGACCGGCCTGAAGACAGCTCTAAATAGCTATTTGCACTGCTCATTTTTAGAAAGGATTTACACAGTGTTGTATGTTTTCCTTTACAAAGTTTCTTGGTGATCTCTATCCCCCATTGTTTTCATGTTTATGCATGACCTTAAGGAACCACATTTGTTAATTTAGGTGGGGGCCTCAGCATAGGGATACAGTTCTGATTTTGAACTACCCTGTGCACTAATTAATTATTGGTCTGCCTAGGTGTCTTTTTATACATATTTTTGATTAACTGTTTATGCGGGATATTCTCAGTATCCCTTCCCAGTCATCCGGCAACCTAAATTTTTCAATATTGCTTGATTATCTATCAATTTTTCTATTTGAATTGGAAGGTGTATTGGGAGTGACCCACACCCAAATAAATTGAACGATAAGATTGACCAGGAAATATCAGCAGCATTTAACCCCGATCCAACAGCATCAGATTCATCTCATGAATCTCTCAAAAAGTTGTTTAGGAATCACAAAAATGTATTAATAAACATCTCAATAGGAAATGGGATATCTCCTCCCTGAGTTCCCATATTGTCTAGGAGGTAATTCCTATGGGATCCAGGAAGAAGATAATCCCAGCAGAACACCTGCAAACCCCAAGGTTCATTGAGAAATGGAAGAAGAGCTGTGTGGATAGAGGTTTTGATATAATGCGATTGATTGTGGAGGAGGAGAAAGCTGAACTGCATGAGATTCAGGTTGAGATTGATGAGAGTGCTGCACTACTGGAACCATTCAAACAGGATCAGGAATTTGAAAAAAAAAAGAGTTTTTAAAGAGGGAGGTTGAGAGAGTACAGAAAAATCTGAGGACCTCCAAACAGGAAGAATTTTGCCAACACATACGGGTCTGGGAAAGTGACCTAATCTTTGACCTTGTGGTAGAAGTAGATCCAGATGTGGCAGGGGTAGAAATAATAGGCCTTCTAAAAGTGGGATTTCATCATCTGAGAGTGAATCAGAACATATAGACAAATCAGTGACTTTTTTAGACAACGTCCACACTATACAGAACGACGCAGGTCCGTCAAAAACGATGACCGGAACCAATCAGAAAGGAGCAAAAAGAAAAGAAAAGGAAAAGAGAACCAAACCAAACAAATATCACAGACAAACCAGATCAGGGAATTGCAAGAGTTAATACAGCCAATTTCCACTATGACTGATCCCAACAGAGAAACTACTCAGGACTAAGGATGGGCCCGGTGCTCGATGCGAACCCACGTTCGCATCGAGCACCGGGCGTTCGCTCGCTCGGCGAGCCCCGAACTATTTTGGCCGCTCGCACCACGTTCGTGTGATGCGCGCGGCCCCGCAATGCATTGCGGCCGGCGCGGCCGACGCAGTGCATTGCTGGCTGATGATTGGCCAAGCATGCACTGTGACCCCGCATGCTTGGCCAATCACAGCCCCGGAAACTCGAAGAGCCATAATTGGCTACAGGCAGGACGCCTGTAGCCAATTACAGCTCAGGGGCTGTAGTACACGCCCCCCCCTATAAAACGCCGCCACGCCGTCTGCGCCGGTCACATGCTGTTCCGGCGCAGATTGAGCAGGCTGTTTCTGTGACACTCTGCTGCATTTAGATAGATAGAGAGATTCATTTGCAGAGATTGAGTTAGATAGATTCAGTTACAAAGATTGATTGACAAAGAGGGGCTTGTAGTGTGCTCGTGGCAGGCAGGCAGAGCTCCTATATTTTGTTACCAGAAGCACCTATAGGACTTGTAGTGTGTTCGTGGCAGGCAGGCAGAGCTCCTATATTTTGTTACCAGAAGCACCTATAGAACTTGTAGTGTGTTCGTGGCAGGCAGGCAGAGCTCCTATATTTTGTTACCAGAAGCACCTATAGGACTTGTAGTGTGTTCGTGGCAGGCAGGCAGAGCTCCTATATTTTGTTACCAGAAGCACCTATAGGACTTGTAGTGTGTTAGTGGCAGGCAGGCAGAGCTCCTATATTTTGTTACCAGAAGCACCTATAGGACTTGTAGTGTGTTCGTGGCAGGCAGGCAGAGCTCCTATATTTTGTTACCAGAAGCACCTATAGGACTTGTAGTGTGTTAGTGGCAGGCAGGCAGAGCTCCTATATTTTGTTACCAGAAGCACCTATAGGACTTGTAGTGTGTTCGTGGCAGGCAGGCAGAGCTCCTATATTTTGTTCCCAGAGGCACCTATAGGACTTGAAGTGTGTTAGTCCCATTACACACACAGAGCTATATTTTCTTCCCAGAAGCACCTATAGGACTTGAAGTGTGTTAGTCCCATTACACACACAGAGCTATATTTTCTTCCCAGAAGCACCTATAGGACTTGAAGTGTGTTAGTCCCATTACACACACAGAGCTATATTTTCTTCCCAGAAGCACCTATAGGACTTGAAGTGTGTTAGTCCCATCACACACACAGAGCTATATTTTGTTCCCAGAAGCACCTATAGGACTTGAAGTGTGTTAGTCCCATTACACACACAGAGCTATATTTTCTTCCCAGAAGCACCTATAGGACTTGAAGTGTGTTAGTCCCATCACACACACAGAGCTATATTTTGTTCCCAGAAGCACCCATAGGACTTGAAGTGTGTTAGTCCCATCACACACACAGAGCTATATTTTGTTCCAGAAGCACCTATAGGACTTGAAGTGTGTTAGTCCCATTACACACACAGAGCTATATTTTGTTCCCAGAAGCACCTATAGGACTTGAAGTGTGTTAGTCCCATCACACACACAGAGCTATATTTTCTTCCCAGAAGCACCTATAGGACTTGAAGTGTGTTAGTCCCATTACACACACAGAGCTATATTTTGTTCCCAGAAGCACCTATAGGACTTGAAGTGTGTTAGTCCCATTACACACACAGAGCTATATTTTCTTCCCAGAAGCACCTATAGGACTTGAAGTGTGTTAGTCCCATTACACACACAGAGCTATATTTTCTTCCCAGAAGCACCTATAAGACTTGAAGTGTGTTAGTCCCATTACACACACAGAGCTATATTTTCTTCCCAGAAGCACCTATAGGACTTGAAGTGTGTTAGTCCCATCACACACACAGAGCTATATTTTGTTCCCAGAAGCACCTATAGGACTTGAAGTGTGTTAGTCCCATTACACACACAGAGCTATATTTTCTTCCCAGAAGCACCTATAGGACTTGAAGTGTGTTAGTCCCATCACACACACAGAGCTATATTTTGTTCCCAGAAGCACCTATAGGACTTGAAGTGTGTTAGTCCCATCACACACACAGAGCTATATTTTGTTCCCAGAAGCACCTATAGGACTTGAAGTGTGTTAGTCCCATTACACACACAGAGCTATATTTTGTTCCCAGAAGCACCTATAGGACTTGAAGTGTGTTAGTCCCATCACACACACAGAGCTATATTTTCTTCCCAGAAGCACCTATAGGACTTGAAGTGTGTTAGTCCCATCACACACACAGAGCTATATTTTGTTCCCAGAAGCACCTATAGGACTTGAAGTGTGTTAGTCCCATTACACACACAGAGCTATATTTTCTTCCCAGAAGCACCTATAGGACTTGAAGTGTGTTAGTCCCATCACACACACAGAGCTATATTTTGTTCCCAGAAGCACCTATAGGACTTGAAGTGTGTTAGTCCCATTACACACACAGAGCTATATTTTCTTCCCAGAAGCACCTATAGGACTTGAAGTGTGTTAGTCCCATCACACACACAGAGCTATATTTTGTTCCCAGAAGCACCTATAGGACTTGAAGTGTGTTAGTCCCATTACACACACAGAGCTATATTTTGTTCCCAGAAGCACCTATAGGACTTGAAGTGTGTTAGTCCCATTACACACACAGAGCTATATTTTCTTCCCAGAAGCACCTATAGGACTTGAAGTGTGTTAGTCCCATCACACACAAAGAGCTATACTTTGTTCCCAGAAGCACCTATAGGACTTGAAGTGTGTTAGTCCCATCACACACACAGAGCTATATTTTGTTCCCAGAAGCACCTATAGGACTTGAAGTGTGTTAGTCCCATCACACACACAGAGCTATATTTTCTTCCCAGAAGCACCTATAGGACTTGAAGTGTGTTAGTCCCATCACACACACAGAGCTATATTTTGTTCCCAGAAGCACCTATAGGACTTGAAGTGTGTTAGTCCCATTACACACACAGAGCTATATTTTCTTCCCAGAAGCACCTATAGGACTTGAAGTGTGTTAGTCCCATCACACACACAGAGCTATATTTTGTTCCCAGAAGCACCTATAGGACTTGAAGTGTGTTAGTCCCATTACACACACAGAGCTATATTTTCTTCCCAGAAGCACCTATAGGACTTGAAGTGTGTTAGTCCCATCACACACACAGAGCTATATTTTGTTCCCAGAAGCACCTATAGGACTTGAAGTGTGTTAGTCCCATTACACACACAGAGCTATATTTTGTTCCCAGAAGCACCTATAGGACTTGAAGTGTGTTAGTCCCATTACACACACAGAGCTATATTTTCTTCCCAGAAGCACCTATAGGACTTGAAGTGTGTTAGTCCCATCACACACAAAGAGCTATACTTTGTTCCCAGAAGCACCTATAGGACTTGAAGTGTGTTAGTCCCATCACACACACAGAGCTATATTTTGTTCCCAGAAGCACCTATAGGACTTGAAGTGTGTTAGTCCCATCACACACACAGAGCTATATTTTCTTCCCAGAAGCACCTATAGGACTTGAAGTGTGTTAGTCCCATCACACACACAGAGCTATATTTTGTTCCCAGAAGCACCTATAGGACTTGAAGTGTGTTAGTCCCATTACACACACAGAGCTATTTTTTCTTCCCAGAAGCACCTATAGGACTTGAAGTGTGTTAGTCCCATCACACACACAGAGCTATATTTTCTTCCCAGAAGCACCTATAGGACTTGAAGTGTGTTAGTCCCATTACACACACAGAGCTATATTTTCTTCCCAGAAGCACCTATAGGACTTGAAGTGTGTTAGTCCCATCACACACACAGAGCTATATTTTCTTCCCAGAAGCACCTATAGGACTTGAAGTGTGTTAGTCCCATTACACACACAGAGCTATATTTTCTTCCCAGAAGCACCTATAGGACTTGAAGTGTGTTAGTCCCATCACACACACAGAGCTATATTTTGTTCCCAGAAGCACCTATAGGACTTGAAGTGTGTTAGTCCCATTACACACACAGAGCTATATTTTGTTCCCAGAAGCACCTATAGGACTTGAAGTGTGTTAGTCCCATTACACACACAGAGCTATATTTTCTTCCCAGAAGCACCTATAGGACTTGAAGTGTGTTAGTCCCATCACACACACAGAGCTATATTTTCTTCCCAGAAGCACCTATAGGACTTGAAGTGTGTTAGTCCCATCACACAGAGCTCCTCTATTTTCTTTGCATAAGCACCCACAGGACTTCTAGTGTGTTAGTGGCATCACACAGAGCTCCTATATATTCTTCTCAGCAGCACCCACAGGACTTCTAGTGTGTTAGTGGCATCACACAGAGCTCCTCTATTTTCTTTGCAGAAGCACCCATAGGACTTCTAGTGTGTTAGTGGCATCACACAGAGCTCCTATATATTCTTCTCAGCAGCACCCACAGGACTTCTAGTGTGTTAGTGGCATCACACAGAGCTCCTCTATTTTCTTTGCAGAAGCACCCACAGGACTTCTAGTGTGTTAGTGGCATCACACAGAGCTCCTATATATTCTTCTCAGCAGCACCCACAGGACTTCTAGTGTGTTAGTGGCATCACACAGAGCTCCTCTATTTTCTTTGCATAAGCACCCACAGGACTTCTAGTGTGTTAGTGGCATCACACAGAGCTCCTCTATTTTCTTTGCAGAAGCACCCACAGGACTTCTAGTGTGTTAGTGGCATCACACAGAGCTCCTCTATTTTCTTTGCAGAAGCACCCACAGGACTTCTAGTGTGTTAGTGGCATCACACAGAGCTCCTATATATTCTTCTCAGCAGCACCCACAGGACTTCTAGTGTGTTAGTGGCATCACACAGAGCTCCTCTATTTTCTTTGCATAAGCACCCACAGGACTTCTAGTGTGTTAGTGGCATCACACAGAGCTCCTCTATTTTCTTTGCATAAGCACCCACAGGACTTCTAGTGTGTTAGTGGCATCACACAGAGCTCCTCTATTTTCTTTGCATAAGCACCCACAGGACTTCTAGTGTGTTAGTGGCATCACACAGAGCTCCTCTATTTTCTTTGCAGAAGCACCCATAGGACTTCTAGTGTGTTAGTGGCATCACACAGAGCTCCTATATATTCTTCTCAGCAGCACCCACAGGACTTCTAGTGTGTTAGTGGCATCACACAGAGCTCCTCTATTTTCTTTGCATAAGCACCCACAGGACTTCTAGTGTGTTAGTGGCATCACACAGAGCTCCTCTATTTTCTTTGCATAAGCACCCACAGGACTTCTAGTGTGTTAGTGGCATCACACAGAGCTCATCTATTTCTTTGCAGAAGCACCCACAGGACTTCTAGTGTGTTAGTGGCATCACACAGAGCTCCTCTATTTTCTTTGCAGAAGCACCCATAGGACTTCTAGTGTGTTAGTGGCATCACACAGAGCTCCTATATATTCTTCTCAGCAGCACCCACAGGACTTCTAGTGTGTTAGTGGCATCACACAGAGCTCCTCTATTTTCTTTGCAGAAGCACCCATAGGACTTCTAGTGTGTTAGTGGCATCACACAGAGCTCCTATATATTCTTCTCAGCAGCACCCACAGGACTTCTAGTGTGTTAGTGGCATCACACAGAGCTCCTCTATTTTCTTTGCATAAGCACCCACAGGACTTCTAGTGTGTTAGTGGCATCACACAGAGCTCCTCTATTTTCTTTGCATAAGCACCCACAGGACTTCTAGTGTGTTTAGTGGCATCACACAGAGCTCCTCTATTTTCTTTGCAGAAGCACCCATAGGACTTCTAGTGTGTTAGTGGCATCACACAGAGCTCCTCTATTTTCTTTGCAGAAGCACCCATAGGACTTCTAGTGTGTTAGTGGCATCACACAGAGCTCCTATATTTTCTTCTCAGCAGCACCCACAGGACTACCGACTACAATGGCTGGAAGACCGCCAAGGGGAGGCAGAGCGTTGCAGAGCCAAGAACACAGGGCAGGCAGGCTCTGTTTCTAGTGGACGTGGCCGTGGACGTGGACGTGGTCGTGCATCGTCATCAGCACGTGGCCATGGGACACGCGCGTCTTTGTTTTCGGCAGCTGGACATGTGGAGCCGCATCATGCTGAAGGCTTGGTAGAATGGATGACCAAGCCCTCCTCATCCTCCTCATCCTCTCTCACCCAGGCTCAGGGTACTGACAGAGCATCATCAGCCACCCCTTCCCTAGACCCACCATGTCCTCCTGAGGAGTCCCCCGAACTCTTTGAGCACAGTGTTTGGTACATGCTCCAGGAGGATGCCCAACGATTCGAAGGCTCGGGATGACGATACCCAGCTTGAGGAATCTGGCAGTACAGTTCCACCAGCTGCAGCTTACTGCCAGGTTTGCTCTAGTGGTGAAGAGGGAGGGGATGATGAGGTCACTGACTCCACGTGGGTGCCTCAAGGGAGAGAGGATGAGGAGGAGGACGAGGAGGAGGAGGATGCGGCGTCACATGTCCAACGAGGCAGGATGCCCCCTGGAGGCCAGGTAGAGGCCAGCACAGCAACTGTACAACACCGCAGAGCTCCGCCTGTGCAGGGTGCTGCCTCTGCATGTTATCAGAAAAGTTCTTTGGTGTGGGCCTTTTTTGAGACGAGTGCAGCAGATCGCACCACTGCTATTTGCAATATTTGTCTCAAGCGTATCTCGCGTGGCCAAAACATCAGCCGCTTGGGCACGACAAGCATGACCAGACATATGGCGACCTGCCATGCAGCTCGTTGGCAGGCACACATAAAAGACCCACACCAAAGAACTAAGCGGACCTCTCCTTGCTCCTCCTCAGCTGGGATCTCCATCCCCACTACACCTTCAGTCCTCTCTGAAAGCTGCTCTGAGAGGACTGAAGGTGTAGAATTCGGTGTGTCACAACCAAGTACTTGCAGTACACCGACGTCCGAATGCAGCAGGCAAATTTCCCTGCCCCAGCTGCTGGACCGTAGAAAGAAGTACACTCCCAGCCATCCACATGCCCAGCGGTTGAATGCTAGCCTTGCTAAATTGCTAGCACTTCAACTGCTGCCTTTTCAGTTGGTAGACTCGGCCCCCTTCCGTGAGTTTGTTCAATGTGCGGTTCCTCAGTGGCAGGTTCCCAAACGCCACTTTTTCTCGCGGAAGGCGATTCCGTCTCTCTACCGGCATGTGGAGGGCAATGTCCATGCCTCGCTGGACAGGGCGGTCAGCGGTAAGGTGCATATTACCGCTGACTCATGGTCCAGCAGGCATGGACAGGGACGGTACCTTTCTTTCACGGCCCATTGGGTCACTCTATTGGCAGCTGGGAGGGATGCAGGACAAGGTGCAGTAGTGTTGGAGGTTGTTCCGCCACCACGCCTCCAAAACGCGACTACTGCTACTGGTTGTGACACACCTCTCTCCTCCACCCCCCTCCTCTTCTTCTTCCTCCAGTGCTCTGTCCTTGGAACCAGCGGTGCTCCGTAGGCGTACAAGGGGCTACGCAAGTACGCAGGCAAAAAGATGCCATGCCGTGCTTGCGCTGGTGTGTTTGGGGGACAGGAGCCACACTGGGCCAGAGGTTCTGGCAGCTCTGCAGGGGCAGGCCGAGAGGTGGTTGACGCCACGTCAGCTTAAGCCAGGAATGGTCGTTTCTGACAATGGCACCAACCTCCTCTCCGCCCTGCGACAGGGGCAGCTCACCCATGTGCCCTGCATGGCTCACGTCCTCAACCTGGTGGTGCAGCGGTTCTTGGGCAGGTTCCCAGGCTTACAGGATGTCCTGAGGCAGGCCAGGAAAGTCTGTGTGCATTTCCGCCGATCTTATAATGCCAGTGCTCGGCTGACTGAGCTGCAAAAGGAGCTGAACCTGCCCAAGAACCGCCTAATATCTGACATGCCCACCAGGTGGAACTCAACGTTGGCCATGCTGCAGCGACTGCACACGCAGCAGAGGGCCATCAATGAGTACCTTTGCGACTACGGCACCAGGACAGGGTCAGGGGAGCTTGGTTTTTTTTCCCCACGTCAGTGGAGCATGATCAGGGATGCATGCACTGTCCTCTCACCATTTGAGGAGGCCACGAGGATGGTGAGCAGTGACAGTGCATGCATCAGTGACACTGTCCCTCTTGTCCACCTGTTGGAGCATACGCTGCGTGGGATAATGGACAGGGCACTTGAGGCAGAACAGAGGCAGGAAGAGGAGGACTTCCTTGCCTCTCAAGGCCCCCTTTATCCGGACAGTGTTCCTTCTGTCCCACCCATCACACAGGAAGAGGATGAGGAGGAGGAGGAGGAGGAGGAGGAGGAGGATTGTGTGAGCATGGAGGTGGAGCCTGGCACTCAGCATCAGCAGCAGCAGTCTTTTAGGGATGATGTACAGTCCCAACAAGCCAGTGGACTTGTACGTGGCTGGGAGGAGGTGGCTGGCGATCATGTCATCCTCAGTGACCCAGAAGACTCCGGACCGAATGCCTCAGCTAACCTACGCTGCATGGCCTCCCTGATCCTGCAAAGCCTGCGGAAGGATCCTCGTGTTCTTCGGATCAAGGAGAGGGACCATTACTGGCTGGCCACTCTCCTTGATCCGCGGTACAAGGGTAAGGTTGCGGACCTTATCTTGCCGTCGCAGAGGGAGCAGAGGATGAGACATCTCAGGGAGGCCTTGCAGAAAGGTCTGTGCAACGCGTTCCCAGAAACTGGGAGGCTACAAACTCCTGGTCCTGGGCGACGAGTTGCTGAGGCTTCGGTCAGTGGCAGAAGGAGCGGTGGGGAAGGTGGACGTCTGACCGATGCGTTCAGACAATTTTTTAGTCCGCAGCCCCAAGGTATGATCGGTTCCAGCAACCATCGCCAGCGTCTGATATACATGGTGCAGGAATACCTTGGGGCAAGGTCAGACTTGGACACCTTTCCCACCGAAAATCCTCTGGCTTACTGGGTCCTGAGGATGGATCACTGGCCAGAGCTTGCACAGTATGCAATTGAGCTACTGGCCTGTCCTGCCTCCAGCGTTCTTTCCGAACGCACATTCAGTGCTGCTGGAGGATTTGTGACTGATCATAGGGTGCGCCTGTCCACCGCCTCGGTTGATCGACTGACATTCATCAAAATGAATCAGTCTTGGATCACCACCAGCTACCAGGCACCTGAGGCGGATATAACCGAATAATTTTTAATGTCACATCCCTTCAAGACTGCCTATGCTGATGCTGAGTGACTGTCCTCTTATGTTCACTGACTATCCTCTTCCTCCTCCTCAATGATCCATGCCACAGCACCAGTGCCTAAGGCACAATTTTTCAGCCCCTGTTTAACAGGGGCGTGTACTTACAATTTTTAAAAAAAATGCTTCGCAACACGTGTGACTGCTGTGCTCCAAGTACAGTCTCTGTGAGGGCCGTGTTGCAGTGTTGTGGCACCAGCACCAGTGCCTAAGGCACAATTTTTCAGCCCCTGTTTAACAGGGGCGTGTACTTACAATTTTTTAAAAAAATGCTTCGCAACACGTGTGACTGCTGTGCTCCAAGTACAGTCTCTGTGAGGGCCGTGTTGCAGTGTTGTGGCACCAGCACCAGTGCCTAAGGCACAATTTTTCAGCCCCTGTTTAACAGGGGCGTGTACTTACAATTTTTTAAAAAAATGCTTCGCAACACGTGTGACTGCTGTGCTCCAAGTACAGTCTCTGTGAGGGCCGTGTTGCAGTGTTGTGGCACCAGCACCAGTGCCTAAGGCACAATTTTTCAGCCCCTGTTTAACAGGGGCGTGTACTTACAATTTTTTAAAAAAATGCTTCGCAACACGTGTGACTGCTGTGCTCCAAGTACAGTCTCTGTGAGGGCCGTGTTGCAGTGTTGTGGCACCAGCACCAGTGCCTAAGGCACAATTTTTCAGCCCCTGTTTAACAGGGGCGTGTACTTACAATTTTTTTAAAAAAATGCTTCGCAACACGTGTGACTGCTGTGCTCCAAGTACAGTCTCTGTGAGGGCCGTGTTGCAGTGTTGTGGCACCAGCACCAGTGCCTAAGGCACAATTTTTCAGCCCCTGTTTAACAGGGGCGTGTACTTACAATTTTTTAAAAAAATGCTTCGCAACACGTGTGACTGCTGTGCTCCAAGTACAGTCTCTGTGAGGGCCGTGTTGCAGTGTTGTGGCACCAGCACCAGTGCCTAAGGCACAATTTTTCAGCCCCTGTTTAACAGGGGCGTGTACTTACAATTTTTTAAAAAAATGCTTCGCAACACGTGTGACTGCTGTGCTCCAAGTACAGTCTCTGTGAGGGCCGTGTTGCAGTGTTGTGGCACCAGCACCAGTGCCTAAGGCACAATTTTTCAGCCCCTGTTTAACAGGGGCGTGTACTTACAATTTTTTAAAAAAATGCTTCGCAACACGTGTGACTGCTGTGCTCCAAGTACAGTATCTGTGAGGGCCGGGTTGCAGTGTTGTGGCACCAGCACCAGTGCCTAAGGCACAATTTTTCAGCCCCTGTTTAACAGGGGCGTGTACTTACAATTTTTTAAAAAAATGCTTCGCAACACGTGTGACTGCTGTGCTCCAAGTACAGTCTCTGTGAGGGGTTGCAGTGTTGTGGCACCAGCACCAGTGCCTAAGGCACAATTTTTCAGCCCCTGTTTAACAGGGGCGGGTAATTACAAATCTTGATCTAATAGTTCACAGCAGGGCCCATTCCTGCGCCCACCAAGAGTAACTATGAGGGCCTGCAGTCTTGTGGCAACACCGTCCACCACCACCGCCAAAGGCCCAATTTTTCTGCCCTGTTCATCAGGTGCTTGCAATTACAAATCTTGATCTAATAACTCACAGCAGGGCCCATTCCTGCGCCCACCAAGAGTAACTATGAGGGCCTACAGTCTTGTGGCAACACCGTCCACCACCACCGCCAAAGGCCCAATTTTTCTGCCCTGTTCATCAGGTGCTTGCAATTACAAATCTTGATCTAATAACTCACAGCAGGGCCCATTCCTGCGCCCACCAAGAGTAACTGTGAGAGCTTACAGTCTTGTGGCAAAACCGTCCACCACCACCACCACCACCACCCCCAATTTTTCTGCCCTGTTCAACAGGTGCATGCAATTACAAATCTTGATCTATTAACTCACAGCAGGGCCCATTCCTGTGCCCACCAGTCTTGTGGCTACACCAACATCTAATAGGGCAAATTTCTGCAGAGTATATACGCCAGGCCCCTACTTTCAAACATCCAACTTACAAACGACTCCTACTTGCAAATGGAAAGAGAAAACAGGAAGTGAGAGGAAATCTACCCCTAGGAAGGGAAATTCTATCCTGTTAGATTTAATTTGGGAAAAAGGTATCTCCTCTCTACTGATACTTTATCACCAATCCTTGTTTCAATTAAAACCCCACTTTTCCAAAAACATTTGTCATTGGGACGGAAAGTGAGGTGACATGTTCTGAACAGATGTGCAAAGACAGCAAATGTTACAGGGGTGATAACCCCTCCCTATGTTCTCCAAAAAGCTTAAAAATAGATTTTTTTGGGATGGAGCTACACTTCATAATGTACCTGTTCAGATTCTACTTAAGATCAAACCTAAAGCCGCAAGTGGTTTTAAATGGCTTCTTTTTTTCCTTTACAAATGTCATTTTGTGCAAGGACAGTTCTAAACACGGGAAACACATGCCACTTCACAGGCATACTTTGGACACCCCCCAGGTACCATATTTAAAGGAAAATGTCACTTTTTTTTTTTCACTTTATGCATCATTAAAATGACTGCTCCCGAAAAAACGTTAGTTTTTAAAAGTTCTTTTTGCATTGATATATGTCCCCTGGGGCAGGACCCGGGTCCCCAAACCTGTTTTATGACATTAACATGCATATTGGCCGTTGTAATTAGCACTTTTGATTTCGAACGTTCGCGTCCATTATAACGTATAGGGTTCGAAAATTCGCGCGAACTTTCGGTCCGTTCGAAGGTTCTGGTTCGAACCGAACCCGGGGGTGTTCGGCTCATCCCTACTCAGGACTTAAAAATAGTCAACCTATCCGAGTTCCCCCTTAATACACATCATATCTCATTACTACAAAAGGGCTTATCTTTCTCTCCCACGGCTTCTATGAACGAATTTGAGGTCTTTAAAGACCCGTTTTTGAGGAAAGGGGCTTTAAGCTACTGGCATAGAAGTAGACAGTCCAATTTACCACCCCCAACACATGTGGAGATGGATAAAGATGAAAAGGAAGCCTTGGATACTCTTGTCTACTGGAAGAAAATCAATCCAGTGATTCGGAAGATGAGACACCAAGTTTAACCTTCAGTAGACCATCTGGTATTGGAATTCGATCTTCAAAGATGCCCCCACTATCTAAGCACAAGTGGATTGCCCTCTTCTTAGATCTGGTAAGACAGGATTTTCACCACATCAATTGGGGCTGGAAGGGACTGAATAATTTGACTAGACAGGAGAGACCGGCATTACAAGAATTGGAAGAAGCCCCAAATTTGGTGATTCAAATTAGTGATAAGGGGGAAAATATTGTTCTAATGTCAGCAGATCTATACAAAAAGGAGGTGTTGCGCCAATTGAAAGACCCCCACACATACCAAAAACTCCCCTCTAATCCCTTTCCACACTCCTGCATTTGGCTTCCGGGGAGGGTCTAATTTCCAAAAAGGAATTGGAATTTCTGAAGGTTAGGGAATTTAACACCCTGACCTTCTATGTGATTCCCAAACTCCATAAAAATCTTACAAACCCACCCGGAAGACCAATTGTTTTGGCAATTAAAGGCCCACTCGAGAAAGTGGGCAAGTTTATCGATGCTTTAATCAAGGAGCTGATTGTGGAGCTCCCATCCTTTGTACAGGATATGAGGGACATCTTGCAAAGACTCACGGATGTCACGCCCTCCCCGGGGGCACTATTTGTCAGGATCAACATAGAATCTATGTACACATTGATACCCCATGAGTGTGGCCTCAGGGGGGGGGGGTGCACTTTCTGGGTAAAAAGTTCCCACTCCTTGGGGCCCATAATGAATTTGTGGTGGAGGCATTAGAATTTATGCTTAACCACAACTTCTTCCAATTTTTGGGCACCAGTTGTCAGTTATCAACAATTGAGAGGGACCTCCATGGGGGCTCCTGGGCCCGGCATATGCATGCCTCCACCTGGGATTAAGGGAAAAGGAGATTGTTTACGCATCCCTGAAGTACCTTAGACATAGTCTCCTGTGGATATGGTACATCGATGATGTCCTGATGTTGTGGGGGGCTCCAATGACCAACTCATTGAATTCATAGAAATCTTGAACGAGAACCATAGGAACATCAGACTGACTTACCTTTTCAATGCCAACAACTTGCCTTTCTTGGACCTCCAAATTACCCTTGAAGGAGACAGACTTAAAACAAACACTTACCAGATGGCAACTGCAGCGAATACTTTGCTGCAGGCCAATAGTCATCATCCTCCCTCCCTAATCTGTGGCATAGGGCAGTTCATGCGCATCCGGGTGAACAGTTCTTCCACTCCACAGTTGGTTGAAATGTATGCGCGGTTCAGTGAGAGAGGATACTCCCACCAAAATATCAGATGGGCAAAAGCTAGAGCCCGTGACCGGAGGGAACTTATTGGATGCAACAGTAAACCATCTGTGAATGTTCCACCCCCGAATGCTCCGGTGAGAATTATCACCAAGTTCGGATCACAATGGGAGTAGGTCAGGGAAATCCTGACCAGGCATTGGCACATTTTAAACAAGAGACTCCACTATTACATGGTGGCAAAATGTGACTGAAATTTACAAGATAGTTTGGTCCACTCGGAATTCCGAAGGACCCCCTTCACCAACTGGTTGACCAAACTATCTATCAAACCTGGAATGTACACATGTGGGAGGTGCGGGATTTGTCGGTATGTTGATAAAACAGATACATTTACAAATGCAGAGAGCACCAAACAATTCAAGATTAGACAGTTCAGAAATTGTACCACCACAAGGGTGCTTTATATGCTCACTTGTCCATGTGGGAAGGCCTACATTAGCAAAACTAAGAGGCCTCTAAAAATCCGGATAGGTGAACATATTAATAGTAGAAACAAAAAAGAGGATGAACGCCCTTTGGTGGCACATTTCAAACACTTCCACAATGGGAACCCAAGTGGTCTGAAAGTTAAAGGTACAAACATTTGGGGGCAGCCACAATTGAAAGTGCTGATTGGGACAGTCTTGTGTGGACAAATGATCAAAAAGCTCAATGGGATAAAATCATGTGTCAGTTTATTGATAACATGTACTTAAATGAACAATTAGCCTAAAATCTCTTTGCTTTGATGGAACAACTGGAAAGCTTGCTTCTCATTGTAACAATACCTTGAGAAACGGACGATGGTGGGCTGGCTTGGTGAAGCAATGCTGCGATGACAAAACCTTCATGTGTTTCTGGATGTCACTAGGAGGAAGGAAACCAGCGTGTGCAGAGTCGGATGGACAATGTGAGGCCTCGATCGAATCCCTAGTGGTGAGTGCTGAGATGATAGGACAGCCACGGAACAAAAAGGGACGAGAGGCAGCCGGAACAACCATCATCAGGACCGGTAGAGGGAAACACTCAAGCGTGATGTCATACACTCCGGGAACACAGGTCCAAAACGAAGCTTGAAACACGGGTGGAGAGCAAGCCGAGGAGAATGGAGAGGAAGGATAGCTGTCTTCACAACGTGTTTCGGGGTGTGGCCCTTTTTCAATTTATGTGATATAGACAGCCAATGGGATTTAAATAGGGGTGGACCGCGGGAGGAATCACACATTTAAATGAACCATGGCTGGTTTCTCCACCGGAGCAATACTTACATTGTTGAAGCCAACCCGATGAGCTCAATCTACATACACTGCAAATACTCACACAAAGACAAGGGGAACAATAAAATCAATTGACAAGAAAACTGGTTAAAGTATGATTAAAAAAATTATAAATGAAATAATTATCATAATTATAAAAAATAAAAATAAATATAAGAAATGAAAACAATGAATTTAAAATAACAATAATCCCCGTTTCTAACCCATCCTGGGCTTCCCGCTCACCCTTCTCCATAGCCAAGTCGCACATTACATATTTAGGCATAAAAATTGGTAAGCTCCCTTCTTCTCCTTACATCTTAAACTATCCCCCTCTGATACACAAAATCACCCAGAAACTGGAAAATTGGAAGGACCTGCCGCTATGGCTCCTGGGGAGATGTCGCTTATTCAAAATGGTCAGTTTTGCGCGCCTTCTGTACCCTCTCCAAACCCTCCCCTTGCTCTTGAAGCATAAAAATGTGCGTATTCTGAATAAAGCCATCTCTAAATTTATTTGGCGCCAAAAGAGACCACGCATAGACCTGACTAAACTCCATCTCCACAGAACCGAGGGAGGCATCGGTCTGCCAAATGTTAGGCTCTATAACTTAGTCTGCTTGCTTAGGATAGGTTTAGATTGGATACAACAGACTTCCCGATACTCTAATTTCTCTCTAGAATCTGAAATGGCTCATCCCTACTCACTAGTGGCCTTTTTACACTGTCAATGGAAATCGCTACACTCAGACTTCCAACATAACCTCCTTCTTCGTGACACAGCAATTGCATGGAGGGAAATACGAAAAAAGGAAAAACTCTCCCCTTTCATATCCAAGCACCTTCCTATACAAGGAAACCCCAGCTTTTCTCCAGGGTTGGAGCATCAAAGTTACACTTTATGGTCAAGGCAAGGCATCACAAACTTCTCTTCCCTATGTTATGTGGACACTGGCCTACCTCTCCTATTCTCCCACATAGCTAGGCAGTTCGAGCTACCTAACCCACACATCTTCTATTTTTGGCAATGCGTCCACTTCATCCGCATCTCTTGTGGGGAAGCACGAAAGAGATTTCGACCATTCCTTATAGACAATTTAATACATACAGGTCGAAACACCATCTCCGGCATTTACAAACCCCTACTCCGCAAGCTCACACCAACCATTGAATCCTCTGCCACTGTGAACTGGGGAAAAGACTTCCCAGACCCAGATCTCACTGACAAGCTGCTCAAGGTCTACAACAAAGTGCTCCGACTGATACCATGTGAATACTGGCGGGAAACCCAGATGAAGATATTGCACCGGGCCCATATACCTTTTCTTGTGGACAAGAGCAACCCTCAGACTCTCCTCTGTCCCCTATGTAAACACCCTAGACCCACCCTGACACATCACTTTTGGTCTTGCTCCTTCATCGCCTCCTTCTGGGACCAACTTATAGCCTTCATACAAGGTATAACCTTGCTGTACCTTCCCAAGGACCCCTTACTTTTGATTTTCGGCTATTGGGACAAACAACTCCTAACCTGGTCCTCCCACACAGAGCTTCATCACAAATATTGGATCCTTATCAGCCTTTTTACAGCCAGGAGAGCAATACTGAAGAATTGGACTTTATCTTCCCGCCCTACAGTTTCAGCGGTCAAACAAGAGCTTCAATTACAACTCCACAGGGAAAAACAAACGCAGATTTTAACCACCCAGACGCGAAACAACGCTTCTTCACGCGATGGGGGACGTTCATTAATGCAACACTCAACCCTGCACCACTAGAGTCTCTACATACTTCGTTTACATACTACAAAAGCCTCTTGACACAAGTGGACATTGTTGACACTCACTGAACTAGGTCCCTTGTGATATACTCACACGATTCCTTAGCAGTCACGACCTACTACGCTCATCACCAGTGCTGGAAACTCAAACTATGGAACTCAGGACTTCCAAGATCACCCCTCCACCCCAATTTGGCAATCTGCCTTCCTTACTAATCACACCCCAAAGTGGGACTCGCAGGTTATTCTCCCCTCTCACCCCTCACCCTCCCCCCCCCCTCATATTGAGTTTATTACCTGTCCAGACAGATCTTTTTGAATCTATGTTATGCTTTATATGCTGCGTTCATTACCTTCTTACCAATTGTCTTTCAGTTGTTGTGAAAATTGCAACCCATCGAGCAGCGCAGACTTTCTCCCACTGACTCACTATGTTGTATTGGTATGTTATTTCTTTTCAATTCTAAAAAAATATGATAGCCCAAAATGCATGATCGATGAAGATTAATGATATTCATGATGAGACCAAACAAATTGATTAATTCAGTGATTCAATAATTCATAATGGATGTTCCCATACACCCATAATTCAGGATACTCACAAGGTTCCCAGTGCAACATATGTCCCAGTTTCCTAGCGCCAGTTTTTGTTATTTCATTGAAAGTTAAAGGTATCTATGTCTTGAATATCTCGCTATGCAGGGGGGATTTTGACACCATATTAATACAGAAGGTGAAGAAGTAGATCTTTTTGCTGGATTCTATGGTGCCAAAAGGACTAAACACCAAGTTCACTTTATCTGTGTTTTTAGAAGCGTAAACTCTTTGTCGGTGGTTACGCACTGACATGGGTTTTATGTGATTAGATCTATTAAGATCCCTGCTGCTACTTTTGCTATTTTGGGTTGCATTTTTGGATATTTATGCTGCTTTTGTCATTTTTTGTCATTTGTGTTATTTTTTATTATTTGCTTTTTCTTATGCCCCCTTTTTGTCCTTCTTTTGTCTAGATCAGGGGTCTTCAAACTATGGCCCTCCAGTTGTTCAGGAACTACAATTCCCATCATGCCTAGTCATGTCTGTGAATGTCAGAGTTTTGAAATGCCTCATGGGATGTGTAGTTCTGCAACAGCTGGAGGGCCGTAGTTTGAGGATCCCTGGTCTAGATAGTCCAATCAGACTGGTAAAGTCTTTGGTCCAATTTTTGTATTCATATGCACTTTGTATGTAATGTGAATGGTGGTGAGTGTCAGTGAGGGAAGTATACACCGAGTGGCTGTAAATTAATGTGTCAGTTTCAGGTGGGATATTTAAGACCCGACCCACTGGCCCCTCCTTTCTCTGAAGAAGTTTGCTGCTAGGCGAATAAAACCGGTCAGCGTGATGTCACCACGCAACTCTGGTGACTCTGCCTGACCCACCCTCCCACCCCACCCAAACTTTGGGAAGCAGGCTGGCTTTGTAGGAGATCAATCTTTCTAGGATAATGGACTATGAAATAGGAGCTGGCAAGCACGGACTGCACACAGCATGAGGATTTGCAACAACCCCCCTTCTGTGAGAGATGAGGTGGTGAGCATACTGATCAGTGGCGGCTGGTGCTCAAAATATTTGGAGGGGCGCAAACAAAAAAAAAAACATCAATTGCAGCCTCACTGTGCCCATCAAATGCAGCTACTGTGCCCATCAATTGCCGCCACTATGCCCATCAAACGCAGCCACTGTGCCATCAAATGCAGCCAATGTACCCATAAATTGCCACCACTGTGCCCATCAAATGCAGCCACTGTGCCACCAAACGCAGCCACTGTACCCATAAATTGCCACCACTGTGCCCATCAAATGCAGCCACTGTGCCATCAAACGCAGCCACTGTGCCATCAAATGCAACCACTGTACCCATAAATTGCCACCACTGTGCCCATCAAATGCAGCCACTGTGCCATCAAACGCAGCCACTGTACCCATACATTTCCACCACTGTGCCATCAAGGGCAGCCACTGTAACCATCAATTGCTGCCAGTGTGCCCCATCAATTGCTGCCAGTTTGCCCCATAAATTTCCGCCAGTGTGCCCCATCAATTGCCACCAGTTTGCCCCATCAATTGCCGCAAGTTTGCCCCATCACGCTCCCTTCGAGTCCTCGATGTCTTCTCCCGTCCTCTTCTGCTATGATTGGACGCCCGAGAGGCATCCAATCACAGCACCTGTCGCTTCAGCCAATCAGGTGACAGGTAACCAGACCCGGTGCACCTGATTGGCTGAGAGGCGGGTCAGTGTTAGGGAAGCAATTTATTTGATTCCCTAACACAGCACTACGTAAGCAACGAACGCACAGTACTGCGCCCGCTGTTTTCAAATTTGGAAGCCTATTAGAGCCCACGGCTCTAATCAGGATGCCTATTAGAGCTGACAGCTCTAAACAGGCACTTCCTGAAAACACCCCTGCCGCTGTAGTTCAGATGCCCAGCGCCAACAAGGGGCCGGACACCTGAATAGGGGGCGGCAGTGGCGACAATAGATAGATTCATGCAATGCATGAATCTAACTATTGAAGATTGATGGGTGCAGGAGAGAGGGGGCGGCGCTCCTGCGCCCTCTATGGATGCACCACCACTGATACTGATGTACAGCGGCTATATGCTGCCCAGTGAATGATATATGGGACTTTTGTGTTGAACCGTCCCGAGTCTATATACAGTATCTCACAAAAGTGAGTACACCCGTCACATTTTTGTAAATATTTTATTCTAACTTTTCATGTGACAACACTGAAGAAATGACACTGTGCCACAATGTAAAGTGGTGAGTGTACAGCTTGTATAACAGTGTAAATTTTCGGTCCCCTCAAAATAACTCAACACACAGCCATTAATGTCTAAACCGCTGGCAACAAAAGTGAGTACACTCCTAAGGGAAAAAGTCCAAATTGGGCCCAAAGTGTCAATATTTTGTGTGGCCACCATTATTTTCCAGCACTGTCTTAACCCTCTTGGGCACGGAGTTCACCAGATTTTCACAGGTTGCCACTGGAGTCCTCTTCAACTCCTCCATGACGACATCACAGAGCTGGTGGATGTTAGAGACCTTGTGCTCCTCCACCTCCCATTTGAGGATGCCCCACAGATACTCAATAGGGTTTAGGTCTGGAGACATGCTTGGCCTGTCCATCACCTTTACCCTCAGCTTCTTTAGCAAGTCAGTTATACAAAAATATTTCAACTCTAGTGGGGAGAAGGAGAAATTGCCCACATCCCTAATAGTACATCAAAAAGACACAAAGAAACCCTCTTGCAGGACTTTTTAGGGCAATGACTCCAAAAATACAGTGTATGCAGACAATAAAATGTAGAAAAATATAGTTTAATACAAATTCTAAAAAACATCAATACATAAAAGCTTTTGTCAAAACTGCATGATAAATTGATGTCATAGATAGAAGAGCATATTCAAACCACAACACTCATGTGCAATTGTATAGAGTGAAGCTCTACGCATTTCAAATTTTTTTGGCGTAATTCCTCTTCATCAGGAGCAGGTGGTGTAGAAATTTATGCAATCTACAATTCATAGAGAATATGAGTAAATACAAAATCTATGCATACACAAATTAGGACACTATTTAATTTTGGAAAACATTATTTACTGACCATATATGTATGTGTGTACATACATGCAGATATCCTGATGCTTTTACATCAGAGGTAGGACAGTGGGGGAAAGATGGGCGACAAGGAGAAAGAATGGCTGTGCCGGCCACATGATGACCCAGGTGTGAGGGGAAAGATGCCCCCGTAGCCACCAGAGTGGAGGCCAAAAAAGGGGAGCAAAAAAAAAACTACCGTAGGATGAACCCAACCCAAAGCCGAGGAATTTGGTGATACAGAAGGTCCAAATCTGTAGGAAACATATGAATAAACATAAATATAAGCTATGGGCCATATTGATAGTACATAATGAATTGCATGCCAGTCCATTACCTTTACCCTCAGCTTCTTTAACAAGTCAGTGGTCGTCTTGGAGGTGTGTTTGGGGTTGTTATCATGTTAGAATACTACCCTGCGGCCCCATCACCGAAGGGAGGGGATCATGCTCTGCTTCAGTATGTCACAGTACATGTTGGCATTCATGGTTACCTCAATAAACTGTAGCTCCCCAGTGCTGGCAGCACTCATGCAGCCCCAGATCATGACACTCCCACCACCATGCTTGACTGTAGGCAAGACTCACTTGTCTTTGTACTCCTTACCTGGTTGCCGCCACACACACTTGACACCATCTGAACCAAATAAGTTTATCTTGGTCTCATCAGACCACAGGACACGGTTCCAGTAATCTATGTCCTTAGTCTGTTTGTCTTCAGCAAACTGCGGGCTTTCTTGTGCATCATCTTTAGAAGAGGCTTCCTTCTGGGACGACAGCCATGCAGACCAATTTGATGCAGTGTTCAGCGTATAGTCTGAGCACTTACAGGCTGACCCCCCACCCCTTCAACCTCTGCAGTAATGCTGGCAGCACTCATACATCTATTTCCCAAAGACAACCTCGGGATATGACTCTGAGCACGTGCACTCAACTTCTTTGGTCAACCCTGTTCTGAGTGGAACCTGTCCTGTTAAACCGCTGTATGTTCTTGGCCACTGTGCTGCAGCTCAGTTTCAGGGTCTTGGGAATCTTCTTATAGCCTATGCCATCTTTATGTAGAGCAACCAATCTTTTTTTCAGATCCTCAGAGAGTTCTTTGCCATGAGGTGCCATGTTGAACTTCCAGTGACCACTATGAGAGAGTTAGAGCAATAACACCAAATTTAAACACACCTGCTCACCATTCACACCTGGGACCTTGTAACACTAATGAGTAACATAACACCAGGGAGGGAAAATGGCTAATTGGGCCCAATTTGGACATTTTCACTTAGTGGTCTACTCACTTTTGTTGCCAGCGGTTTAGACATTAATGGCTATGTGTTGAGTTATTTTGAGGGGACATCAAATTTACAGTTATACAAGCTGCACACTCACTACTTTACATTGTAGTGTAATTTCTTCAGTGTTGTCACATGAAAATATATAATAAAAGATTTACAAAAATGTGAAGGGTGTACTCACTTTCACTTTCACTAATTAATTATAACCATATTCAATAAAGTTGATTTTTTAAGTCCATGGTGTTATTTTATAAGGTTTCTTGGTGATCTCTAATCCACATTTTTTTCATGTTTATGCATTACCTTAAGGAACCACACCTGTTAATTTAGGTGGGGGCCCCAGCATATTGATACGGTTCTGATTTTGAACTACCCTGCCTTAGGTGTCTCTTTATACATGTTTTTTTAGACAATGGTGAACAATGGCTGTGCATGTAGCTAGAGAGCAGAAAAAGGAAATTTCTAAAGGAAACATTTTTATATAAAATTGCTTGCGGCAGTAATGTATTGTTCCACCTAAAACTTTACCTTGCTTTAAGTGAAGGTGACCCCCTGACATGCCACATTTGGCATGTCCTTTTTTTGGACAGGGAGCGGATACCCTCTTTTTAGGGGCATCCATCTCCCACTTCCGGCGGAGCCGGAAGGAAGTTCACCTCTCCCTCGGTGCAATCTTCTGGGACACATTACAGGTCCCAGAAGATTGCCCGGCCAATCACAGTGTGCAGCGCGGCTCGTGCCACAGCCGGGCGCCCACAGTCACAATGCCGGCGCAGAGGAGAGGAGGGGGAGAGGAGCGGGCTTCGTATGCCCACATCACTGGGCCGTGGGACAGGTGAGTGTCCGATTATTAAAAGTTGTTTTGTAGCTGCTGACTTTTATATTGGTGGAACTCCGCTTTAAGAATACATACTTCAATATTATTTTTGTTTTTTTAAACTAGAGTTTAGTGTCACTTTAACTCTAAACATTTCACATATGACGGTAGTATTGAAAGTTCATATACAATATCACTGACTAGAACATTACTGTTTAACTGCTGTCCTTAGATTAAGCTTTCCTGGACAATTAGCATACACTGTATAATTTACAATATGACTTTCTTATTGAACTGCTTTATTAAGTGTTCTTTGAAGTTCCCTTTTACTAGATTAATCCAGTGAATCTTTCTCCCTAAAGGCACATTTCTTTCTCTAGGTTCGTGTTCTTGTTGTAGATCTATGACTCTCAATCTGGTAGTTTGTGCTGTACAGAATGTATTAAAGAGTGTGCTACTGGATTGTTATGGTTTGCTTTAATTTCAGATTTATAGGAGCTAACTCAGATGCTTAAAGGAATAGTTCTATACACATGCCCTTAGTTGCAATGCTAAAAAACACAAAAGGCTAATGTTATTTGGCAGTAGAGATTGTATATATAAATCCTATTTCTGTCTAATTTGCTATAAGATCCTTTAGATTCAAGGGTAGTTTCCTGCTTGTCCCATGTGTGATTGTAGTGTAAGACCTGCAAGAGAAATGGTCAGTGTATCACCCAAAGGGGAAGTTCCACTTCAAGGCCTCTTTCCTCCTCCTCTTTATTAAATGGCACTTTTATTTGGAAGGGGTTGTGCCTGGTTGTACCTGGTTTTGACAGGTACCCGCTCCAAGGTGATACCAGTGGATACCCCCCCCCCATTCCTGTGAGGTGTCCCAGAAGACTTAGGGACCATTCACATGCGCAGCGCAGCTCCTGTATGTACAGTGGGCACCCGGCTTTAAAGCTGCAAGCTAGCAAAGTGTAATTTCTTCTGTGCTGTCACATGAAAAGATATAATAAAATATTTACAAAAATGTGAGGGGTGTACTCACTTTTGTTAGATACTGTATATTCTATGAGGCATTATGAGTTTTTTTAACCACCTGAGACCCAGGCCAATTCTGACATTTCTCTCCTACATGTAAAATTCCAAATTTTTTTGCTAGAAAATTACATAGAACCCCCAAACATTATATATGTTTTTTTAGCAAAGACCCTAAAGAATACAATGGCGGTCGTTTGCAACTTTTTATCTCGCACGGTATTTGCGCAGCAATTTTTCGAACGCGTTTTTTTCAGAAAAAAAACAGTTTCCTGCTTTAAAAAAAAACAAAACAGTAAAGTTAGCCCAATTTTTTTGCATAATGTGAAAGATGAAGATACGCCGAGTAAATAGATACCCAACATGTCACGCTTCAAAATTGCATGCGCTTGTGGAATGGCGCCAAACTTTGGTATTTAAAAATCCCCATAGTCGACGCTTTAACATTTTTTCCTGGTTACATATTTTGAGTTACAGAGGAGGTCTAGGGCTAGAATTATTGCTCTCGCTCTAACGTTCGCGGCGATACCTCACATGTGTGGTTTGAACACCGTTTTCATGTGGGCGGGACTTACGTATGCGTCGCTTCTGCGTACGAGCTCGCGGGGACAGGGCGCTTTATTTTTTTTTTTTTTCTTTTTATTGTTCATTTTACTTTATTTTTTTAGTTCAACAACTTTAAAAAAAAATAAAAATATTTGATTACTTTTATTCCTATTACAAGGAATGTAAACATCCCTTGCAATAGGAATATTACATGATCGGACCTATTCACAGTGAGATATGGGGTCAATAAGACCCCACATCTCACCTCTAGGCTGGGAAGCCAAAAAAAAAAAAAAAAAAAAAAAAAACGATCCCAGCGGAGGCGGCGCCGTTTTTTGAATGCAGAGGCCGGGCGTGACGTCATAACATCGCGCCCGGCCTCCGAACGATCATAGAGACTCCGGCGACCATCTGGTCCGCCGGAAATCTCTATGATCATCATCCGGGGGCCGGCGGATCCCGAGTCCGACTCACCGATGGAAGCGGTGAGTCGGTAGAGGGCGGCGGGAGGGGGGGGGCGTCCCCTCCCGCCGCCCGTAAGAACGATCAAGCGGCGGAACAGCCGCTATGATCGTTCTTATGGTGCAGGGAATCGCCGGCTGAAACCGGCAATATCTGAACGATGTCTGTAGCTACAGGCATCATTCAGATATACCCCTGAGACCAAAAAGACGTCATATGACGTACTCTGGGTCTCAGGTGGTTAAAATGTCATTTTTTTCCACAAGTTTTTGGAAAATGTGGAAAGATAATGAAAACATACTTTTTTTTTTTTTACACAAATTTTTAAGTTATATGATATTTCTAACACATGGCATTTACATAGCAAAAATGACACCCCAAAATGCATTCTGCTACTCCTCCTGAGTATAGCGATATCACATGTGTGAGACTTTTACACAGCCTGGCCACATATAGAAGCCCAAAATCCAAGTAGCACCTCCAGGCGTTCCAGGAACATAAATTACATATATAATTTCATGACGACCTATCACACTTTTGAAGGCCCTGTAGCACCAGGACAATAGAAACTCCCACAAACTGATCCAATTTTGGAAAGCAAACACCTCAAGGTATATTCTATGAGGCGTTATGAGTCTTTTGAACATATCATTTTATTCCACAAGTTTTTGGAAAATGTGGAAAACAAAATGAAAACATATTTTTTTTTACACAAGTTGTCAATTTATAAGATATTTCTAACACATAGCATGTACATAGCAAAATTTACACCCCAAAATACATTCTGCTTCTCCTCCTGAGTATGGCAATACCACATGACTTTTTCACAGCCTGGCCACATATAGAGGCCTAACATCAAAGTAGCACCTCCAGGCGTTCGAGGAGCATAAATTACACATATTTCTAACATATAGCTTGTACATACCAATTAACAAAAGATTACCTGTGGTTTTAGTAGTGCAGTGGTTCACAGAGGAGAGCATCGTTCCAGGCAGCAGGAAGGAATGTGTTCCACGACAGCAAAAGCAATTGTCCAGGCAGCAATACTGTCCATAGTTAGTACAGGCAGAGATACTGTCAGCACAGCCAAAGCAATTGTCCAGGTAGCAGGCAGATTATGTGGTCAGCAGTAGCAAAAGGAATCGTCCAGGCAGAAATACTGTCCATAGTCAGTAGAGGCAGCAGGCAGAGATATGGTCAACCCAGCCAAAGTATTGGTCCAGGCAGCAGGAAAAACACAGTCCATAAAGTCCTGGGTAATTACAGACAGCGATATGGTCAGCACAGCCAAAGTATTGGTCCAGGCAGCAGGAAGGGCCATCAAGTTTAGGGCCAGGTAGACAGGTGTAAAGGCTTCTCCCACCCAAATCTCTTTGAACCCTCCAGACCCCAGACCCTGTTCGGAAAACACAGAACACCAAAAACTGTTTTTCTCTACTCAGAAAGCTATTCTGAAGCCCCTTACATATGTGAGACCCCTATGTACTAATGTAGAAGGGCAAGAGATAAGTCCAAGTGGCAGGCAAAAAACATGGTCGATTAACAGGCCGAGGTTGGTGCACGTGGAAGTCAAAAACATGGTTTAAAACGGCAGGCAATGGCATTGTCAGTAAAAAGGCCAGGGTCAGTTAATGTGGAAGTAGAAACATGGTAGCAGGCAAATGATACGCACAGGTATTTGAAACGGGGAAATGACAGTCTGTTAAAAATAAGGGAAACTAATATCTTATGGATGTGTGATAACTTCTATAGCAATCTCCGATGCACAGGCCAGGTTGGGAGGGACATTGGGGACAATAATAACTGGTATCTCTTCTAACTCCTCCTTTGCTACATACACAACATTTTCTTCCTTATTCTGTGGGGGGAATGTTATTGGGAAAATGTTGCTCATGAAGTCGACTCACACTATCAGAGTGAATGCTTCCTGGGGCGGGTCCTTGCTGGTAAATCAGGTCAGTGACAACATCTTCAATATATTTGAGGTAGGTGCTGGGTTGGTTTTTCTGAGACATTCGGAGATCGGCACTCGGCCGCTCGGAGGAAGCCGGAGGTGACCGCCAAAGAACGAGCGGAGGTTTCGATAGCAGCCGTGCGGAGCAGAGTGCAATCCAGTAGAGCCGAGAGGAGGCTCGAGTGCCTGTCGGGAGAGATTCGGTAGGATAGGGGTAAGGTTCCCCTCAAATAAATATAAATATGAGACCTTATGTGACACTATAACTGTACCTGTAATGCAAAGTGGAAGAGAATGGGTACACCTAGTCTCATAATAGCCCTTGTAAATAAGAATATTTGAAACTGTGTGGTAAAAAAAAGTATAAGTGAAAATTTAATTGGATCAAAGGCACCAGCAATAATATAAACCTGTATACAATCGTACACACTGAGTACTCTGGCGGTTATCTAAAGGAACTGCACCTAATTGAGATACTTTTTCATTGCTGTGCTGCCCTTTTTTTTGTGGCATGTTCATAAGCACAACATGCATTAAAGCTACCCGAGATGAGGGGCAAGTCGGCAAGAGGAGGTGGGGCGGTGGCCAAATCTCCCCGAGTAAGTCTCAGTGCTGGCCCAATGAATAAATATGTAACCCGAGGAGGGGACAGGGAAGGAGAATGCCAAAAAGCAGAAAAACAACAAAGCACTAAGGGGCACCAAATGGAGACCACGGAAGGGAAGGAAAAAAGGGGCCAAAATAAAACATTGTTAGAGATTAGTACACTTTTCAGAATCCAGAGTAGAACAGGTTTTTGAACTAGACTTAGTTGCAAGAAAGGAAGAGGAACAACTGCAGACAACCCAACTGCCAACAAAAACAGACGGAGGCAATGGAAGCAATGTTTGCGGCCCTGGAAAATTCATTAAAAACAGAAATGGCAATAATCCATAAAGATCTGGGCCACATGCTTTCAAGAGTAGAGGAAGTAGAAAAAATGGACTCCCAGACAAGCATAATAAAAGAGCTAAAAGGAGAAATGAAAATTAAAAAAAAAAGATCAACAGGAACAGGCGTATAGAATTGAAGATCAAGAAAACAGGGATAGAAGGAAAAATCTAAGAATAAGAGGCCTTCCGGAATCTTCCCAGACAGAAAATTTAACAGATATAATAAGGAAGGTTTTTAATCCAATCCTTGGAAAAGAAGAATCGAATCCAATAAAAATGGAAAGAGTACATAGATTAATCACTTTCAGACAAGCAAGTGGAAGTCGAAACCGACCGGACCCTAATTTTAAAAAGAGACCAATTAAAAGAGCTGATGGAACAGGAGACCAAGAGGGAGTTCAACAGTGTGTCACATGAGAGATACAATTGAGGTAATAAGCCTGGGAAGCCCCTTGAAAAAATCTTAAGAAATAAGAAAACCTTAAATTATATTGAGAAGATAAAAAACGAGAGAGGAGAAACAGTAAATAAGACAACAGATACTGCATTGGCCTTTCAACAATATTACAGTGTGCTATATGCAATAAAGAATCAAGAGACACAGCAAGAAAAAGAAAAAGATAGAAAAGATAAAACCATCTGCTCTAGTTACAGGCCTATAGACCTAATAAATGCAGATACGAAGATATATGCCAACATTTTGGTGTTGAGATAAAAATTATAATTTGATAATAATTGATACCACTGTGGGTTCCTGGCAGAGAGGGCAGGGGCAATAGCATAAAAACACTGTTAATGCTGCGAAAGGGGAAAAACAGGAGATCCCCAACGCTACTCATGTCAATCGATGCAGAAAAAGCATTTGACAGGGTAGACTGGGGATTCATGATGGACACTCTTCAACACCTAGGACTGGGACCTAAAATTATGCGGTGGATTAAAAACCTATATAACAGGCCCACGGCAATAGTTAAAGTTAACGGGGAAACTATCGCCGGCTTTTGAGATGTATAACAGAACAAGACAGGGGTGCTCACTCTCACCTATATATATGTACTGTCAATGGAACCCTTCCTTGCAACCCTATGGAATAACGGGGATATAGGAGGGGTGAGAGTGGGAGAAGAGCAACACAAAATTGCCGCATACGCAAGGGTTACACTGCCAAATATAATCAGAGAGATAAAAAAACATGGTAAACTCTCAAATAAATAAATCCCATAAAAACAGAAATACTAAATATAGGAGTAGAAAAAATGAAGAACTCGCACTACAAAGGGAATTTCCATTTACGTGGGTAAGAAGAGAACTGTCATATCTAGGAATTAAATTGACACCTACTGTTCATAAGTTATACCTGGCAAATTACATCTCATTACTGAATGAGATCAAAGTTAAATTAAAGCGGAGGTTCACACAAAAATTGAACCTCCGCTTTTTGGAACCCTCCCCCCTCCGATGTCACATTTGGCACCTTTCAGGGGAGAGGGGGTGCAGATACCTGTCTAAGACAGGTATTTGCACCCACTTCCGGGCATAGACTCCCACTGGAGTCTACACCTCTTCCCGTCCCCCCATACTGTCTGCTGGGACACACACGGGTCCCAGAGACAGCAAGGACCATTAGGATTGCGCAGCGCGACTTGCACATGCGCAGTAGGGAACTTGGAAGTGAAGCCGCAAGGATTCCCTTACCGAAGATGGCAGCGGCAGCATCCGAGGACTGAAGGATGGTTCGGCCTGGGGTGCCGAAATCGCGGGCACCCTGGACAGGTAAGTGTCCTTATTTTAAAAGTCAGCAGCTGCAGTATTTGTAGCTGCTGACTTTTAAAAAAAAAAATTTCATTGCAATCAATATCATGGATGGGAAGGATAAATACGTTTAAGATGGTGATCCTCCCAAAAATAATGTACTAATTCCAGATGCTGCCAATAGCTATACCACAGGGTTTTTTCAGAACAATAAAAACAATGATGATAAAATATATCTGGCAAAATAAAAAGCAGAGAGTAAAATTTGCACTAATCACTAGGAAAAAACACGGAGGGTTAACAGTACCAGATATAAATAGATATTACAAGTCAGTAATCATCTCATGAATGATAGAATGGGTTAATGAAAAAAAAGTGAAAAAAAGTGGATTAAGATGGAAAACAGTGTAGAGTAGAATAATATTGCACAAAAATATATGGGTACCATGTAAGTTTAGAATATTAGAGGATGCACATGATTTGACTATAAATGTATTTAAAATTTGGGATGCACTATATTGACAAAAAAAATGGGTATATAACTTACCATTAATTGCACTCACCGGAAAAAAAAATTTTGTCCCAGGGAAGGAGACACATTTTGGTGTTAGAATGGGGAATGCACAAATAAGGGAATTAGAGGAAATAAATGGGTGGAAGATAAGTGAATGGGAATATTTTCAATTAAAACACTTGGTAAACACATTGGGGCCGATTTACCAAGCATTTGCGCCATGAGTTGCGGCGCACGCCACCGCGCAACGGCTGCTTTCGTATTCACAAAGCATTTGCGCCTGTAACACAGCGCAATTCCCCATTTACTATAATGTTGCCGGCGCAAGGGCGGCCGTGATCTATGCGCCGCTATAGACCTGGCGCAAGCATTCTTCAACTCAGAAAATAAAAGAAGCTGGAAGTGGCAATATTATGGGGGTGATGTGGGTGATGTGATGAAGTATAGATATGACTGTCCAACTAACAAATATGCCCAAAATAAAACCGAAAACTAACTTTATCTGAGCATTTGAGCATTTGCGCCCGTTCATGTGCTCTGGTTCACTGCGCCGGCAAAATCTTAGTAAATGTTAAGCCACGTAGGTTCATTTGCATAAGTTGAATGGGCGCACATCTCAACTTGACTTTTTTTTTTGCGCTGGTTCACTTCTATGGGTTTTTTAAAGGCTATTTGAACACAGGTCATGTTAGCATTAAGAAATTAAAAAAATGAAGAAAAAAATGCGTGGGGTCCCCCGAAATTCTATACCAGGTCCTTCAGGTCTGGCATGGATTTTAAGGGGAACCCGGGGCCAAAAAAAAAAATGGGGTGGGGGTCCCCCTCAAATACATACCAGGCCCTTCAGGTCTGGCATGGATTTAAAAAAAAAAAATGGCGTGGGGGTCCCCCTCAAAATCCATACCAGACCCTTCAGGAATGTTTTTTCCTTTTTTTTGTTTTTGGTAATAAAAGAACTAAATAAATAATAACATCCAGGAATAATACCACAATGATGTGAAACTGAGAAGGAGACAGAGAATGAACGTAAAAGTTGAATAAGTATCGACAGAGTTTTCTGATGTGGTTAAAAAAACAAAAAAAATCTCTCTTAACCGCTTCCTGACCAGCGCACACCGATATACGCCAGCAGAATGACACTGGTGGGCAAAAGGGCGTACAGGTACGTCCCCTTAAAGAATCAGCGATGAGGGCGCCCGCCACGTTCTCCGTGACCGTGGGTCCAGCGGACTCGATATCCGCTGGGTGCCCGCGATCGTGTCACGGAGAGGTAGAACGGGGAGATGCTTTTGTAAACAAAGCATTTCCCTGTTCTGCCTAGTGACAGGACAGAGATCACTGAAGAGAATCACTCCCTAGGACACACTTAAACCCTTCATCACCCCCTAGTGGTTAACCCCTTCACTGCCAGTATCATTTACACAGTAATCAATGCATTTTATAGCACTGATCGCTGTATAAATGACAATGGTCCCAAAATAGTGTCAAAAATGTCAGATGTGTCCACCATAATATCACAGTCTCGATAAAAATCGCAGATCGCCGCCATTACTAATAAAAAAAAATTTTTTTTAATAAAAATGCCATAAATCTATCCCCTATTTTGTAGACACTATAACTTTTGCACAAATCAATCAATATACGCTTATTGCGATTTATTTTACCAAAAATATATAGAAGAATACATATCATCCTAAACTGAGGGAAAAAAAAGTTTTTTTATATATTTTTGGGGGATATTTATTATAGCAAAAAGTTAAAATAATGCATTTTTTTCAAAATGGTAGCTTTTTTTGTTTATAGTGCAAAAAAAAAACCGACCGTGCAATTGTCAGTTAAATCGAAGCAGTGCCGAATCGCAAAAAGTGCTCTGGTCAGGAAGGGGATAAAGGGTCTTAAACATCATCTGTGGAGTCATACCTGCATACACCCTGGAAATTTAGACGCTCTAGCTCTGACTCACGAGAGGGTCTGTCAGACCTCTACAGAGAGACCATTGGTTTCACAGAGATTAAGGGACATGCTTTTCTACTCAGGCTATGGCTTCTTTCTAAAGTAAACAAGCTAAAGATGAAAATTATTTGATGCCCTGAAATGTATTTTAGATTATTTCAACTGAAAGTTCAAATGGACTTTTAATTTCAGAATTCTGACTATTTCTGGTCACAGTGTGTGTAGGCAGCTCACTGGTTTCTAGATGGATCTTGGTAGACTGATGTCAATAGGTTTTATCCCTCTAATCTTCTTAGGCTTCCTACATGGCATCACAGGAAGCAATCTTTCATAAAATTCTGCATCCCCCAAAGCCAATTGGTAGTGTTTATTTGAACTATTAAAAAATACATAATTTTTTTACTTAATGTGTGCATTCAGTGGGTTTGTAAAGGAAAGCAGAATCAAGTAACTATAACAAACAGCAAATTAATCACATAAGCAAATAGAAGTATGATGCATGCTTCCAACCCCCATTTCTTGCTCTTCTTTAATGACCTTATCATTATTAGTCCTTATTATACTGTAACGCTTCACACAGAGAAATATAACATGACATTTATTTCTCAACGCACTTAGGATGTGTAAATCAACCCCTTACAGGAAAATGCTTGTGGGTGTATGGCTCCTGTGTTGATATAAATACATTTCTATCTCATTATTTCGTAACAAGCTATAAAAAACATATATGCTACAAAGAAAGTATAGGCACAAGAACCTAATACTGTAGAATACCGTCTGTTTTGGTAGATCATAGCACTAAAAAATAGAGAAGGGTCTTTGCACACAAAGCCTAGGGAGTATTGTTCTTTGTGTTTCCAGATTCATTGTTATATAAGGCCATTATATAAGCCTTCTTTAAAAACCTACACTTCCGGTAATATCAATCACCCCGTGTCTTGCTGTGCTCAGTGTTTTCACCCACCAACATGTACAGGCCACAATAATAATATGGTGGCTGGCAGAAACCGCTGAGTCCAGTGGGGGATCAGGAAATGAACACACCTTGTAGTGGTGGATTCAAAAAAAGCCCCAACCTAGGTTTGCTTTTTTCATTAAAATTGGTGTTCAGTGGCACAAGTGGTAGGTAAGTATTGACTTTCTGCTTTAAAAAAAAAAAAAATTCTTAATGGTAATTTCAGCTTGGCGACAGAGTTGCTTCTCAGGGCTTTGTGAGTCAGTCAGCTAGTGTAATAGCATTCTCACTGGTATATTCCAATATTTCAGTAAGGCTGGCTTCACACTGGGGCGGTGCGGGGCGGTGACGGTAAAGCAGCGCTATATTTAGCGCTGCTTTACCATCGTTTTACCCACGGTATGCGGCCGCTAGCGGTGTGGTTTTAACCCCCGCTGGCGGCCGCAAAAGGGTTAAAAACCTCCGCAAAGCGCCGCTGCAGCGACGGTTTGCGGGCGGTATCCCCGCGGTTTCCCATTGATTTCAATGGGAAGGAGCGGTATAGGAGCGGTAAATACACCGCTCCTTCACCGCTCCAAAGATGCTGCTAGCAGGACTTTTGTTGCGGTCCTGCTAGCGCACCGCTCCAGTGTGAAAGCCCGCCGGCTTTCACACTGGAGTGAATGGGGCCGGTTTTTTCAGGCGGTATACAGGCGCTATTTTTAGCGCTGTACCGCCTGAAAACCGCCCCAGTGTGAAAGGGGCCTAAATATA